>OU963896.1:652500-1075000 GCA_902850365.2 Chilo suppressalis | reverse complement strand
TCTTTGTCGCACTATCCGTAAATGGACTGCTCTGCCCGCTCACGTGTTCCATCCCTCTTACAACCTGGGATCCTTTAAAAGAGGCGTGAAGAAGCAACATGCAGGCTGGCAGGGTGATCGGCTGCTGTATCAGCTATCTTCGCGTCTGGACTTCACCTCCACTTAACATCAGGTAGGGTGGAGTCATTTGTCGGAACTTTCTATATAAAAAAAATGTAGGTAACCCACAATCTCAACTCATGAAGAAGTAGTGGCTTTTTGGTGCTCTCTAAAGTGCTACTCGAAGTAAGTAATTTATTTACCCAGAAGGCTTAACGAGTTCTAAATGAGGTAATAAAGGTAGATTAAGATTAATTTGCAAAAGGTACTTGAACCTTCACTCAATAACAACTTAAGTAACGCAGAAATTTTCCTTTTTCGATAATTTAATTGTGCTTTTGAGAATTCAATCGAGTTATATATAGCTTGCGAACGGTCGAATTTGTTCGGGCTGAAAGTATATTTTGCACTATTTATAATTATTATTATTATTATAGCCTTTTTATTTCCTTAATAAATTTCAAATATACATGTCAATCATTCAGTACAATTCCAATAATGTATATATAAAGCTCAATCAATAACACACATGTCAATTATAATTTAAAAAAAAATGACAATACACATTTTTCTATTTATTACTGACCCCTCAGCGAGTAAAGGCCTCCTCCATTTTACTCCAATCTTTTCTATCTTTGGCCTTGGTGATCCAGTCTCTACCAGCCACGTCGTTAATGTCATTTTGCACTATCTAATATAAAAAATTCTCGTGTCGCGGTGTTTGCGGTTAAACTCCTCCGAAACGGCTTTCCCGATTCTCATGAAATTTTGTGTGCATATTGGGTAGATCTGAGAATCGGACAACATCTATGTTTCATCCCCCTAAATGTTAAGGGTAATCCACCCCTAATTTTTTTCTTCAATTTTGGATTAATTTTTTAATTTTTTTATGATACATCATACAAAAATACACACTACCCTAAATTTTCACCCTTCTACCACCAACCCCTATTTTTTTATGGCGGTTCGAAGTTCGCTGGGTCAGCTAGTATTAAAATAAATTTCTAATGTCTCCTTATATTATTGATTGCTTTGATTCATTAACGTATCAAAATAACTATGTCGAGTTAAAATATTGGTATGACATTATTTTGAACTTTTTTAGATTTTATTGTTTAGAAAATTAGTAAATTATAATTACCTCCATATTATTAAAAGATATATTTGTTTACTTTCAAAATGCTCTAGAAATAAGCTGATAGGCCTTTTGAAGCTAAATATTGAAACAGATTTTTCATTAATTCACTTCGTTCAGTAATGATTCACCTGACTGTACTCTTTTTGGTATAAATAACTGAAAACATACCTATATAGGTAAGTGATTTAATTTAAGTTTAACTTTGTGGACATGCTTAAAGACCTAATACAACAAAAGCAATGAAATACTTTAGTTATTATTTGTTTATATTTCCATTCGTAGAAATGAAATGACGACGATGCTGTCGCCGACTCGAGAGGCCTCGGGTTCGAATCCCGGTGGGGGTAGATGTTTGTGTGATGAATACGAGCATTTGTACTCCAATCATGGTTGTTTAATATGTATTTATATAAATATACTTATATATGTACAGTATATGTATTCTATCCGTTACCCTAGCATCCCATAACACAAGCCTTATAGTGCTTACTTTGGGGCTAGGTTAATTGGTGTGAGTGTCGGAAATATTTATTTATTATCTTAGTGTGTCCATATGACGAAATAATAAGTTAACCAAATTTGGAGTTTCACAAACTGAACACACACAATGACTTGGAACGAACCCGCTTTCATGGTACTGTAACGTCCGTTGCGTTACAGCCTCCTTGTTCGGATAAACTCTTTGTTCATGTAATGCCTACGGCTGGCAGTCATATCAAAAAGGTAATGTCATGATTTGTAAAGATTTGAAATGCGTGTTCTATCTTCTGTCGTTTGATAGAAGATTCCAGGACATAGACTTCAGGCACCAAACCATACGGTGACAGATTAAGCTCAACTACCAAACCAGTGAGCCAAATGTTCACCAAAAAAAAAAAAAAAAAAAAATAAAAAAAAAAATGAGAACTTCGGAGATTTTGTGTCGTTTCGTTTGAAATTCGTGATTTCTCGAAAACCGGAAGTGCTACGTTACTCAAATCCGGTTTGTAGTCTTATCAGACTATTCTTAACATATAACTTAAACATTCTCCTTATCTATCTCTTACGGTTTGGCCGCTGAAACAGCACCACGGACGGACGGACTTGTCTAATAGATAAGAGATTATTATATTCGCCTGACTTCTAATAAAATATAAGAATTAAACATTTAAGTTGTTTTCCATTTGATAAAACTACGCCCCCAGGATCTATCCCTTCAGGGTAGATCGCTGCAGTACTATGTACGTTCATACGTCAAACTACTCCATTTTTATATCCAACGAAACTTTTCACCTGAAACAATTCAACTCTTCCCAGTTCCTGGAACCTGTAACGAATCGAAAATGTCTTACGTAAAAAATAATAATCAAATCCATTTCGCTTTTGTAAGCTTATAAATTTATTTGATAGCCATTACATATAATTACATAAGGCTATTCAAGGAAATAGCAAAAAAGTTAGTCGACATCACAGGAGACCGAAGAGCTGGCAGCTACCTCGAGCCATTCAAGGGGGGAACGCTGCCAGTATCTTCGGATCCTTGCCTAAAGAGACTCCTTATAATAATATATTTTAGTTATTAATTTTATTTTTTACGGTTTTTAGATTTAGTTTTATTGTTCTAGTATTTATATTTAGAATAATCAGTTTAGGCTGTTACAAGCACATATGAATTTCTAGAAGCTACGCCATCGGTTCGTAAATCTACGGCGATGAGAAGAACCCGCAAGAAACTCAGCAAGAGCAGTTTTTTTTCTCCCTGTTTTATCATTTACAGTGTCGTCAAGTTGAAAAATGACATCAGAGATGATTCATGAAGTCACCTTTCATTACATAATGTGAAATTATACTTTAACTAGCAAACCAGTGAAACAAATGTTCACCAAAACCTGATTTAAAAAAAATGTATTTAATTAATTGAGAACTTCGGAGATTTTGTGTGGTTTCGTTTGAAATTCGTGATTTCTCGAAAACCGGAAGTGCTACGTTACTCAAATCCGGTTTGTAGTCTTATCAGACTATTCTTAACTTATAACTTAATATTCTCATAACTTAATATTCTCTTTATCTATCTCTTACAGTTTGGCCGCTGAAACAGCACCACAGACGGACGGACGGACTTGCCTAATAGATAAGAGATTGTTCACCTGCATTTTGATTGCTGTGTCACACAGTACAAATACAAACAGAGTTATTATAGAGTTATTATGTAATTAGATAGAGGATTATTTGTATAGATTCTTTTAGTAAATTAGATAATACTTAACTAAATATAGAAATTAAATTATTGTATAAACATTTGAATAAAGCTAATTCATATTTTTCTATTTTTTTTATTACACAACGACAATTATACGCACATCCTCAGATTACGGAACAAAAGGTCTTAGCTCACATCAAAAACAGCGACATTTTACTAAGAGTGACATCAAAGCGTTCCTCGACTGTCGCAAATGTATTTTAATGAAGTAATCCCAAGAATTACACGAAATATCCTCTCGTTGTTCAAAAGGTTAAATTTGCATTGTTGTTTTAACTAAATAATAATTGCTAATGACGCCCCCGTTTAATACTCAGTAAATCAAAGAGCAAATATTTCGATGCTATCCCAATTACGGCTATCATGTTAAATTACGAAGCAATGTTACAGATTTAACGACGAGTATTTTGTTTCGCATTATTTTGTTCAGATGTTTTCGGAATGTCTTAATATTCGCAATTAATATTGGGCCGTAGCAGGAGTTATTGATGTTAATTGTTGTCAGACTCTATACAGCGAATTAACTCCGTGCGTGCCCGTGAATAGATCCCATTAGAGAGATAATGATTTTCGATTTTAAACTCCAGCACAGTGCGTCTTAAATGTGCGATAATTAAATAATTTATAGGTATTATTTTTTTATATTGAGGAGCTCGATGGCGCAAGTGGTTAGCGCGTTCGACGATCGTTGAATTTAAGCAACTTTCGCAGTGGTCAGTCATTGGATGGGTGACCAAAAATTATTATCTAGAGCTCCTCCGTGCTTTGGAAGGCACGTTAAGCCGTTGGTCCCGGCTGCATCTGCAGTCGTTAGCACCCACCAATCCGCACTGGGCCTGCGTGCTGGGTCATGGCCCAATCTTCCTATTCCATCCATAGGGAAGGCCTGTGCCCCAGCAGTGGGGACATTAATAGGCTAGGATGATGATGATTTTTTTATTTACAGTATTACAATATAAAGAAATTAAATAAAAACAACTTAAAAACTACCTAATGTTTATCATTTAAAAACAAATAACCTTATCTATTTTTCGTACCCCTAAGTGATAAGGGTTGTCGACAACTAGTATTTATTTTTATTTATTGGACATTTTTTGAAGTTATACTTCTTTAGGCGCGTTATGAAAAAATGATGAGAGTGAAATTTTAAGATGCGCGCGCATCACTGTAACACAAAAAATTAACAGCATGAAGTTGGTCGCTTTAGCGACCAACTTCATGCTGTTACTTTTGTGTTTAACGCACATTAAGAAAATCTACCAACAAAATAGAAATAGAATCTCTATTTAGTGGGTGCTAACGACTGCATTGTGAAGGCCTATCAAAAGTATTTATTAATCTGGAACAACGGAACCAAAGCGCGATTTAGGAGACTACAGCGCCATCTCTTGACCATTGGTGTAGTAGAACCAAAAACCACATCTTTATTTTTTGTAATAAAGTAACAGTTATAGGTATTCATATTTATAATATTTATCCACATGTTTCTAGTTTGTATATATATTCGGAATACGTGTTTGAATTTCATACAAGTGCAAATCACATATGTTCTAATAAATTATATTCAGTAGCGATTTTAATTGAATATTTTGATTATTTATTTATTTTTTCAAATTAAAACTGGACTTTATTGACTGTGTCCTTTTCCAGACTTTTTATTAATTTATTGTAATTAATTATTTGCATGCAATTAAAAACTAATTTTAAACGATGCCAAAGAAGGATAACTTCTCACGCGCCTACATAAGTACACGCACCCATTTTTTTTCTTTTATTATGTGGCATTAAAAATTACATACAACCCTAAATTTTTACCCTTCTATCGCCAACCCCTATTTTTTAATAGTCATTTATATGGCAAAACGAAGTTTGCTGGGTCAGCTAGTATCTAAGATAAAATTTCAAGATTTTGCAATACAATTTCAGTGCACTCGACGTAGCTTTAAATACAATTTAAATCTTACAAAAAATCAAAAGCGTTTAATTAAATGAAATTTAGCAGAGCTGATTTTTATGACAGAATTTCCATTTGGATATTGATACACTTGTTTTAGCCCATGAAACATCTCTTCTAAAAATATTTTATTTCAAACAATCATTTAGCATACTGAATAAGAATATTATGATCTAAATTTCACCATTTGAATATATTTATCAAGATCGATTTTTTTATGTAAAATTGGACAATTCAACTTGCATACCCTTAAGGTTATTTCATATACCATTAATTAATCTAACGCGCAACCTTTATCGAGTTTTGCAAGAACGATTATATTATACTAGCGGCCCGCCCTCGCTTCGCTTCGGTGTAGAGCTGAAGTGTAGACTACAGTTTTTGTTCTCAGGCTTGTATTATACACAATGACATTCATCTATGTTTCTTCTTATACCTGCATGCAAAGTCTCAGCTTGATCGGTTTAAAATTGACAAAGTTACATACAAACTTTCATTCCCTATTTTATCCCCTTGGGGGTAGAATTGATCAAAATCCTTTCTGAGCGGATGCCTATGTCATAAAATCTACCTGCGTGCCAAATTTCAGCCCGATCCGTCCAGTGGTTTGGGCTGTGCGTTGATAGATCACTATGTCAGTCAGTCACCTTTGAGTTTCATATATATAGATTTCTTACTCACTAGCCGCTAACACATTCAAGCATTCTAAAATACGCACGCGTGAGGCACTTTTAGCATGCCACCCAGATTCCGGATCAGTTTGAGAACTTTACCAGGGAGGCCATCCATCAATATAAGCCTCGTTAACTCGATACCGCGGAGTTTTAATCTTGCTTAGCCCACTTTTTCTGTTTCTGATTCGTGCGAATGATAAATGCGACGATCGGCGTGGTCCGAACACCCAACGCTTTCAGTGTTTGTGGTTATTTTCGTATTTTTTTATTTTCACCGTCAACGTTTTTTCTCATGTTGATTTATTTTAAAGCGTAACGCGAATTGATCGCGGCAGCTTGTGGCACTGCCATAAATTCAGTAATCCCTTTGACGTTTAACTTAGCAAGTTTGCTGGATTAAGTTTTTCGTGAATATCATGGTGATGCTGTGGTAGAATATAGTATATTGCTAGTGATTTTTGGGGTTCCTCAGTCCTGCCAAGGAACCCTTATAGTTTAAATCTAAAGAAAAGTTTACTAGAAAAAAAAATCCACGCGGACCAGGCAGCGGACGGGACTCGAACCCGCACCCTTCGCAATCCGGGCGAATGCACTGACCATTAATACCTGAATAGGGCCGTGGTAGTATAATGGTCAGTGCATTCGCCCGGATTGCGAAGGGTGCGGGTTCGAGTCTCGTCCGCTGCCTGGTCCGCGTGGATTTTTTTCTAGTAAACTTTTCTTTAGATTTAAACATCTAGCAGTTAAATGCTTAAAAATAAATAAAAACATAACCCTTATAGTTTCGTCCGTCCATCTGTCCGTCCCCCGGTTTTGCGAGACTATAAGCACTAGAGAGCTCCAATTTTGTGGTGATATTTTTATCAATCATGCCGACGAAATAATAAAATAAAATTTTCGAAAAATATTTTTTTTCCTCCTTTGGTCCTTTAAAATTATAAGGATACCTAAGACTATTTTTCGGTTTAGGAAGCCATTTGCGAAATATTGAACTTTAAAGTGCTAATTTTTGTTCGAATAGGGCGTCCTCCCTTCCAAAAGCTTAGAAGAAAACAATAAGAGTGACATTGATGAAGTTATTGTAATGTAAAACCTTGCATTGCAACAAAATCTAAACAAAATTATTTTAAAACTACAATAAAACAACATTAGTTCTACAACGCTACCGTGAGTGCTAATGGCATGGTTAGGTATTTATAAAAAGTATATTAGCTCTTAAAAGGTCAGCGGTTTTACCGCAACATCCCCTTCTCAGTGGATGATCGCTTTAGATGAATCTTTTAGACAGTAAGGGTCTGACATAACCTTGCAGCCGGCTATAGCGTATCAATGTGGTTTTCACCCCCCCTCGCTCCCTCGCCTGGGTCTCGAGGGTTGTCAATCGTATTTAAAAAAAAAATCGAAGTGATTTTGTTTGAGACGCAGTTTGACTTTCAAAAATTCTAAATTCAATATCGTTTATTCAGTCTAGGCTGTTACAAGCACTTGTGAATGTCGAAAAGCTACGCCATCGGTTCGCAAATCTACGGCGGGAGACCTTGTACTGAGAAGAACCGGCAAGAAACTCAGCAAGGGCTGTTTTTTTCTCCCTGTATTATATACAGAGTCGTCAAATTGAAAAATTACTTCAATATGAGATAACTCATGAAGTCACTTTCCATTACAAATGTAAATGATAAAACAATTATGACTATAAAATAAAAAATATAAAAAACAGATTTAAAAATAAAAAAAGTTTAGGCATGTGTCGCTTCTTTTCGCGTAGTGTATATATTCTGTGCCGGTGGTAATTTACGGTAGTAAGGGTCAAATAAATAAACTCAAAATTACAAAAAAAAAAACTTTATTAAGTAAACTAAATAATAAACTCATACATAGACAATAAAACTTTAAAAATCGAACAATGAAATAACCGAACGCTCAATAAAAGTCTGTCGAAGGAAGCTCGACAAATTAAATTAAATTTTGATTCTGACGACGTAGCCTGTTGTAAAGGCTACGAAACGTCAGTAAATAAATAAAGTTTCGTGCATTAACCCGTAAAAAAACTAGTTTTATTTAATGAGTGATGTGCGTGAAAACCTAAGAAACAAATATAACTTCAAATTAATTGAATACCTCATTAAAGCACATATTGTCTCATTCATTTGTTGTTAAAAAAAAACTAACAGCATTAAATAAAACTAGTTTTAACGGGTTAATGCACGAAAACTTCATTTATTTATTGACGTTTCGCGGCCTTTTCAGGTCTGCATCGTCAGAATAATGATTTTTTATTTAAAATTATCGAGCTACCTAAAAAGCTGCTGAGCTGAAAAGGCTGCGAAACGTCAATAAATAAATAAAGTTTTCGTGCATTAACCCGTAAAAACTAGTTTCATTTAATGAGTGATGTGCGTGAAAACCTAAGAAACAAATAACAGCATTAACTTTAATCGAACTTAAAAGTTAATTGTCTTATCCGAGTGCAGCAGTTAAAAAGCTTGGTTCTATAATCGGAATATTTTCGGGGTTGTTACTACCCCTCATTTTGTTTGCATTTTTTTGGAATACGATCATCGATTCAGGAGGATCGCTGCCCAGATTCGACCCGACGATAATGAACCGTCATAACTTGACCGGAATTCATTTATCCAAATTCCATTACGTATTCCACACGCGCAGATAATATCGTTGTACAAAATTAGGGGATCTCATTATGTTAGGATTGAAAACAGCAAGCTCGTTAATAAGTATTAGGTGAGGAACTCGATGGTGCGAGTGGTTAGCGATCGTTGAAGTCAAGCAACTTTCGCAGTGGTCGGTCATTGGATGGGTGACCAAAAAATTTACTATCTCGAGCTCCTCCACGAAGGCACGTTAAGCCGTTGGTCCCGGCTGCATCTGCAGTCGTTAGCACCCGCCAATCCGCACTGGGCCCGCGTGGTGAGTCATGGCCCAATCTCCATATTCCATCTATAGGGAAGGCCTGTGCCCCAGCAGTGGGGACATTAATAGGCTGATGATGATGATGAGTAACTTCTCGATGTATATACCCTAGGTTGTGCCTAAGTACTTGAATTTGCTTTAATAATTGTTAATGATTTTATGTTACACGAGTGGCAAATAATCACTTGCCTTGTCTAATGGTAAGCGGCCACCATTCTTAGTCTTAGTAGTACGGCGGGCTGTTTCCGCAACTCGACACCTATTGTCTATTTAGCGTGGGGATTGGCATCAGTCCTGCCATCCCAGCTCCTCCAGAAAGCTCAGCAGTCCCCGAATGTTGCTGCACGCCTCTACTATTGTCTTCGGGCTTCCCATTAGAGAAGTCCTTTGTCTTGCAACGCCCCTGCACTCCAGTAGGACATGGGCGCTCGTCTCATCCGCCTCCAGGCAGGCTCTGCACAGAGGGCTGTCAGAAATCCCTATATTATAAAGGTGTTTGTTGAAGTAGCCGTGACCCGTGAGTATACCCACGATTTGTTTCAGGGCTTGTCTAGGTAGTCTAATTAACTTACGTGTTAGCTGCAGGTTTACCTTAGGAACGGCTTCCCTGGCTTGCCTGCAGTCCGTGAGTTTTGACCAGTAATCGTCGTGTTGTCATTGAGAGCGCTCCCTTATCCAGGTTCGCAGCTGCCGATAGGGTATGAGTATAATTGGCTCCGGACCAATGGCCGTCCTGCTAGACCCCTCCCTGGCTAAGCAGTCCGAAGCGGCCACCATAGCCTAAAGACGTTTGCGATATCAAATACATCACATGCACCGTTGCTTACCCTGACCATTGGGGGATTGGGTCAGGGTAAGCAACGGTGCGAGTGGAGATCTGGAACCTAACTTACCGACAGAAGGAACACCACCAAAGGTAGTGTTACTTAACCGTGGTCAGAAGACCTCTTCTCTAGAAGACGAAGAATCTTACAGAAGTAAGATGGGGGTAATTTCCCCAGACAGGTGCTCCAATTCTAGCAGCAAATCCTGTCTTACCTCTTTTTAAGTTGCCCAAGTATTGTGAATGAGAAAGTACATGCGTGTACTTTATGGAAAGATGTCATAGACAAGCAGGGTCTGACGGACTTCAGATTGCAGGCAACGATATTAAATACCCTAGATACACCACGTGAGCTCAAAACGTGTCTCAATCAAGAAGTCGCATTACGCGCAGTGAAGGGTTCCGTAGTTGCCTGTAGTTACCGCAATATATTTGAGCAGGAGTCTTTATTTTCAGTATCGGAAATTAGAAAAAACAATTAATATCAATATACGTATTATGTATCTCAACTAAATTACCTAAATTAAAGTCAAACTGCGTCTCAAACTCAAAATCAATTTGATGACAGACTCTTACTGACTTAAACACACCCGCACTTCATGCTTATGACCCGAAATGCCTAACATGCTTTATCTGAAGCGATCATCCTCTGAGAAGGGGATGATGTGGTTTAACTGCCGATTTTATTTTTTTGATTCCTCCCAGGCGGGGGAGCGGGTATGAAATCCTCATGGATACCCTACAGCCAGCTGCAAGGTTAGGTCAGACTCTTGCTGACTTAAAACATACCCGTAGTTCATGCTTATGGCCTAAAAGGCCTCACAAGCTTCATCTGAAGCGATCATCCGAAGGATAAAAAACGTAACGTTAGCGCGATTCAGAAGCCTTTGCCGATGGTACTCGCTGTAGCGTTGAAAAAGTAATAATATCTCACTGTGGTTTTAAATAGTTTTTTTTTAGATTTTGTTACAATGCAAAGTGTTTTCCCTACAATAACTTCATCTATGTCACTATTACTGTTTTCTTTTAAGGAATTTTCAATAGGTAAGAAATTTTCTTTAACCAAAGTTGAACGACTTTTACTATTGAACTAACAAATCTTTTTTAACCGTTATAGTTTTCCTTAAAAGTTCACTAAAAGCACTATTATTATGAATTCGCATTACCTGATGCCTGACAGGAGCTCGATGGCGCAACTGGTTAGCGTGTTCGGCTGCGATCGTTGAAGTTAAGCAACTTTCGCAGTGGTCGGTCATTGGATGGGTGACCAAATATTTACTATCTCGACGTCCTCCGTATTTCGGACGGCACGTTAAGCCATTGATGCCGGCTGCATCTGCAGTAGTTAGCGCCCACCAATCGGCACTGGGTCCCACGTGGTGTCTCATGACCCAATCTCAATATTCCATCCATAGGGAAGGCCTGTGCCCCAGCAGTGGGGACATTAATAGACTGATGATGATGACGTAAAGTTTCGTTTTTTTCGACAGGTATTTAAACAATGTTTGTTATTTAAAAGCATTTGAAGCAAATTTTATTCTAAAACTTACTATAAATCGATTTAACAGAGAATATTTGTGATAATCAAATGCATGTTCGGCAAAATAACCGTCTCTTTTCCTCGCGGTCCGTACCTGCTATTTTACGAGCTTGCATTTCGAACTGTCATCATTCTTTGAAGCATACTTATACAGTTAGCATTAAAGGTGACTTTTAATGTTTAAATGATGCCTTAAATTATTTTTGACTACTCGATCATTTTACGGAGCTCCGTGGATCGTCCAATGTACCTTTTGGACAAATATCGGCCACGATTTCGTTCGTGATATTGTATCTAGGGTTAAAAATTATTTGCGTTGCCTACACAGACCCTATCACCAATACTTTGAAGCATTTGAAACTATATTCACTTAGGAATTATGTTCTTTCCCCTGCAAGCGAGAGCTTTTACTCCGATCGCTATAACTCTCGTACAATACACATAGTTAAATCCCCAAATTATATTTTTATTCCCAAATCTCTTTTGTTCGATCAAAGTTACTACCAGCAAAGTGGAACTAATTAAACCGCTCGGCGCTGTATTCAGCCTCTCAAAATTAGGATATTAACTTAACCAAATGGGCCATATTAAATTTTAACAAAAATCCTGGGCATTGTGTTGACACCGGCGAGGTCTGCGTGCTAGCTCCTGCCGACGCGGTTGCACAAAGGAGGTCAAATATCATTTCGCCTTTGATGCCGCCGCGATTCCGACCACGCCCACTTCTTTCATGTTAGACCGTTTAAAGGATCTTATGTTTTATAATGGAATTTAAACTCAGTTTAGTGAAACGTGCCTTTCAAAAGTCTTTGCAACACACACAATTCGCGTTCAAAGTCTTTCCACATTATCGAGCCCTTTAGCATTGCATATTTTAATTATGTAGAAAACTTAGTAGTAATTTAAAGCATTTCATTGTGGTTATGTTTTTATTTTTTTAAGAATTTAACTGCTAGATGTTTAAATCTAAAGAAAAGTTTTACTAGAAAAAAATCCACGCGGACCAGGCAGCGGACGGGCTCGAACCGCACCCTTCGCAATCCGGGCAAATGCACTGACGAAGAGATGGCGCTGCCTTGCAGCTTAAGGTTAGGAAAATTTCGACGCGGCCATCAGTGCCGTGGTAGCATAATTGGTCATTGTGGTTTCTAGGACAAATGGAAATAACATTTTTTTATGATAAAAGGGTGGCAAACAGATAGGCCTGATAGTAAGTGGCCACCATAGCCTATAGAAGCTTCATCATCATCATCAGCCTATAAATGTCCCCACTGCTGGGGCACAAGCCTTCCCTTTGGATGGAATAGGGAGATTGGACCATGATACACCACGCGGGCTCAGCGCGGATTATCGACGCTTACGATCCAAAAACTATCACTCGCGCAGTTGCCTCACCTTAACCCTCTTTTTTGATACGCTCGGGAAATGCATTAAATTGCATTTGCATACCACATGGTGGTTATATATGGCTCTCCACCCCAGAAGGGGGAGGCCTACCCACTAACGGGTACGGGGCCTCAGGATCGAGTATCGCATCTGAGGACCGGCAGGTGTCGTGTAAGGCGGGTCGTTATGTTCCTTAAAATATGGTTGAGCGAAGCGATAGCTGGTTCATGCGTCATGCTCGTGAACGGGTGCTGCCAGCGGAGATGAGTCTGCCCTAACTACTTTGATATTTAAGATGTAAATGTTTAATTACACCTATTATAAATAACTCTGTTTGTATTTATACTGTGTGACACAGCAATCAAAATGCAGGTGTACAATTAATGTATAATTTCACATTATGTAATGAAGGGTGACTGCAAATGATAAAAGAGGGAGAAAAAAAACAGCCCTTGCTGAGTTTCTTGCCGGTTCTTCTCAGTACAAGGTCTCCCGCCGTAGATTTACGAACCGATGGCGTAGCTTCTAGACATTCATATGTGCTTGTAACAGCCTAAACTGAATAAATGATTTTGATTATTGATTATTGATTATAGCCTTTGCTCCCCTGCTTCCACCAGGGGAGCCCTTCTCGGGGGAGTGTTCGCAGCCCCCCCATCCACCCTCCTACGTCGACACCCCCCGGCCATGCGGGGGTTTCGTCCCTCCCAGGTCGCTTCCATGAGCACAAGCTCCGTCGTGCTCACCAGCGACCCGCGGCGTCACATCAGGGCATTATCTGACCCGACGCCGCCTTCTTCGAGCGGGATCGGCCATCTCCCGATCCCGCTCGGCGGCCTCTGGAGCATCACCGCTTCACAGAAGGAGGCCGCAGTCCTCCAACCTCCCTCATCCGCCAGCATTGCAGCAATCAATGCTGGCGGAGCCAGATCTTGCCCGATTTTTGTTGTCTCACCTTAACCCTTAACCCTATACCGTGGAGCTCTGGAAGCTTTTTTTTTTTTTTTTTTTTTTGTGACGAGGGGAAGTGCAGTTACGCACCATACCATGACGCTGACTAGGCGCACGGCGTGTGTGGGACTCACCGGCACGGGAAACAGTGCCGACCCTACTCAAGCAGGACCAGTGCGGAAGGCCACACTGATCCTACTCCACTAAACTCTGTCTCGGGGCCGACGCACCTGCGTGCGCCACATCTCCGAGCACGCCCCCGGGCAGGCCCGGCCCAACGAGTGGACCGGGCGACGCGCCTCAGGGGGACTGCGCTAGGGTACTAGGCAGTCCCCAGACGTGGTGGCCTATGCCGGAGCGGCACCTAGGACGCGCGGCTGGTCAGGCCGCGCCCAGACCACCTTAGGGAGCTCTGGAACCTAACTCACAGAAGCACAACACCAGCAGAGGTAGTGTTTTTCCTGTGGTATTCTGTTAGGTAGAGGTAACCCTTTACTGTGTTTAAATAATATATCAGGAATGAAATATTCGCGTAACTCCATACTCATAACCTTTATTACGTCGAGTTGATCAATCAGTGACAAGTACAAGTAGGTTTTTGAAATTAATACCTACTTAAATGGCAGTTAGAAAAATAGGATATCACTACAATACAAAGTGATTGTATATTAAAAGAATGACACGTTTAAATAAAAACATATCTTGCAGGCTTGTTAAAGATATCGCCAACTAATATGCAGATTAACAGATATCTGACTTCGGGGTTTTAGATTGTACTTTTATGTGTATTATTAATAAGATGAACACTGACAGTTGTACTGTCTATAATTATCATCATCATCATCATCAGCCTATTAATGTCCCCACTGCTGGGGCACAGGCCTTCCCTATGGATAGAATAGGGAGATTGGGCCATACAATTGAACTGTCTATACAACTTCCTTAATAATAGAGTAAATGTTTTCTAAAATTATATAAGTAGGTATTAAAGATCTTTGAAAGAATGAAAAAGTAACTTAAGATCCGAAGCATTCCCCTGAATTTTCTCTCTGTTGAATCACTTTTTCTATATGTCTCGCACAAATTATCGTCATTTTTTTATTTTCATTTCATTCCTTATTATCATCAAATTTCTCATTCAATATCATTCGCAAAAAATCCCGTTGCTTTCGAGGGTTCCGGGAAATCATATGTAACAAAAATATAATTTAAATTGAAATTTATCCTCATCATTGAGGGAACAATTTCTTTGTTCCATTCGTATATATATACTATTATATAATTTTTTCACTTGGAAATATAAGAAGCATTCTCAGTGTTTTTTTTTAAAAACAATACTAACAATGGCGTCAATTCTGGCGTGATTCTCTAAACTTAAAACTAAATTTAACGTAAATCTTTCCCTTTCATTCTGTATAGAGAATGACAAAGATACACTGTTGTCAAATTTAAGTTTAGCTTTAGAGAATCATGTCAGAATCGACATCATTATTATTTAATTAATCGCAATCTATTAAATTTTTCCTTTTTTTACATTTTATAACGGTGTATCATTGCGTAATCGTGTTGTGAACTATCTTACTTCGCTTACCCCGTTCGCTTAAAAGTAATAAAATATACCTATAAATGCGATTAACAAATCTCTTTCCCAACTAAACGGAGTAAGGTTAGCGCAATTAGAGCAGGAGCTCTACTCTCTTTCTCCGAAACGAAATTTCGGCAACGAACGAATTTTAAACAAAATTTCGCCAGTGACTCTATTTCATCTTCGAACACGCACATAAAGTTCGGAATTACAGACAATTATCGTGAACGAATGGAATGAGTTATGTTTGTGAGTTCTTTTTGTCTACACTTTTTAGATAACGTTTTTTTATTTCAAAACAATATTGCTTTATGACAACATTTTTGATAACATTAAAACAACCTCTTTTAACAATGTTAGCCGACTAATTTGTAGAATTGATGCGTCAACCTAAATTTGTCGTGTGACACTTTGAAGTATTGGCAGTACAAAATTAAACAAAAATTAGATTTATTTGTAAATTTTTCATACTAAAAATGTGTCTCACGCTAAGCAGTCTTAACTAAAAATACTTTAGTAGTAATTTTAGGTGTAATTTAAACAAAAATCCCAAAACGAAAATGAAAAGGTAACACTTTTCATTTCGTCAATTCGAGGTTAAAATTTCGAACAATCATCTGTCAAATTCAACTTTTAGTTCAAAACTTTTGTGAATTAGAGTAGGCTTAGAGAATTTAAATGTCAAACTATTTTCAGACGAACGAATTTTCGAAATGAAATAGAAACAGAGTAAGGAGCGTGCGAAATTTCGATCGAAATTACGTTTTTCGTTGAAATAGAGTAGGCCTCCAGGTCGTGCAGATATAAAACAAAAACTTCAGAAAGCCAACCAACGATTCTCCACAAAGGGCAGTTCACCATTTCCAAAACAGACTTAACAGTTCGCGACCTTTTCCATAACTCCCTCACCCTATTCCTCTCCTTTCACCATTCGCGTCGAAAGGTGCGAAACGGAATTGATTTCTATTCATAGAACGGACCAATGTTGACTTTTTATTTCTACCTTTCTTTTTTTTAATTGAATCTACCCACCCGCTTGCTCTTTGGAACTTTGCGGAATTGCGTCGCTCCCATCGGACCGATATCGGACTTCATCGAATCCAGCGAATACGTTATAACAAAAAAACGGTGACGCGAAAACGTTGGTAACTTCGTAAAGTGGCTCCTGTTCCAATTTGATGATTCCGAGTTCAAACAGAATTCTTAATAAAAATAAATTGGTTATCATGGTGTTTCTTTTCCTTTGCTGGCTTTGATGATAATTGGTATCCTGGGTAAAGGACACCTGGCATTTTGTGCCAAAGTTGTATACTTTTTTTATCTGTATTTCATAATTGGGTAACGTAGTCTGGCAATATTTGTCATCAGCTGCTAGCTGTCAATGTCAAATACGTAGGTTTGTCAATATAACCTCTATATGTAGCCGGGTCGTCAAGAGAAATAATGGATAAAAAGGCAATCACAACAGAGAACATTCACAATCACAGAGCGGATGCGAAATGCGAATGATTTTTTTGTTTGTATTTTAGGATTGTCAAATTGACATTTGGTTTTTTATTTAGAATAAGCAAAGGAATCATGGTTTCTACAGTCACTTGAGTAATATTTTGAAGTAAGCTTCTGTCATTTGAAGATTTAGGGTTTCCATATCAAAAAATATTAATCATTATATAACTTCTTTCCACGATTCACTAAAAATAAGGCAAAAGTAGTTTTATCTAGCAAATAATTTTGGCTTTATTTTGAGACCAAATTCAACTGTATATAAGTTTAGCATTTTTTCTATGAAAAGTGCCGGGTCTCCTTTGTGTGCATATCGCAACTTCATCTACATCTAATTCCTTAAAAATCAGAACACTAAAAGAGTTGTTAGTAGTATCGTACTATATAAGATAGTATAAATTGTTTACTGTAATAAATATATTATGATATGAAGCATATTATAAGCATGTAAGCATATTATAGTAGGATAAAAGATTATGAGATAGTTATAGTTATAGCATAGTATATAAGCATGTTTAATATGTGGAGGTTTTTAATTGGCTTTTAGTGTTTTTTGTTTATTTAATAAGTGATTGATAATTAAAGTGATAATTTGACGACCTCCGTGGCCGAGTGGTTTGTACGCCGGGTTTCATGGCTGTCGCCGACTCGAGAGGTCCCGGGTTCGAATCCCGGTGGGGGCAGATGTTTGTGTGATGAATACAAGCATTTGTACTCCAGTCATGGATGTTTAATATGTATTTATATAAATATACTTATATATGTACAGTATATGTATTCTATCCGTTACCCTAGCATCCCATAACACAAGCCTTATAGTGCTTACTTTGGGGCTAGGCTAATTGGTGTGAGTGTCGGAAATATTTATTATTATTATTTATTATTTATTGATAGCTGAATTACGGAATTGAGCCGTCAGGTAGGGTTTTTAAAAACTAAACTTTTAATTATTACTTTATTTATTTAAATGTTATACAAATTTACTTATACTAATTGATCCCGATGATCCGGTCTTACAAACTATACGTCAAGATGCTTCCACGATTGAAGCTCAAGCAACTCCCAAAAGTGTCCGAAGGTTTTACATGAACTAAATCTGTCTAATAAGCACTTTTCAACACGATTGCTCAATCGAGCCACCTGCACTTGGGAAACACATAATGTACGCGTGACGTATGAGTGACGTAGACGAGTCTTGTACTCGTAACAGCTGTAAACCTCCCTAAAATAAAATAAATAAAAATAAATAAATATTGAAACACTGGATAATTTCTATAATTAGATTCTATTGTCTCCCCCTGGGTACAAAATCCTCAAACTAATACAGTGGCTCCTGGTCAAAGCATTGTTTCGGATATTTATTTTCTATCTTAGACAAAAAACCTTGATTTATAATAAGTGCTTTTTGGTACTGTTTCGTCATTATCTTTGATTACTATTGTCTATGAATGAAAGAAGAAAATAATATATTTAATTACTAGGCAATTATCAGTCATTTGATTCGTTAGAGAAGTTCCAATTGTAATTTTAATCTTTTAAAGTTCGCAATAATCCATGAGCTAATAAAATATTGAAATACATCAATTTGGTGAGAGTTGATGCTGTCATTGTCTTTCCTGATTAAGCACTAGAATTAGTCAATATGTCGCTGTAACAAGTATTGATTTTAATTAAACTCTCGTAATATGGTCGTCAGTATCGTAACTATTCTTGTTTGTTGAATAAAACAGGTAAAGTCTTTATACCTATTTAAGATTAAAGATTTTAAGAGGAGTTCGATGGCGCAAGTGGTTAGCGCGTTCGGCTGCGATCGTTGAAGTTAAGCAACTTTACCAGTGGTCGGTCTTTGGATGCATGACCAAATATTTACTATCTCGACGTCCTCCGTATTTCGGACGGCACGTTAAGCCATTGATTCCGGCTGCATCTGCAGTAGTTAGCGCCCACCAATCGGCACTGGGTCCCACGTGGTGTCTCATGACCCAATCTCAATATTCCATCCATAGGGAAGGCCTGTGCCCCAGCAGTGGGGACATTAATAGGCTGATGATGATGATGAAGATTTTAAGCACTAGTGAACGAATTACATAACTACAGGGTTTCATAGTCTGTATTAGTATAAGTGTAGGCATTCCAAATCTTATTCTTAGCTCTCGGGTAAATTAATCATAATAATAGTCCTGAAACTGAGCGTAAAGCAAAACATTAATCAAGCACCGAACGACCGGCCAGCGTCACGGCCAGACATAGAATACGAAGCGGTTTATATGTTTCAACATAATTTAATGCTAAGCCTACGCAATACAGAGAAATCCTAATAAATATCAGAGCTATCTTAAGTTGAATCGTTATAGAGTATCTACAAGTGAAATAATTAAACTATTGCAGAATATCCACCTTATTCCTCTCCTATTCCACCTTCCCCTTTCCTTCAGAGGACCACGCGCGCTGACCTTCGGTGTCACCGTCTAACTGTGGCCACAATTCCAACACGTACAAAGAAATTTGGTGACTCATTTCTTTGTCGCACTATCCGTAAATGGAATGCTCTGACTGCTCACGTGTTCCCTCCTTCTTACAACCTGGGATCCTTTAAAAGAGGCGTGAAGAAGCAACATACAGGCCGGCAGGGTGAGGATGGCTGGTGTGGCAGGTAGAACTGCTGTATCAGCTATCTTCAAGTCTGGACTTCACCATCACTTAACATCAGGTGGGGTGGAGTCATTTGTCGGACCTATCTATAAAAAAGACCCAGTTATGAGCTAGTGGTCATGGATTATCACAATAACTAATACTTTATAACAAGTCTGTGCCATTATGCAAAATTTTATTGGTATTATGAGTTTATTTCGCAAACAAAATATTTCATGTTGAAATAACTTAACCATAATTTGACCAACAGGCATAAAAATGTCAAGTATTCTAATTTAGGGTTTAGATTTTCAGCTTTAATGTTGACAAATTTAAAAAAAAATGTATATTATGCAGACATGTGCACAGCCCGTCGGCGGGCTAATGGCAATCCAACTCGGAAAATTCTGTCACGTCTTTTTAAGTGAATTCTCGTTTCATCATCAGAACTACATTCAGATGTGGTGTCGTCAGCGTGGTTAGTAAGATATTTTTTCTTTTTTTTTAACCTTTATTCAGTAGAAAGAAGGCTTTTGTCGCTTAGCGACTATGTCAGCCCCATGATGATACATTTAGTATTATATTCTATACTTAATTAGTTTTATTATAATATTACCCAATTTAATGGCTAATTTTGATGTCGGCTTGGACAATATAATATTGCACAAGCCGACATGTCTTAAGCTAACTTTATGTTCAAGCTCTAAAGCTCTGCGTTCAGATTCGATCCGGATACACTCCACTAAGGCATGGTACGTGTCCTCTCTTACGCCACAGATTGTACAGTTGGGAGATTCAATAACTTTCATTAGGAATCCAAACGCATTCAGTGGAATGTGTCCGGAACATAATCTCATGATGATCACAAGAAGTGGCCGATTCATATTTTCTTTGGCAAACCAGGGTATTTTTGGTGGTTCAGATTGTATTGTTTTATACCATATACCTTTCTCCTCAGATCTCTTATCTGACGATTCTATTAATATTTCGCCAAACTCCAATTTATATGCCCGAATTTGTTGGATCTATTTGAGTGGAACTTTCTTTGCAATTCCTCGCCAGCGGCATCAAATTGATGCAACTCGATATTGGACTCATTTAGCAACTTGCATTTATCCTGATCTCTCAAAACTAAAAAAACAGGCAGTAACTGAGGTAGATATTGCAATTTACAATACGAAAACCCAAAAATATTAATATATGGCTTTTAAGTAGCTAACGCTCGAGGTCCTTTTTTTGTATCTATTACTTTAGGTATTAAATATAAATAAATAAATAAAATAAAATATTTCCAACACTCACACCAATTAGCCTAGCCCCAAAGTAAGCACTGTAAAGGCTTGTGTTATGGGATACTAGGGTAACGGATAGAATACATATATTGTACATATATAAGTATATTTATATGAAATACATATTAAACATCCATGACTGGAGTACAAATGCTCGTATTCATCACACAAACATCTGCCCCCACCGGGATTCGAACCCGGGACCTCTCGAGTCGGCGACGCCATGAAACCCGGCGTATAAACCACTCGGCCACGGAGGTCGTCAAAAATAATCATATATCGTTAATCTTTTGGAGTAAATAATAAAAGAACGGTTTCAAACAATGAGTCATACAATTATTAATGAAATCATAATAAATTATCCCTTTTAAATTAATAGATTATAGAAATATTTTACGATTAGTTACGTGGTCTCCGTTTGTGTGCCTAGTCGTCAAACTTTGTTAAATGACTTTGACAGTTGTTTTTTTAATCCACCTCAACTCGCGCCCATAGATAGCAGCCATCCCAATACTTGTATATTTATGTTGGTTATACAACAAAAACAGATAGCAGAAATGTTTGTGGACCATTTTAAAGTTGAACCATCCTTGAGCTCAGTTGCCAGTAACAATTCTCAACAATGCTATCCTGGTGACCTTACTTCTTCACCAGTTCTGATAACAGCAGGCGAAATTAGATCGGTACTTAGAAAAATTACTAGAGGCAAATTTCCTGGCCATGACCACCTTAGTATTAAACACTTGCTCTTTGCAGGCTCGCACCTGCCTCGTGTCCTAGCTTTGTTTTATTCTCTTTGTATGAGTCATGAATATTTACCGGATAATATGTTAAGAACAATGGTCGTGCCTATTATTAAGAATAAAACTGGAAACAGTAGTGACAAGTCAAATTACAGACCTATATCATTGGCTACGATATTAGCGAAGGTGCTGGACAGGCTGCTTGACCAGCAGCTGCGTAAGCATATTAAGCTTCACGATGCGCAGTTTGGCTTTCGACCAGGCCTTTCTACCGAAACTGCCATTCTGTGTCTCAAGCAGACTGTCCAGTACTACACTAGCAGAAGTACACCTGTTTGCGCTCTATTTCTGGATCTGAGCAAGGCCTTTGACTCGGTTCAGTACGATGTTCTTTGGGAGAAGCTTCTTAAAGAAACAGATGTACCCAATGATTATATAAATACATTAAAATACTGGTATTTGAATCAACGTAATTATGTAAAATGGGCTGGTGAGAACTCGGACATGTACGGATTGCAATGCGGAGTGAGGCAGGGGGAGTAAGTTCAACAACCCTTTTCAATTTGTACATGAACGAGCTGATCGTTGGGCTCAGTGGCGCCGAGGTCGGCTGTTCTATTGATGGCACATTAATTAATAACATAAGCTACGCCGACGATATGGTGCTCCTGTGCCCATCGATCAGTTCTCTCAAAAAACTGATAACCATCTGTGAACATTATGTGGAGGTAAGCTAAAGCGACCAACTTCATGCTGTTAAAATTTTGTGTTACAGTGATGCGCGCGCATCTTAAAATTTCACTCTCATCATTTTTTCATAACGCGCCTAAAGAAGTATAACTTCAAAAAAAACTTTGTAGAACAAAAATCTCAAATAAACAATGCCATGATATTGTTGTAACATAAATTGGCGCTATCTATGAGAACGCACGTACGTCAATAAATGTTCTGATTCGCCTCTGTTTCTGATGGCCGTTTTTATCTTTCATCGGGTATTATTTGGACCGTTTGAGGAAATGGCAGCGGTATCCGATGATAGATTGCCATTCTTAAAGTAAAGAACAAAGCGACCAAGAAAACGTTTTGTGTCACCGCCGAGCAATTTCCGCCTCGGACACAATGATATTGGTCATGAGCTGTAGCTTTTACCAAAAAAAATAATTTTGAGGAGCTCGATAGCGCGGGTGGTCAGCGCGTTCGGCTGCGATTGTTGAAGTTAAGCAACTTTCGCAGTGGTCGGTCTTTGGATGGGTGACCAAAAGTCTTCTATCTCGAGTTTCATCCGTGCTTCGGAAGACACGTTAAGCCGTTGGTCCCGACTGCATCTGCAGTCGTTAGCATCCGCCAATACGCACTGGGCCCGCGTGGTCATGGCCCAATCTCCCTATTCCCTGTGCCCCATCTGTGGGGACATTAATAGGCTGATGATGATGATGATGAATCGTATTTTTATTTGGTCACTTTGTTTTTGAATTAAAGATACTAGTTCCTACATCAATACGACAATATTTAAAAAAATATATATAAACAAACTTAATGATTAATAAAATCGTATAGAAAATGCGACGAGATGGCGCTGCCATGCAGCGTAAGAAATACTAGAGGTAATTCAGCAAGGCTATTAAGGTCTCGATTAATTAGTTAGTGCCTGCCCGGATAGCGGAAGCTCGAATTCTGTCTGAAACCAGACCTGAGTGGATTTTTTCTAGTATTTTTTTCTTTAATTTTAAACATCTAGCTGTTAATACTTAAAATAAAATAAAAATTATATGTAACTAGCAAACCCCGCGAACTCCGTTTCGCCACCAGATGGCTTCGTTTTATGTAACATTTCGTTTGGTGATTAAAAGAAGTTTTTTTTTTAATTTTTCCTGAATTTTACTTTGCTATAAACCTCACGGAGCCCATGACCTTTCCAACGAATGCAAAACCGTGGAAATCGGTTCGTGCGTTCTGGAGTTATAGCGTCAGGAAGGAAAACCCGACTTATTTTTATATAGTAGATGATTGTTAAACCACCATTATTATTTTGTTTCAGGTATATCAACATCTGCCCAGATCAAATACAAACTCGATTTAATTAAGTACTGAAGAAATTCAACTCCATCTCAACTATGTAACTTACTCGTACATCTGCAGGTAAAAATAATATCACTTTTACGTTAACACATTACGTTGTAAGAAAACAAAATTCATAACACAAAGTAGTCAGAACTTGTTCACCAAAACAATAGAATAACGAAACAAGACTATTACTTGGAAAAAGTTACATGTTTCGTTTTCATATTATTTCTCTGTTTCTCAAGTATAAGAAATATATTGTTTTAAACTTTCATGGTCACTAACATTATAGCTATTAACGGGATTGTTACCATGTACCTTGTTTTTTATGAGTCTCCGATATTTCGGCCCTGATCATGGCGCTTGCAACAGTGCCGAAGTGATCATGGCGCTTGCAACATGATCCGTGATCATGGCGCTTGCAACAGTGCCGAAGTGATCATGGCGCTTGCAACATGATCCGTGATCATGGCGCTTGCAACAGTGCCGAAGTGATCATGGCGCTTGCAACATGATCCGTGATCATGACGCTTGCAACAGTGCCGAAATATCGGAGACTCATAAAAACAAGGTACATGGTAACAATCCCGTTAATAGCTATAATATAAGAAATATGTAATAAATTTCACAAGGCATGTGATTTTAATTAGGGTAAGAATAAGTATGTTTGTTGGAATACTAAAAACTGATAACAATTGTGAGGTGGCACAATATCAGCGACAAGTCAAAACTTGACTGTCACATGCTGCCCATATAACTTTTTGATTGAATGTCCAAATGTGACTAAAGCGAATTGTGATCATGCACCACAATTTAAGCGGATCACTTTTGAGCCGCTAGTGTCGTATCTTCCCTTTTTGTTTAAATGTAAGGTTAAAAATAACATTACAGAAGATTCAATCACAAATAAAACCAAAAAAGAGTAGGGAAGTGGTTATGTCCAACCCGCTATCACTGTTACCGCGCCCCGTTCGCTCGCGCATTCTACCCTCCAAATAATTTCATACACGTGTTCTACCCCACGTGTCGCCACGATGCGCTCGCCGTCTGGCCACAAGAGTAAAGAAGACAAAGAGGGTCAGAGGCAAAGTTTCATGCAGTACGCGTGTGTGAGAGCACTGCCAGCCTGTCAGATCTCCGCCAATAGAAACGTTTTTCTTTGAAAGAGTTTAATGCAATTCGCAGTATGAATATATCACGGGTGCATACCTTAGATTAAAACAAAAAGGGTAGATACGGCACTAGCCTCACAAAAGTGATCCGCATGAATTGTGGTCCACGACCCTAATCGCTTTAGTCACAACTTGACATGCAAACGACGTATATGTGAACGCTAATAAGATATTATATAATATTGCTAATATTTTGTGTTTATATGATAAAACAATGCCTAAGTGTGTTTTTAAAAAGTGCTCAAATTGCTCAAGAACTAAAAATAAAACCCACAGCATCACTTTTCATTCGTATTTACTATAAAATATATTTTTTCATAAAAATTGCTGTTTGTTTTGAATCTTATTCGATAGGTAGTGACGTCGAGTACTGGTCGCGTGATTGGTCGGTAGTGCAGTGAGGCGGATCTCGCCGTCTCGTTCGCGCTGCCGTTGAAACTTAACGTGCTGTTTCGTTCGGGTCGGTAATGCAGTGACGCGGTTCTCGCCGTCCCGTTCGCGCTGCCGTGGGATCAGTTTTTGTTTGATGCAAGTATGAGCGTACCTTATCTACCCTTTTTGTTTTAATCTAAGGTGCATAAACGAAATATTATAAACTTACGATATAAAGTGCGACAGCAGCCGTCCGTAGAGGCGGTTCGATAAATAAATCGCCAACGACAGGCTTGAAATGGCTAGTACAAATAAAGGGGTAACTTAAAAACATGCGGGTAGTCCAGCTATTCCGGTAATGTAAACACTTACCGCTTCATTCCAAAACGCTGACAAAAGTTAGTCTTGGTTTAGACCTATTACAAAGCGTAGACGAAAGTTATACCTGGTCTAAAACTGATGCTGTCACTTTTATTTGCTAAAAAGAAGAGAGAAACAAAATCAGGTTTACATTTACTTTTAATTTAGTGCATATTGGAGTTTACTCCTTAAGAATCGATTTGCATATATAATACCCGCCATACACACTACGAGAAATCGTTACGATCAGACTGTACAGTTCGAACGGTACAGTTTATACGATTTCGTTTAGTATAGGAAACTGTGCAGTTTTATAACATACACGCTACGATCTATCGGTACCGTTCGGACTGTACAGTCTAATCGTAACGATTTATCCCGGTATGAGATTTTTTTGTGAGGAGTAAAATCTATCGATGAATGACCTCGTTACGTTTTTGGTGCGCATCCTGTTCGAGCCAAAATGACTCTTAAAACCGAGAGCTTAGGTGCAAAAGAATTAAATTGAAACTACAGTGTATTTTGTTAGACCCTAGATTTCTTTATTAGTTAGGTGACGTTTTGCCTATATGTAGCTCCAAACATATTTACAAGCGTGATGCAACGAACTACAGCGCCATCTATTTTGATACATATGAACTAAAATTTTAAATGCACAAATGGCGTAAACATAATCGCCCACCAAGGACAAACTGAGATTTGTCCTTACAAATATTTAACTTAACAACATGACTCTGTTATCGCCCACCATGACTTAAGGTAACAAAACAAATAAAATGTACAATAACTTAAAATAATATATTTATGCACATCTGAAATTGACTATTGTAAAAAGTTTAATGTAAAATATTTCATCGATTAGTTATAATAAATGCATATGAAATGAATAAATATATATTTATATATGTATATTATTATTATTTCGTAGACTGCCAGGCCTAGCCACTGTGTCACACGGGTCAGGTTCCAACAATTATATTAATTTGGTTCTTCATGGTAATCACGTGATTTGGGTGCACGTTTCTGACGGGATTATATAGCTGCTTCCCTTTTCTATTCAAGTTGCTGAGCAATTACTGAGTTTGTACACTCAATTTCACTGTTTTTTGTGCGGTATGTGTGACGACACCAACATTAAAGTGACAGCCACAGGTCACGCACAGATTACAGAAAGTGTATTCTTTCGCACCTTATGCCGGCACGTCATGTGGCTAATCGTGTTTGCTATTTGGTAGATGTGTATCCGCAAAGGGCAGTGAGAGGAAGGGACTGCTATCGAGGCGGATGCGATTGGCCATGTGAAGTTACGGCTTAACAGGCCCTGCCAGAATACCAGCGCTGCTGTGACACGTTTTGTAGCGTGTTGCGGCAGCATTACGCTGAGGCAGGGTCCTCATTGACCACAAATGGTACTATATATTTTTTTCTTTTCTCCATTATGTTTTTTTATGTTGTTTTGTAAATTGTTAATGTGGTCAATAAAAATGATTCTCCCTCTCTCTCAATTCACGCCACTCTGCCCTCCTTTAAGAAGAACTGTTTTAGGCGCTAACTCGCCTTATGCGAGATTTTGTAAAATTTTGAACGGTTTTAGTCATAAAATTGATTTACACTTTGATAGTCCCAGTGCAATAACTTCAGCCATTAGTAGGAACTTGACGGACTGAGTGCCCGAGAAGTTTATTTTTCATTTTATTTTTAATTTTAGATCCTTTGTTTTTGTAATGACCCTTTTTTGGACAAAATAACATATAAGTTAAGGTATATTAGGTAAAATTTTAACACAAACTGTTTAATATAGATATGGTAAATGTGGCGTTTACCTATAATTAATTGTAACACTGATATAAGTGTCTCCGTGTGTATAATTGTAATTACTTAAGTGTTACAATTGTTGTTAAGCCTTTTAATAAATCACTACATAGTTTAAAACAAAGTCGCTTTCTCTGTCCCTATGTCCCTTTGTATGCTTAAATCTTTGAAACTACGCAACGGATTTTGATGCGGTTCTTTTTAATAGATAGAGTGATTCAAGAGGAAGGTTTATATGTATAATACATGCATAATATAGTAGAGAAACACTGATAATTTTAGAGGTTTTTAATGTAAGGTCGTAAATAAACACATTTTTTTGCGCTTACATTGCAAACGCTGGCTGAACCCAACGAGATAGATCAAAATAATGTACTACAGTATTGCACACCTTAAAAAGGTCTACAAAAAAGTCCGCGATGGTATATGCCTATCTCTTTGGTATAACCCACAATAACCATTTTTTAATTACTTATTACGAGAAAATAATGGCTTATTTACGAACAACCGATTTTAAGCAATACAGCATTAATCCTTATCCAATTAAGTACCTTAAATACATTGTGCGTGTAATATAGATCAATATGGCCCTGTACAGCATGTAATTTAAATGAATATTTTCGAAGATATTACAGATTTAAAATGCAGGAACATACCGGTTCGGGCAGTACTGGCCGGGGGGCCGGCGGCGGCGCGTGTCTTTAGTAATTAGGTATTTAAAGAAAGTCATTGTGTTTAATAGAAACCTGAGAACAAAAATATAATCTAAACTACAGCTCTACACCGAAGCGAAGCGAGGGCGGGCCACTAGTAAATAAATAAATTACAACAATGCTATACCGTTACACTTTGCGTACGACAGGCCGCCATTGGTCTTAACACACGCGAGATGTAATAAGCTTTATCTTTGGCCTTCTTCATTTTTAATCAAGTGTTCTGGCCGCGACTCAGCCGTGCGCAAATCCTAGCCGCGTTTGAGCCGTTCGGTCCTTTGTTGCTGATCGAGAAAAAAAACGACGTACAACTGAATACAGATTAGATTCTTATCGCTCAATTCGTTCAAACAGAAGCAGTAGCTTCCGGTCCGATTGTACGTTTTCGCTGATTGATTTCTGGGTCATTCTGTTATGAACGAACGAGCGATTGACGTTTCCCCGTTATTGTCCTAAATTCATCGTCAACCTAAATTCATACTTATTACAATATTTTTTTACTTTGAAAGCCTCCGTGGCCGAGTGATTTGGACGCCGGGTTTCATGGTGTTGCCGACTCGAGAGGTCCCAGGTTCGAATCCCAGATGTTTGTGTGATGAATACGAGCATTTGTACTCCAGTCATGGATGTTTAATATGTATTTTTATATAAGAATATTTTCTTATATATGTACTGTATATGTATTCTATCCGTTACCCTAGTATCCCATAACACAAGCCTTACAGTGCTTACTTTGGGGCTAGGCTAATTGGTGTGAGTGTTGGTAATATTTATGAATTTATTTTTTGAAAAAAACAAGAATAAAAAATTGGTCATAAACGACACACATATTTTACTATGGATTATAATATTATAACGGATACTTTAAACGGACATACATCCTATATCCGTATGTTTGCATGTTTGCTATGTCCCAAAATAGGCTAAAGTCACACAAATGTTTTATAACTTGAATTTTTAAATTTATATACATACTAGCTGACCCATCGAACTTCGTATCGCCATAAAAATATGGGTAGTAGAAAGGTAAAAATTTAGAGCTGTATGTATTTTTAATGCCACATTATAAAAAAATAAACAAAATCAGAAAAAAATTTTAGGGGTGGACAACTCTTATCACTTAGGGGTATGAAAAATAGATAGTAGCCGATTCTCAGACCTAGTGAATATGCATACAAAGTTCCATAAAAATCGGTCAAGCTTTTTCGGAGGAGTATGGTAACTAACATTGTGACACGAGAATTTTATATAAGACTAACTGACCCAGCGAACTTCGTACCGCCGTAAAAAAATAGGGGTTGTCCAGCGGACAAAATTGTGAATCTAAACCATTCTCAGATCCCCTTGAACACACACAAAAAATTTCATCAAAATCGGTCCAGTCGTTTAAGAGAAGTTCAGTGACATACACACTCACAGAAGAATTATATATATAAAGATACATATTTATTTGTTTATTTTATGCATGTTTTTACTTCATTTTGGTTGATTGCAGATACATAAATGTTTATTAGACACGTATCCAATTAGTGACTTTTCTCTGGCAATATCAAGTTTTCATTCCTTTCGCCCGCTTTGTTACATCACCTAAGATTGAAGACTATTTCATCAATGTTTTCTTTCTTTATATATTTTCTTTCTGGTAACTAAGGTTTACTTATGTTATTCAGCTGTGTACATTTTTGCTGGCCTTTGGCTGTTTAATGTACCTTTAGAAATAAAATGAAAAAAAAAATGGGTGCGTGTACTTATGTAGGCGCGTGAGAAGTTATCCTTCTTTGGCATTGTTTAAAATTAGTTTTTAATTGCATGCAAATAATTAATTACAATAAATTAATAAAAAGTCTGGAAAAGGACACAGTCAATAAAGTTCAGTTTTAATTTGAAAAAATAAATAAATAATCAAAATATTCAATTAAAATCGCTACTGAATATAATTTATTAGAACATATGTGATTTGCACTTGTATGAAACTCAAACACGTACATATTCCGAATATACAAACTAGAAACATGTGGATAAATATTATAAATATGAATACCTATAACTGTTACTTTATTACAAAAAATAAAGATGTGGTTTTTGGTTCTACTACACCAATGGTCAAGAGATGGCGCTGTAGTCTCCTGAACCGCGCTTTGGTTCCGTTGTTCCAGATTAATAAATACATTTTGTTACTTTATTACAAAAAATAAAGATGTGGTTTTTGGTTCTACTACACCAATGGTCAAGAGATGGCGCTGTAGTCTCCTGAATCGCGCTTTGGTTCCGTTGTTCCAGATTAATAAATACTTTTGATAGGCCTTCACAATGCAGTCGTTAGCACCCACTAAATAGAGATTCTGTTTCTATTTTGTTGGTAGATTTTCTTAATGTGCGGTAAACACAAAAGTAATGCAATCGCTTTAGCGACCAACTTCATTATGTTAAAATTTTGTGTTACAGTGATGCGCGCGCATCTTAAAATTTCACTCTCATCAATTTTTCATAACGCGCCTAAAGAAGTATAACTTTCAAAAACTTGGACTTTTAAACATAAGACATTTTTTATGTCGCAAAAATTTTCAAGTTCCTCTGGAACCATGATTTGTTTTCTGAAGATTTTATTTCCTTTTACAGTAACCCTTCGGTTTTTTTCAATTCTTAGGTCCAGGCGGAAAAGGCAGCGTGCGAAGTCTAAAATAAAATTTAAAAAACCACGTCCAAGGAACAGAACGATTGTTCTCGTTGCACAAACAATCCCCCCACTGTTGAAGTAAATTTAATAAATAATTTCATCGAGTACTTTAAACTGTGCAATAGAGAAATTCCGACCGAGTTGTTTTTGCTTTCAAAACAAAACGGAACTAAAACCGATCCCTGGATAAACTTGCAGGACTCATTGCAAGTTTAATATTAATGCGATCGTAGAGTTCTGAGTATTAAAGCTTCCCTGTATACAAACAATTCTGGAATCACGAATTATAGCAATGAGAATTTCATTAAAACTGTAGATTATTTCAATGTGATTTTGACACCCTTGCATAAGACATAAGATACCAACAGCTAATTTTCCATTCAGATAGTTAAATTGTCAGCTCAATAATTTAATTAAGAATAAAAGTTAGCTAATTACTAGCGTTAAAGAAAGTCCTGCCAATAATTCTACGAATTCCCTTTCTCCGGCTCTCTTATATAGAAATATTCAAACATAAAACGACTTAAAGGAAAATAATCCGCAATTCAAAATAAAAAAATCATTTATTAAGTCTAGGCTGTTACAAACACTTGTGAAGGTTCAGAAAGTACGTCATCGGTTCGCAAATCTATGGCGGGAGACCTTGTACTAAGAAGACTTATTTCCTGTGACACCTCATTAAAATTATGCTACTGTAAAGAAATTAAATAAACGATATTTATAATTGCTTCAAAATCATTACCTACTGAAACTAATGCTAACCTTAATATCTAACAAGCGGTACTTTGAAATGTGAAATTGATTTAATGCAGTCATTTAGGTCCAATTGCCGCAAATTTTGCTAAATCAAATTTTTTGAGTAAAACTAGATGTAGCCCAAACAAGAATGTCAAATTGACATTGAGGTATTGTCATTTTTCTGTGGGTTAAATCTAGTTGTAGTTGAATCGTTATTTAAAAAAAATTGCTGCAATTGGACCTAAGTCAAGTGTTGTCTTGTTCTATTGTTATTACGAAGACAGTGACAGCATCAACTTTAGAAGATACTAGCGGCCCGCCCTCGCTTCGCTTCGGTGTAGAGCTGAAGTGTAGACTACAGTTTTTGTTCTCAGGCTTGTATTATACACAATGAAATTCATCTATGATTCTTCTTATACCTGATTGCAAAGTCTCAGCCCGATCGAAGTTTCATACAAACTTTCATTCCCTATTTTATCCTCTTGGGGGTAGAATTGATCAAAATCCTTTCTTAGCGGATGCCTACGTCATAATATCTACCTGCATGCCAAATTTTAGCCCGATCCGTCCAGTAGTTTGGGCTGTGCGTTGATAGATCACTATGTCAGTCAGTCACCTTTAAGTTTTATATCTTAATATATATAAATCTCGTGTCACAATGTTTGTCCTCAATAGACTCCTAAACCACTGAACCGATTATAATAAAATTCGCACACCATGTGCAGTTCGATCCAACTTGAGAGATAGGATAGTTTAAATCTCAAATTATAGTCGCAATTTTAATTTATTGCAAATTATTACTTTTGGGCGGTACGAAGTTCGCCGAGTCAGCTAGTATATATATATTACTTAATTACGCGGCAACAAAGTCTCAAGCACTATCTCAAGTTTCACTTCAGAGGAGTCTCTTTTAACACTTTATTAATGATTTCAAAATGATTCTTCATTCATTTTGAGCGCCCGAAATCTTTAAAACGTTTGCAATTTTATACCATTCGCACTGTTTAAAACTTTGATTACAAAATCTTATTGCTTCTTCAGTTTTAACTCTTGTTCTATAAATTTAAACCCCCTGAAAAAGGATTCTCCTGTAGATAACAGTTTTCTTCGTGATGTGACCCCAGCTGTTTCTGTCTGTTGCCAAAGTCGCCAAATTCTGTCGTTCCAGAGTGTAGGGCTTCTTCTTTATGGTGGAAGCTTGGTAACAACATTTGATGTACTTAAAACGGTGAGGTTGGATGGAGGGATACCTTAGGTGGGATGAAGTCATTGCCTCGGACCTACATATTATAATAAAAAAATATATATCGCATCGCGTTACGCGTACGATAAGGAAACGAGTTGAGCTCATTAGCGCAGCAACAGCCACGCATCGTGGAGCAAGTCACTCGGATAATGGCACAGTAATACGAGCGGCAGTTAAGCACCGTCATTGCCAGCGCAGACATGAATGAATTAACAACATACCCCTAGTTACTATCTCTGTGTATTTTAAAGAAATCAACTTGAGAGAGCTCGATGGCGCAGCTGGTTAGCGCGTTCGGCTGCGATCGTTGTAGTTAAGCAACTTTCGCAGTGGTCGGTCATTGGATGGGTGACCAAAAAAAAAAATTTTCTATCTCGAGTTCCTCCGTGCTTAGGAAGGCACGTTAAGCCGTTGGTCCCGGTTGCATCTGCAGTTGTTAGCACCTGCCAATCCGCACTGGGCCCGCGTGGTGGGTCATGGCCCAATCTCCCTATTCCATCCATAGGGAAGGCCTGTGCCCCAGCAGTGGGGACATGAAGAGATGATGATGATGATGAACTTATTAAATAGCAGTTTATGCGACTGTCATATAAAAAGGGGTATTAAAACACGAGAGTCTGTTCATCACATGAGGAGAAGCCGACACTACTTCATTTTTAATCATAGGAACAATAGGGTTTTTGACAAGTTTTAGAAAACGATCTGACGTTATTGACTAATGTTTATGGAGTCCGTAAAAGTGGATATTCATCATTCTGTTGTGTATTTCAGTAAAAATAACCAAATCAAAAACTCCATTTTCAAGTTGCCGCGAAAACGTTTTTCTGGATAATATGGCGTCTTACTAGTGTGTGACGTCACACGACTGCTATTGAAACGTCAAACGATACAATGTAATGTCACTTTAACCGGAAGTTTACTTGCGTGTGACGTCATTTTAGGCTCCGCCAATCCCAAGCGTTTTGGGTCACGTGACAATAGATAAGAAAACTATATGTCTTTTTCGTGGGTTTTTAGTAAAATTATGAATATGTTTTTGGGAAAAATATTAAAAACCCCTGCCAATATATATTCTGAACACAGATGCTAACAATTGGCACTTTATTTTTAATACCGACAAATACCCTATTGAAATTAAACAAATTAACAAAGAAGTGTTTTGCAAAACTTTTCTGCAATCCCGAAAACTAAACATGATAGGAAGAAATGGGAAGCGCGAGAAATTAATTTCAAATACGATCGTTTCTTTCCTACATAAAGCCTAATTTAATAAATTTGAAAAATAGAAATGTACCAACAAGGATTAAAAAGTTATTTAACGACACTGTAGTACTGTAATGAGTTTTATTTTTAATCTATATATATAAAACTCAAAGGTACTGACTGACATAGTGATCTATCAACGCACAGCCCAAACCACTGGACGGATCGGGCTGGAATTTAGCATACAGGTAGATGTTATGACGTAGGCATCCGCTAATAAAGGATTTTGATCAATTCTACCCCCAAGGGGATAAAATGGGGAATGAAAGTTTGTATGATTTTTTGTCAATTTTAAACCGATCGGACTGAGACTTTGCATGCAGGTATAAGAAGAATCATAGATGAATGTCTTTGTGTATAATACAAGCCTGAGAACAAAAACTGTAGTCTACACTTCAGCTCTACACCGAAGTGAAGCGAGGGCGGGCCGCTAGTTTTATATATGTTTATAAAGTATAAAACCGTTTCTAACTTCGTGATTCGAATATTTCGACATGAATGTAGATAAAGCTTTTTTGTTAAAAGTTAATTTCTTTAAAAAATACTGATGTAGTTAAAATCATTAAAACACGTTTAGCAAAGTCAAAGACTTCTTAAAAACAGTAACTGTACTGCCTGAACACGAATTAAGAAGTGTGAAAGAAATATCAGTTACAAACGTAAATATAACTGAAGAAATCTTTCTACATAACTAATTTAAACAATGTAATAAGATCTAATAAAGCTGTTATTGTTTGATAGGTTACCCAAAAGCCCAAAACAGTGTCTTATTATGTATAACAGCCATAGTTTTTCTTCTTAGAAATATTATTACTACAGAATAAAATGAACTTTTCTCAAACACCATGCCAAGAATCTTATTTCCATGTAATGACGACCTCCGTGGCCGAGTGGTTTGTACGCCGGGTTTCATGGTGTCGCCGTCTCGAGAGGTCCTGGGTTCCAATCCCGGTGGGGGCAGATGTTTGTGCATGAGCATTTGTGCTCCATTCATGGATGTTTAATATGTATTTCTATATAAATATACTTATATATGAACAGTATATGTATTCTATCCGTTACCCTAGCATCCCATAACAGAAGCCTTATAGTGCTTACTTTGGGGCTAGGCTAATTGGTGTGTGTTGGATTTTCTTTTTATTTTTTTTAATGCTTGTACACACTGATTGATAAAAACAGATTCATGACATTGACTAACGATTTCAACAAGCTTGCTTGATAAGACTCCGTCAAAACTCGCGCGTGGGGTACAAAAATATTAGCAATGCCTTATCTGCTGAATTTTTTTTTTTTTTTTTTTTTTTTTTTTTTTTTTTTTTTTTTTTTTTTTTTTTTGACACTCACACCAATTAGCCTAGCCCCAAAGTAAGCACTATAAGGTTTGTGTTATGGGATGCTAGGGTAACGGATAGAATACATATACTGTACATATATAAGTATATTTATATAAATACATACATATTAAACATCCATGACTGGAGTACAAATGCTCGTATTCATCACACAAACATCTGCCCCCACCGGGATTCGAACCCGGGACCTCTCGAGTCCGCGACAGCCATGAAACCCGGCGTACAAACCACTCGGCCACGGAGGTCGTCCTTTTTCCTTTTTGATCATCAAAAATTGATATTGAAATGCCTACAGGTTGTTCTTTGTGGACGGAGGAAATATTGGAGAGCATAGCAGATAACGGGTTGGGCTCAGTCGACTCATATTTCGCCGCGAGCCCGGAATAACAATGGCCGCCATTACTGACAAATGATGAAGAGGATCACGAATTGGTTTAGCATTAGGTAAACGTTTGGTCTATATGAATACTAGATGCTATAGGTCGAGGTTAGATGTTCTCTGCACCTTTGTGATATCAATATTTAACAACTACTTACATATTCTGATTGTATTCAATGGTATTCAAAATGGAAAAATTAAAACGAGTTTATTTAATGTGAAAGGAAAACGTGAAAAGTACAAGCTTTGAATACATATTTATTCACTCTATGAAATCTTGATTATTAAAAAGGGTTTAATTATTTCATTTACTTACACGGCTTAGCCGTTTTGGACGTATAGCATCAGCTGTGGGGAAGTGCTGGTGACTCGAATATCAAACATATTGCAACGATTCCAAAGCATTGTCTTAAGAACCATGTCAGATGCCCCATGGTTTATCACTAACTAGTGGCCCGCCCTCGCTTCGCTTCGGTGTAGAGCTGTAGTTTAGATTATATTTTTGTTCTCAGGTTTCTATTAAACACAATGACTTTCTTTAAATACCTAATTACTAAAGACACGCGCCGCCGCCAGGCCCCCGGCCAGTACCGCCCGAACCGGTATGTTCCTGCATTTTAAATCTATAATATCTTCGAAAATATTCATTTAAATTACATGCTGTAAAGGGTTATATTGATCTATATTACACGCACAATGTATTTAAGGTACTTAATTGGATAAGGATTAATGCTGTATTGCTTAAAATCGCTTGTTCGTAAATAAGCCATTATTTTCTCGTAATAAGTAATTAAAAAATGGTTATTGTGGGTTATACCAAAGAGATAGGCATATACCATCGCGGACTTTTTTGTAGACCTTTTTAAGGTGTACAATACTGTAGTAAATTATTTTGATCTATCTCGTTGGGTTCAGCCAGCGTTTGCAATGTAAGCGCAAAAAATGTGTTTATTTACGACCTTATATTAATAACCTCTAAAATTATCAGTGTTTCTCTACTATATTATGCATGTATTATACATATAAACCTTCCTCTTGAATCACTCTATCTATTAAAAAAAAACCGCATCAAAATCCGTTGCGTAGTTTCAAAGATTTAAGCATACAAAGGGACATAGGGACAGAGAAAGCGACTTTGTTTTATACTATGTAGTGATAACGAGCTACATGATAAGCCATAAGGGAAGAGATCCAACAATGTACATAGTCATACAAGAGGTCACCCGAATGACCTAGCTTGCCAACTAATTAAAACAAAAAGAAAGACACGGTTGAAACGCCGTGTAATACTAGAAACCGATACCGATAGGAGTAGATATCCAATTGGAGATACACTTAGGAAAAGACATCAAAGGAGACCCGGCACTTTTCATAGAAAAAATGCTAAACTTGTATACAGTTGAATTTGGTCTCAAAATAAAGCCAAAATTATTTGATACATAAAACTACTTTTGCCTTATTTTTAGTGAATCGTGGAAAGGAGTTATATAATGATTATTTTTTTTTTGATATGGAAACCCTAAATCTTCAAGGGACAGAATTTTACTTCAAAATATTACTCAAGTGACTGTAAAAACCATGATTCCTTTGCTTTTTCTAAATAAAAAACCAAATGTCAATTTGACAATCCTAAAATACAAACAAAAAAATCATTCGCATTTCGCATCCGCTCCCGCGTACTGTGATTGTGAATGTTCTCTGCTGTGATTGCCTTTTTATCCGTAATTTCTCTTGACGACCCGGCTACATATAGAGGTTATATTGATAAACCTACGTATTTGACATTGACAGCTAGCTGCTGATGACAAATATTGCCAGACTTGTTACCCAAATATGAAACACAGATAGAAAAATTAAAAAAGTATTCAACTTTGGCAAAAAATGCCGGGTGTCCTTTGCTTATAGTATTCGACTGGTTGCAGATCTTGAGAGGAAAAAAAATTTACTTACACGTCAAAGGCACTGAAAAACTTTCTATGGGTATCCTTAATGTTAATTTTGCTTACAGTTTCCATAAGTTTTTGTGCATGAAAGGGAGCGACGGTTACGGTCGGGCGGGGTCCTCATAAACTGCGTTCAATTCTCAATTTTCCAACAAAAGTTGTCAGACCAGAATGTACCCTGTCGATTTCCCTTCGCCATCATACCAAATTGAAAAGTGTCGGGAAGCACAAAAGGACGCTACCTGCCCGTGAACACCTCGCCAACATATTCGGGCTACACTCCCGAGTTCCAGCTTTCTTTCGATCTTTCAATGACACCGGTCCGAGGGTATATTTCGACAAAGTAATATTGAAGAAAAGTTTACTAGGAAAAAATCCACGCGGACCAGGCAGCGGACGGGACTCGAACCCGCACCCTTCGCAATCCGGGCGAATGCACTGACCAATTATGCTACCACGGCCCTATTCGCCGCGTCGAAATTTTCCTAGCCTTAAGCTGCAAGGCAGTGCCATCTCTTCGCATTGTAGGCAACCCACAATGTCAAATGAATACTTTTTCAATTATTAAATATTTGAAAGAAGAAATAGCAATTACAGTTATGTTTTTATTTATTTTTAAGCATTTAACTGCTAGATGTTTAAATCTAAAGAAAAGTTTACGAGAAAAAAATCCACTCGGACCAGGCAGCGGACGGGACTCGAACCCGCATCCTTCGCAATCCGGGCGAATGCACTGACCAATTATGCTACCACGGCCCTATTCGCCGCGTCGAAATTTTCCTAGCCTTAAGCTGCAAGGCAGTGCCATCTCTTCGCATTGTAGGTAACCCACAATATGATATTAGTTGCGACCGGACAAGGTGACTTATGCAAATTGTTTTGGAACTAAGTCCTCGAAGATTCGCTTCCGTGTACTTTGGTTTGTCTTTGCTAGAACAATGATTCACCAAATATCCTCCAATTAGAATAGCGTTATACCTCTATCAGATGCGATTTAGGGTTTATGAAAATTATCTTGATATCGCAAATAAATCTACAGGGTGTAAAAAACCTATGACAAAGACTTAAACTACGCATTCTGTACACCCAAACAAGTCATATTAGAAAATATATATATAGGTAGGAAAAATTTGTATTTTTAAGTAAAAAAAATACACTGTTTTTTCCAGTACGCAATGTATAGCGCGGCGCTTTACTGTGGCGCTACGCAAATAATGTGTCTGTGTGTGTGATAAAAAAGTTTCTAAATAACGTTTTGAAAATATTAATGTGAAAATCTTGAAAGAAATATTTTGGCTTTGACCTTCCATAACCATAAATTTCCCAGGTATGGTCCAGAACAAAAAAATGATCGCCATAATGTGGAAAATGCGTGGCCATCGACTACGTTATAGGTTTTTTTACACCCTGTATATACCTTCTTAGCTGGAAGTACTGAATTCATTCTTTTACTGACTTACCTCAAAAACTACTCGACTTATAAAGAGCTAAAATTGACACGGAACCGATTAAGTACTTCGTAAAAGACGTCAGATAAGGAATCTCAATATTTTTTTGTAAAATCCTTCCCTAAAGTGGTGGTCAAATCCCCCTTGGGTTTAAATTTACATGGAATAATGGAAGGTGACTTCAGAAGTATCTCTGAAGTCATTTTTCAACTTGACGACTCTGTATATATCAATACAAGGAGAAAAAAGCTGCCCTTGCTGAGTTTCTTGCCGGTTCTTCTCAGTACAAGGTCTCCCGCCGTAATTTTGCGAACCGATGTCGTAGCTTCTTGACCTTCACAAGTGCTTGTAACAGCCTAGACTGAATAAATGACTTCTCATTTCTATTTCATTTCATTTCATGGAGCATCCAAATTTTTTCTGGTTATATATATATATGTAATTCCGAACCTGATTTCATTATGTGCAGTAATAATAATTAGAGATTATCAGAAATTTTAAGTTATAAAAACTGGGAATGGGTTCTGGTCAATCAGAAAAACTAAAACTGGTAATATTTTCGGAGTGGTTAGCGCGTTCGGCTGCGATCGTTGAAGTTAAGCAACTTTCGCAGTGGTCGGTCCTTGGATGGGTGACCAATAATTTATTATCACGAGCTTCTCCGTGCTTCGAAAGGCACGTTAAGCCGTTGGCCCCGGCTGCATCTGCAGTCGTTAGCACCCACCAATCCGCACTGGGCCCGCGTGGTGGGTCATGGCCCAATCTCCCTATTTCATCCATAGCGAAGGCCTGTGCCCCAGCAGGGTGGACATTAATAGGCTGATGATAATGTCTCCGGCCACAACAGCGTCGATGTTGTGGTGCATCGACCTCCTTATGTATATACTTATGAAAGTTAATACATTTTTGGTGCTTCTATTGTTGTGAATATAATTATTTGAAATTTTCTCGGCAAAAACAATATGTAGATATTTAGTTTCACTAAATTTCTTAATTAAAATATTCAAACTTGTCAAAATAACAATTGTAAAGAATCTTTATTGTCTTTTTTTTTTTTTTATTTGGCTTACAAAACTGGTTACAAAGAATATCCATATAAATATATGCATACAAAAAAAAAAACATCAACTACTTTGCAACCTACTAGATGCAAGCACAACATGCATTTCTAAAACTACCTAACTACTAAGGATATATACTAAAGGATAAATATGAGGACTGTACTTACTTCGCTGCGCACGGATCTCACCTACACCAACAAGCGCTCCGTCGGAAAGCTGAGCTTTCCTGCTCCGCGAGCGCTGCCTGGCGCCACCGCGCCAGCGTGGATTCCGCACCCCCCTGCCGCAGGCCTGAGCGCGCCGCACGGCGCTGCTCGCGCGAAAGAGATCGCGCAGAAGTAAGCCCCACATGCCGCACTATGGACGAAGACCAGCCCCAAACCGTCCCTACTGAGGAGGAGATGGCACGCAGCTGTGCCCGCTGGTGTGCGTTGACGTACGGGTGGAAATCGCCACGCGCCCAATATGAATTGGACGCAGCGATGACCGCCCGACTCATCGAATCCGGATTTTTATCCGAGAGTTTAGCGGGCTGGCTTGCGTGTTACATCCGCCTTATGGAACAAGACGAATGGAGTACCACCGGATATGAGCTTGGAGACAGGCCCATAATCGAGACGAACAACGAGGGCATCCAACTGCCGCTCGTTTTCCCTCCGCCGCAATCCCTCGAGTTGAAGCCCATCCGCAACAGGAGGTCGCCGAAACCGGAGGAGGCGCAACCCCGCGCCGGACGCCCGCGCGGTGAGCGCCCTTGCCGCTCCCGCAGCTGTGGCGACTCCCCGGTAACGTTCCGCACCCCCATACCAGCACCGGTGAAGACCCCTACAAAGGAGGAACACCAGCCCAAGCAACTGACCGCCCCCGCTGCCCATGAAGAACCACAGACCGAGCCGCAAACTGCTTTACCGACACACATCGAGTCGGTAAGCTATGCCCAGGCAGCGCAAAATTCTGCGCCTACCCACCTCGCAGCAGAAAAAAACCCACCTACCGCCGCACCACCCGCCGCCGTGTCGACCGCGCAGCCGGCCTCCCGCAGCACTCCCACGCTCCCACGGGTCCGCAAACACCCGCCGATCGTGGTCGAGCAGCTGCGGGATTGGCCGAAGCACCTGCGCGCGATACACGACCAACTCGGCCGAGCTCCCAGCGTGCGTCCGTTCGGAACGGGCGTACGCTTCACCCCGCAGGACGACGACGAGGACCGGCTCGTTCGGGCCTACCTCTCCGAGCAGACCGGACTGAGCTGGTACGCTCGTCCAGAAGACCGCAGCCTAAAGGTGGCCATCCGTGGGCTACCTGTGGACACCAGCCATGACGACATCACCAAGGCCTTTGCGGAAAAGGGCTTTGAGATCGAATACAGCAAGCAGATCCGGGCGCGAGCAGGCCGCCCCGGCTCGCTATACTTCGCTTCGCTTCGTCGAACACCAGACCTCATCCCGACCATCTACTCAGTGAGTGACCTCCTGAGTATGTCCGGGATCACTGTCGAAGCCTGGAGAGGAAGGAAGAACGCCCCCGCGCAGTGCCACCGCTGCCAGGGGTTCCGCCACTCCAGCCTCGGCTGTCATCGCGCGCTTGCTTGCGTGCGCTGCGGTGACCCGCACGCCGCCGCCGATTGCCCCCGCCCGCTAGCGCAGCCCGCAACCTGCGTGAACTGCGCGGGCGCGCACCCGGCCAATCACAGCGCGTGCCCCGCGCTCCAGCGCGAGGCGCGCAATCGCCGCGCCACAACAGTGGCCCGCACCGGCCGCCCACCCACCGCGCCCATGCAACACCCAGCCGAGGTGAGTGAGCACGCGCCGGCCACACTGATGGCCCCCGCGAATGCTCCTCCCTCGAACACCAGCAGCCCCAAACGGCGCCACCGCAGACGTCGTCGACCGAGCGATGCCTCGCCGACGATCGCGCCCCCCGCAGCCCCACCACCCAAAGATGGCAACCCACCATCCACAGATGGCAACCACCACCAAGAAGAAGCAACAGCCCAACTGGTACAACAGCTCACAGCACTGCTCACGGACTTTGTCATAAAGTTCGGGCAGCCTGGCAAAAATTTTTTCACAAATACCCCCGGATACAACACTACCCCTGCCCGCTGAAGTCCGTCGCCTGCTCGCTGGTCGCTCACTGGGCCTCCCTCATGGGTCTCACCCGGTGGGCTTGACCGCGCTGAGGGCGACGAGTGAAGAAGCGGAGGCGGGGGTAACAGCCCCAATTGACCGTCTCGTCCCGAAGTCGAGACGCGAGCCCGCTACATCTGAAGTGGGCCAACCGGCCCAGACCAGACTCCCCGCACGCCGCGGCGCCTTCGGCGCCGGCGACGCGCGAGACGACGACCCAGAGATAAAGGATAAATATAGCACATATAGGTTAAACTCTAACTAATAATATTAAGTGAAAGTTAAAACTAAAAACCTAATCAGAGAATATAGAATTTAAACATTTTTTGGTTGAGGCTTTAGAACCTAGAGTCTTAAATTTAAATCGTTGTTAGTTCTGGAAAATCATTAGTTTTCTAAAAAAGATTTCTAAACATAATTCAAGCCTTTACTACTGAAAAATGGAATGCTCTGCCCGCTCACGTATTCCCTCCTTCTTCCAACCTGGGATCCTTTCAAAGAGGCGTGAAGAAGCAACATGCAGGCCGGCAGGGTGAGGATGGCTGGTGTGGCAGGTAGAACTGCTGTATCAGCTATCTTCACGTCTGGACTTCACCGTCACTTAACATCAGGTGGGGTGGAGCCATTTGTCGGACCTTGCTATGAAAAATCATCATCATCATCAGCCTATTGTCCCCACTGCTGGGGTACAGGGAGATTGGGCCATGACCCACCACGCGGGCCCAGTGCGGATTGGTGGGTGCTAACGACTGCAGATGCAGCCAAGACCAACGGCTTAACATGCCTTCCGAAGCACGGAGGAGCTCGAGATAGTAATTTTTGATCACCCATCCAAAGACCGACCACTGCGAAAGTTGCTTAAGTTCAACGATCGCAGCCGAACGCGCTAACCGCTTGCGCCATCGAGCTCCTCTATATATATATATAAAACACTTCACATTATTCTTAAACTTAATTTAAGAACAAATAAATAAAAATGTTTGTCTCTATATTCTATCTGAAGAATCGTTGTACTTCAAATGACAAAACTTGTCCTTGCTTATGTCGTTCTGTATTTTCTTGTTGCTACTATCACTTCATGTGGCTAATCGGTTTTGCTATTGGTAACTTTGTCAGCAATATATCCTTTTCTTTCTTTGAAGAGCATAATAAGGTGATGATGAGAGGTGACATTCTTCATCCAAGTGATAAGTAGATACTGCTGGCAAATGTTCAAATAACAAATTAAATAATCAAATATACTATTATCTAATACTAGCTTAAAACAAAAAAAAAACAAAAAAATATACTATAACAACGAACCTAAAACTAAAAACCTTAAAAAATAAAATATAATAACTAAAATACATTATTAAAAGGAGTCCCTTTAGGCAAGGTTCCGAAGATACTGGCATTTTCAGCGTTCCCCCTTTGGATAGCTAGACTAATTCTTTGTCCGAGGTAGCTGCCAGCTCTTCGGTCTCGTGTGATGTCGCCTAATCTTTTTGCTATTTGTTTAAAAACAAATAGTCATATGGAGTGCTTGATATCGTAAACTATAGAAGCAACCAACATGGCAGTCGTAAAAACAAACCACACAAAACAATTCCCCGATCGATTCGCAGCCTCGGCGAATCAAATATTCCGCAACACAAACATGTCGACGTGGAACTTGTATCGCAGCGCGCACCTATTTGCACACTACGCAACAATATAGCAAAAACAAGCGATAAATCTCCCACAACATTTTTTTTTATAGATAGGTCCGACAAATGACTCCACCCCACCTGATGTTAAGTGAAGGTGAAGTCCAGACGCGAAGATAGCTGAAACAGCAGTTCTTCCTGCCACACCAGCCATCCTCACCCTGCCGGCCTGCATGTTGCTTCTTCACGCCTCTTTTAAACACCTCTTTTAAACATGTTCCCAGAATAGAAATATTGTCTGCTATAACGGTTATATTATTATTTTATCTTACTGAACAAATGATAGCCTTAACTGTGTCTAAAGGGTATCCATTAAAAATATCGAATCCCACTCCACAGCTTTAAAAATGACCATGACCATGATATAGATAACTTGAATAGTACAAACACTGATCAGGCGAAATAAAAAATATTGTAAATAAAAGTTATACTATAAAAAAAAACAGGCGGTCCAGGCAGCGGACGGGTCTCGAACCCGCACCCTTCGCAATCCGGGCGAATGCACCGACCAATTATGCTACTACGGCCCTAATGGCCGCGTCAAAATTTTCCTAGCCTTAAGCTGCAAGGCAGCGCCATCTCTTCGCATTGTAGGTAACTCACAATGTCAAATGAATACTTTTTCAAGTATTAAACATTTGAAAGAAGAAATAGCAGTATTAGTTATGTTGTATTTTTTTAGTATAACTTTTCTTTAGATTTAAACATCTAGCAGTTAAATGCTTAAAAATAAATAAAACATAAAAAATATTGTGTTTACATATTGTTTTTCTTAACATTAAAAAGGTGACAGACATGCAAGCACATGGACTGCCTGTTGGTAATCGACGTTTGCTATATTAGACAGCCACTATGGCGTTGTCTACAGTATAAAATTTCTAAGAAGGTCCAATGGGCCATTTAATTAAGAAACAATTGGTACTTTTTGCTTTCGGATCGAATCTTGAGGGTCCTAAGGGTACTAGACCACTCTGATCTCTTCTTCTATCAGCAGGTGAAACCCCAGAAACGTTACTCACAGGAAATAATTAAATCAATATTGTCTGAATTATTAATTACAGTGACAAGTGGTTTATGGTAACTAAAATAAGACACATGGACGTTCGTAGATACGTGGTTCACGAATCTTAAAAATACCGCATCAATGGTTGTACCATACCTCGTTGTCCCCATTGCTCCATCAGAAACAATATCTAAATTCAGTTCAGATTTTTAAAAAATTATAAATATCAATCCGTCGTCTTTGTTTGTCAAAGTTGCGCGACATAGGATGCGCACCAAAAACGTAACGAGGTCATTCATCGATCGATTTTACTCCTCACATTTTTCTCAAACCGTGCCCTTTATATATGCAAATCGATTCTTAAGGAGTAAACTCCAAAAACACAACACTCTTTATTAGAACTGTTTTTACTGTGTAGTTTTTTATATAAGTCTACTTCTTCTAGGAAAGTTGCTATGATGGCATTGGGATTAACTTCAAGATCGTTTCTGAACAGCGTACGTGATGTCAAATATCAAGAGAGGTCCATACCTCCCATTCCAAGAAGCGAAATCACTTACAGGAGCATACATCTCGGATATTAAACAAGCATCGAGACAGGAGACTTTGTTATGTAGTTAGCTTTCTACAGACGAACACAAAAGAATTTGAAATCAAGTAACTACTTGCTAAGTATATTTTATATTGTTACGTGTCGGGATGGGGTTCGAAATTATATGCCAATTCCCGTTTGACAGTTCTTTATTCACCACTCAGTTCACACAATTAACACACAATGTTAATTACAAAACACTCACTAAACACTGTATTTCACTATACAAGTCACTAAACTATCGCACTGGAATACTTTTGTTGCACTTTGATCGCCTTTGGATTCGATCCGAAATCGCTGTTGAAACTCAACTGTCTCTGCGCGGCGCCAATCGCGCTTATATACGCCGATCGACGCATTCTAGAAAGGACCTGTTAAATTGAGAATTACCTAGCACCCGCGAGTACGAAATACCTACTTATACCTACGCAGGTAACGCCCATAACTTGTAAACAAGTGCAGATGTCGTTGCACTTTCTCCCTTACGCCGCATTGCATTAAGGCTGCAAGGCTCATTTTAGAATGAGCCGCATTATTCGACCTCTATCGCGACCCGCGGTGATCTGGCAAATTCGATCTCTAGCACTTTCGCGGTCACGTTTCGAGAGCGTTTGTGACAATATTGATGAATGAATGAATGATTACTTTATTATACACCAACATAATGTGGGAATATCATATTGATTTATCGATACAACTATTAATTGAACGATCTACTTACTACTTATTCAGCTAAATGAGTAACTTTTGCGATTCAATTACAATCAAATACGCCAGATTCCGAATCAGAACAGACATTTAGAACAAATCAAAAGTCCAATAAACATCGGTTGATTCAAGTCACATCCCCGAGAACAGCAACAGCTAACGAGACTTAATCAATTGTTTCAATTCGACCCGAGCGACGGAAAGACCAAACATTTACTCTCCGAGAACATTCAAGATAGCTCGCTCGAATTTTTAACGTGATCCAGTTATTCAATACTCAATAGGAGCACGTAAATGCCGCTAGTAGTTAATTCATGACAAAATAACGCTGTCTCCATTCAATAAACATCATTTATTAGAATGAATCAATATTGGAAATCTGAAGGCTGTGAAAGCGTACACTTCGCTTTAGAATTATTTCTTTTGATATTATTTTATCAGCCTTTTTTTATTAAAATAATTCTCAATAATCAGCTTATAACGATATTAATAACATCAATGTTATTAAATTACTTTGTATTTTTATCTTTCTGTCATATTTAATTAGATTTTAATTTCGTTTAATGTAATTGTGATTTATTTAATCTGACATTGAAATTCGTGACCTCGTCATTAAGGGTCAATCAGCGATTTACTTTCTGTGTAAATGTTAAGCTGAGTTCTCGCCCATTCGCATCGCTGCTGCACACGAAAATATCATAGTAAAGTTGAATAAATATAATTGTTGCCTGATTTAAAAGGAGAGAGGAGCTCGATGGCGCAAGTGGTTAGCGCGTTCGGCTGCGATCGTTGAAGTTAAGCAACTTTCGCAGTGGTCGGTAATTGGATGGGTGACCAAAAATTTACTATCTCGAGTTCCTCCGTGTTTCGGAAGGCACGTTAAGCCGTTGGTCCCGGCTGCATCTGCAGTCGTTAGCACCCACCAATCCGCACTGGGCCCGCGTGGTGGGTCATGGCCCAATCTCCCTATTCCATCCATAGGGAAGGCCTGTGCCCCAGCAGTGGGGACATTAATAGGCTGATGATGATGATGATGATGATGGGGTCCTTTAAAAGAGGCGTTTCATCACGTCATTTCAGCAGGCATGCAAGGCAAGATTTAAAAGATTTATCTAATTGTAAAATGTGTCTTATCAATTTTGTATGTGTGCTTGTTGGACGAATAAAGTCTTATCTATCTATTTTCTCACCCATTACTTTTGAACTGGCTCCGTCTGGTGGCGTAATTTTCGTACTACATCCATAGAGCAAGAAGGGGTATGCCCCAACAGTCTGGACATTAATGCTGATGATGCTTTAATTAAATTAGGGTTATGACTTTTAATGTATTTTAAGTTTTCTCATTTTATTCGACTTAAAATATCAAGCTTGACAACTTAAGAAATTTCAGTCGACGTTGCCAAATTCACACCGGCATATTTCAAAGATTACGACAGCGTATACATTTGGCACAAAAGCTGTTACAGTTTTATTCTACAACATTCGCTACAAATAAATTTACTAATATATGAAATATGACTTCACGAGATCTATAAAATTTCGCCGTGAATCCTGGCACCTTTGTGTATTTGCAACACTGCCAAAACAAAACACCCAAAAGGCGTCTTGCATCGAATACAATACACGAAAACAAGAGTTGAAAGCAAGACACTGTAAACCAACTATATTTTTATGAGAATAGAATATACAATAGAATAGAATATATTTTGTAAACCCTCATATTACAGATATTACACATTTACAGATACAAATCCAAAAAGCACACGGCTAACCAGGACTCTGCCTCAGCATTAGCTGATGGGACATTGTGTCCCACCAGCGCTGTTATTCTGGCAGAGCCTGTTTAGTAACACAAAAAAAGACATATTAAATATTTTTTTATTACTTGAAAGGATGTATGGCCTTAGCATCCTTTGCTTTCAAGTAACAAAAAATAAAAATAAATAAAAGTCAATCAATTATTATTATTACCACTACATACTATGGTTCTGTAACATTCAATGTAACATTTCCTTATATGTAATCTCGCTTATAATCTAGGGTAAATCACGAGAAAAAATGCAAGAGAATCTTTAGCAAACGGGTTTTAAGAGGATTTGAGCCTGGGGGTCGAACACAGGTTTTGTAACCTAGTACAATCTCCAGCTCTCTCAAAGAACTGCATTGCTTTTACTGTTATTGTCATTCAATACCCTTTTACTTAATTAAAATGTTACTTTGTGAGAGAAAAATAAATCATTCATTCATTCAATCTCGTAATTGCTTGCACTGGCCTTATTCCCAGAAAACCTAGTAATTTTCTAACTACAGTACCTGAAATACTAGGCTTGTTGAAAATATATCGATGTATCGGTATATCGATATTTTTTGCCGATATATTTTGATTCGATATATCGATACATCGATACAAAATAACCAATATCGAAATTCGTATCAAAAACGATATTTTTTAATTATTAGCGGCATATCACGATCTAACTAAATTCGTATCTGGAAAAATCGTAACTGGATCTCAGATTAATGATATTCAACATATCTATGATCTGTGCTGTATTTAGTATTGTCTATTATTTGTAAATCTGTTTCGTTGGTGAATTGGTTGTGCTGATTTCCATTATATTCTGTAAAGTGTGTGATTGTCTAGTCTTGTTAACGAAAGAGACCCTGCAATCATTTTCATCATTCGAAAATAGGGTCTATTTTTAGGGAGATAATTTTCGTTCCATTATTATTCCGCGTGTCATATTTCGTGAGCAACTGTACGATATTTTTGGGAAAATTGGTCCGATTTTCGATATATCGATGTTTTTTTCACGATATATCGAAGCCGATATTGATATTTTTTAAAAGATCGATGTATCGATATATCGATATTTTTTCAACTTTCGACATCCCTATGAAATACTACTGTAGCTTCCGATGTTCCGTGAACATTTCCATTACTCCCTAGTTTAATAATAATGGATTGGATATATACCTGTTTTACCAAGAATAGTTTAACTGGTTCAATGCATCCACCTATGGATCACTATCCACAATCAAGGATTTAAACGATTGGATCTTTATTTAGCTCAATGAGATGAAGAACTCCATGGCACAGGTAGTTAGCGCATTCGGCTGCGTCCGCTGAAGTTAAGCAACTTTCGCAGTCGTCGGGAATTGGATGGGTTACCAAAAATCCTCTATTTCCTCCGTGCTTCGGAAGGCGTGTTAAGCCGATGGTCCCGGATGCATCAAAATTCAAAATTCAAACTCATTTATTCAGTCTAGGCTGTTACAAGCTCTTGTGAAAGTCAAACGCTACGCCATCGGTTCGTAAATCTACGGCGGGAGACCTTGTACCGAGAAGAACCGGCAAGAAACTCACCAAGGGCTATTTTTTTCTCCCTGTTTTGTTTCATACAGATTGAAAGATGACATCAAAAATTGAATACATGTGTTGATGTCAACTTCCATCACATTAATATTATTAATTAACAAAAGTTAAGTATAGCTAGGTACTATTTTTAAATTTAGAAGTGGCGATTAAACAATTTTCAACCAATTCAGCAAAGTAAAACGACAGTCTATTATGTTAAGCCCAAGGTGACTTATCATTTATAAAGTCTTTTACAGTATAGTAACCTTTCTTAAGGAGACATGTTTTTATACACACTTTAAACTTATTAAAAGGTAAATTAATTAATTCACGGCCCAATCTCCCTATTCTATTCATAGGAAAGGCCTGCGTCCCAGCAGTGGGGACATTAATAGGCTGAGGATGATATGTATTTAGACAATCAAACATCTTATCACTGTTGGTATATAGCACTCGCTTGCTGAAACCGAGAGTAGCGCGTGTCACATACATTAGCTGACGGATTATTGGCTAAGTGGTACGTTCACAAAGACGTCATAATCACGCCCATGGAAATAATTATCGTCGAGAAACAAAATACGTCTGTCGCGTAGTTAATTCCAGAACCTTTTAGATACCTACACACTTTGATATTGTCACAAACGCTCTCGAAACGTAACCGCGAAAGTACTAGAGATCGAATTTGCCAGATCACCGCGGGTCGCGATAGGGGACGAGTAAGGCGGCTCATTTTAAAATAAGCCTTATGCAGTGCGGCGTAAGGGAGAAAGTGCAACGACATCTGAACTTGTTTACAAGTTATGCGCGTTACCTGCGTAGGTATAAGTAGGTATTTCGTACTCGCGGGTGCTAGGTAATTCTCAATTTAACAGGTACTTTCTAGAATGCGTCTATCGGCGTATATAAGCGGGATTGGCGCCGCGCAGAGACAGTTGAGTTTCAACAGCGATTTCGGAGCGAATCCAAAGGCGATCTAAGTGCAACAAAAGTGTTCAAGTGAGATTGTTTAGAGACTTGTATAGTGAAATACAGTGTTTAGCGAGTGTTTTGTAATTAACATTGTGTGTTAATTGTGTGAACTGTGTGGTGAATAAAGAACTGTCAAGCGTGAACTGGCATATAATTTCGAACACCATCCCGATACGTAACAATATTTATTGCGAGCCTCAGTTTTAAAAATCGCCATAATGACAATAAAAATATCAGTGTCTTTGAAGTTTGTGATGATTCATTTATTGGCATCTCTTATCTATTAGACAAGTCCGTCCGTCCGTCCGTCTGTGGTGCTGTTTCAGCGGCCAAACCGTAAGAGATAGATAAAGAGAATGTTTAAGTTATAAGTTAAGAATAGTCTGAGAAGACTACAAACCGGATTTGAGTAACGTAGCACTTCCGGTTTTCGAGAAATCAAGAATTTCAAACGAAACCACACAAAATCTCCAAAGTTCTCAATTAATTAAATACATTTTTTTTAAATCAGGTTTAAAAGACGCTACCTTCTTTGCTGTTTTAAAAACCGGCCGAGTACGAGTCGGACTCGCGCACCGAGGGTTCCGTACAAACCTGAATTTAAAAAAAATATTTATTACTAGTGGCCCGCCCTCGCTTCGCTTCGGGGTAGAATTGATCAAAATCCTTTCTTAGCGGATGCCTACGTCATAACATCTACCTGCATGCCAAATTTCAGCCCGATCCGTCCAGTGGTTTGGGCTGTGCGTTGATAGATCACTATGTGAGTCAGTCACCTTTGAGTTTTATATACAGGTGTTACTTAAAGCTTGAAGGGCGTTGAAGTATATCATATAAGGAGTCTTCTCTAATTTTCTCAAAATATTTGCATGAAGTTTTAGCTTTTTATAAAAACAGTTAATTTTAATGATTAATAAAATGATCGATCGCTTTAAGACACGTCACTAGTTCGAGGATCATTAAAAATAACTGTTTTTATAAAAAGTATAAACTTCATGCAAATATTTTAAGAAAATTAGAGTAGACTCCTTATATGATGTACTTCAACGCCCTTCAAGCTTTATTTGTATTTTTGTAACACCCTGTATATAGATTATGTGATGTAACTAAAAATTCACGATTTTTGCAAAATTTTCCTTTATCTGTACTTTAAGACTTTACTTCGTACCAAATTTCAAGATTCTAAGTTCACGGGAAGTAAGTACCCTGTAGGTTTTGATTCCCGTACGAGTTTCGGAAATTTGCGGCATAAACGGCTGTATCTTTTGATTGCTTTGGCTTATAAGTTTGATTTTTTCACAGCCCCAAAGGACAGTAAACCTGAGTATTAGATATGAATTTCAGTTTGTTCCACGCGTTCCTGAGAAAAACGGTCTTGACAGACGGACTGACGGACGGACGGACAACAAAGTGAACCTATAAGGGTTTCGTTTTTTACTCTTGAGGTACGGGACCCTTAAAAATATTAAAGCGCACTTCTATACAGATCTGGGTATACTGAATTATACATCTAATATTTAGGTAGACTTTTAAGTAAGAATGTATAATTGTTTTAAGACAGGAATAAAAAACACAGTTATAAACTTGCGATTTTTTTTTAGCATGCAGAAATTAAATCGACAGACTTATAAGAAAATATTATTACATTTTTGAATTGATCAATTAACATACTCATTAAATAAAACTAGTTTCAACGGGTTAATGCACGAAACTTTATTTATTTATTGACGTTTCGCAGCCTTTTTAGGTCTGCATCGTCAGAATGATGATTTTTTGTTTAATTTTGTCGAGCTACCTTCGAAAGACTTTTATTGAGCGTTCGGTTATTTCATTGGAAGATTTTTAAAAATTTTATTGTCTATGTATGAATTTATTAGTTAATTTAGTTAATAAAGTACTTTATTTAAAATTGTTTTTTGAAATTTTGAGTTTATTTATTTGACCCTAACTACCGTAAACTACCACCGGTTCCAAAATTGGAAGACCTTTCTCCAAGCTCAGAGAGGCTTTCTACGTCAATAAATAAATAAAGTTTCGTGCATTAACCCGTTAAAACTAGTTTTATTTAATGAGTGATGTGCGTGAAAACCTAAGAAACAAATAACATACTCATTTTACAGTTAGATTTTCATAAATAAAATTTGTCTATATTCTTAGAGTTCGTGACATTTGAAGTTATGAGCATAAGTAGCTACATCGTTTACGTTTTAAAATATATGTATATACAAAGAAAATATAACTAGAAAAAAATTCACGCGGACCAGGCAACAGACGGGACTCGAACCCGCACCCTTCGCAATCCGGGCGAATGCACTGACCAATTATGCTACTGCGGCCGTAATGGCCGCGTCGAAATTCTTTTAGCTATTCTTAAGCTGCAAGGCAGCGCCATCTCTTCGCATTATAGGTAACACGCAATGTCAAATGAATACATTCTTAATTGTCGATTGGTCGAATAATTGGTCAGTACATTCGCCCGGATTGCGAAGGGTGCGGGTTCGAGTCCCGTCTGCTGTTTGGTCTGATATTTTTCTAGTTTTATTTTCTTTATATTTAAACATCAAGCAGTTACATGCTTTAAAAAAATAAAAATTATAACTATATGTATATACGAAAATATGAATTGAAAGAATTCAAACTTTGTAAATAAATTAATGGTGTAGCTAATTCTTTATGCATGATGATTATATCGCGTAGATTCTTTGAAATTTATTTCAATGAAACGAGTTAACGCAATGGCTTCAAGCTTTGTAGGTAGGTAATTAAAATTAATCACGTAAATTATTACAATTCTCATTTGTTCACTCATTGCTTTCCAAAAGAATATTAAACGAAGTTTTGATATTAAGGCTTGTGTTGTAAATGAGTTTCATAATGTATCGAAAGAGGCGTTTCAAATGATGACAATTTGACGACCTCCGTGGTCGAGTGGTTTGTACGCCGGGTTTCATGGTGTCGCCGACTCAAGAGGTCCCGGGTTCGAATCCCGGTGGGGGCAGATGTTTGTGTGACGAATACGAGCATTTGTACTCCAGGCGTGGATGTTTAATATGTATTTTCTATATAAATATACTTATATACGTACAGTATATGTATTCTATCCATTACCCTAGCATCCCATAACACAAGCCTTACAGTGCTTACTTTGGGGCTAGGCTAATTGGTGTGTTGTAAAAAAAAATAAAAAAATTGATCCGTTTTTGTTGACATTTATAGAAAACTTCACAACAACATGACAGGTAGAATTTTTAATAAGATTTTGTTTAAAACTAAGAAAATGTAACTAGAAAATATTCCACGCGGACCAGGCAGCAGACGGGACTCGAACCCGCACCCTTCGCTATCCGGGCGAATGCACTGACCAATTATGCTACCGCGGCGCTCACGGACCGCGTCGAAATTCTTCTGGCCATTCTAAAGCTGCAAGGCAGCGCCATCTCTTCGCATTATAGGTAACCCACAAGATTTTGTTGTCATCCTTTGGGTTGAAAAGGTTAAAACCCTAAAAGATAGAATTATCAAAACTGATTCAAAGTTTATTTCTTACGTTTGTGATCATTCTAATCACAAACTACACAATAATAAGGCTGGATCCTAATACACAGGATCTCTTATCTATTAGACAAGTCCGTCTGTCTGTGGTGCTGTTTCAGCGGCCAAACCGTAAGAGATAGATAAAGAGAATATTTAAGTTATAAGTTAAGAATAGTCTGATAAGACTACAAACCAGATTTGAGTAACGTAGCACTTCCGGTTTTCGAGAAATCAGGTTTTGGTGAACATTTGGTTCACTGGTTTGCTAGTATTCCTATAATTTTGGAGTCGATTCGATCGATTTGTGTTCTGTACCCTAAGCACGAACCAATATCGAATTCGAATCGTTTGCGAGTCCTAAATGTCACTGTCAAATGTGTACTGATTTTTAAATCTCGTTAAGGACTTTATGGCGCTACTAAGCAAGTTTCAATACAAAATTTGACATTGACATTTCGCACTTGCAAACTATTCGAATTCGATAATGCTTCGTGCTATTTTTATATATTGTTACGTGTCGGGATGGGGTTCGAAATGATATGCCAGTTCACACTTGACAGTTCTTTATTCACCACACAGTTCATACAATTAACACACAATGTTAATTACAAAACACTCAATAAACACTGTATTTCACTATACAAGTCTAAACAATCTGACTTGAACACTTTTGTTGTACTTTGATCGCCTTTGGATTCGCTCCAAAGTCGCTGTTGAAACTCAACTGTCTCTGCGCGGCGCCAATCGCGCTTATATACGACGATCGACGCATTCTAGAAAGTACCTGTTAAATTGAGAATTACCTAGCACCCGCGAGTACGAAAGACCTACTTATACCTACGCAGGTAACACGCATAACTGTAAACAAGTGCAGATGTCGTTGCACTTTCACCCTCACGCCGCACTGCATAAGGCTCATTTTAGAATGAGCCGCATTACTCGACCTCTATCGCGACCCGCGGTGATCTGGCAAATTCGATCTCTAGCACTTTCGCGGTTACTTTACGAGAGCGTTTGTGACAATATTATTTATTACTGGTATTTTTTTTAAACGTTTTTTCTAGTTTCTATTTATTTATCTATAACAGTGTGTTCTTAAAAGACTATATTGTTAACTATAATTTTACCTGAATTACATTGCTAGTCTCAGGTTAGTGGAAGGAACATATGTTCCGCGGTAAGATGTTCAGGGCGTCAAAGGAGCCAGCCAGCCGTGAGGGATGCTGTATTGTCGAGGAGAGCGATAACTTTCCTCGCCCGAGGGACTCGCCCAAACCAAAATAGCCACCTTAACAAACTTATTAGTAAATAGAAAGCCCAAGACTATTAATAGTAAACGGTGAACTTCTATAGTTCCCCGTTTTCTATTAATGGTCCGCCGCCGTTTGGCCGCTTGGTATTTTAGTGTCATAATTGATTTTTGCATCTTTCGACTAGATTTTTATCTACTTTTTATTATTATTTAACTATGAATTATCTTTATAATTATTATTTTTAAGCATGTAACTGCTTGATGTTTAAATCTAATGAAAATATAACTATAAAAAATTCCACCCGGACTAGGCAGCAGACGGGACTCGAACCCGCACCCTTCGCTATCCGGGCGAATGCACTGACCAATTATGCCACCGCGGCCCTGATGGCCGCGTCGAAATTCTTCTAGCCATTCTTGAGCTGCAAGGCAGCGCCATCCCTTCGCATTGTAAGTGATTATGAATACAATAAATAATTATGATTTATCTTGATCTACTCGTAAATGGTTAATATGTGCACGAGCTGAAGTGCAACGACTAAATTAACTAAAGAAAACAAACGAACGTCGCGCACTTGGACGCAAAGGCTAACTAAATTATTCTGATCCACTGGCTGAGTCCTGTGAAACTCGGCAGAACTATTCGGATTCGATCTTAGTATAATAAATAATAAAATAATAATAATAAATATTTCCGACACTCACACCAATTAGCCTAGCCCCAAAGTAAGCACTGTAAGGCTTGTGTTATGGGATGCTAGGGTAACGGATAGAATACATATACTGTACATATATAAGTATATTTATATAAATACATATTAAACATCCATGACTGGAGTACAAATGCACGTATTCATCACACAAACATCTGCCCCCACCGGGATTCGAACCCGGGACCTCTCGAGTCGGCGACAGCCATGAAACCCGGCGTACAAACCACTCGGCCACGGAGGTCGTCGAACAAAATCTTATATAGATTCAGTAAGCGAGGATATTTGTTGAAAAATAAAACCTACCATATCGAAAATATTAATTGAACTAATTCAAACTTTGTAAATAAATTAATGGTGTAGCTAATTCTTTATGCATGATGATTATATCGCGTAGATTCTTTGAAATTTATTTCAATGAAACGAGTTAACGCAATGGCTTCAAGCTTTGTAGGTAGGTAATTAAAATTAATCACGTAAATTATTACAATTCTCATTTGTTCACTCATTGCTTTCCAAAAGAATATTAAACGAAGTTTTGATATTAAGTCCTAGTAGACTCAGTGGCGGACTAAGTCCGTCAGAGGCCCGGGACGGCAAAGATGAATGAGGCCCCCAGCTTCAAAAAAAAATATAGATTCTTATCTTTATTTCGTTAGAACCAGTCTTGTCAAATTCACCATAACTTTGTTTCAGATTGTCAACTACTACAGCCAGAACGTCATCTGAAGCTTCTAGCATAAACTTTGTTTCAATAATTTGGAAAATATTTATGATTTGTTTAATAGCCCAATTCGAAAATTCTTGTATAAAGCGGTCTATGCATTCATACATTTACCGACGTATTTTTTCTTGAATTGATAACCCAGCATCACGAGCTGATTCACCCGGCATCGTTTTTTTCACCTTCACTTTTCCTGGTTTCTTGATGTTGATGAACCACCTAAATACTTATTTAAGGCGTTTAGTTTGGTGATTCCTGTATGTAGGGTCATATTTGGAGACCGCAAATATTGTTAGATTTAAATAGAATGTAGTGAATGTAAATGTATGCGTACAAGAGTAAATTATTTGCACTTAATTCATTCAGGGATTCCTGAGGAAGTACCCGCTACAAAGACGGGAATTCCCCCAGCGTATTGGACGAGTCAGCAAAATTAAATAAATATTAGTACCGTGTAAAAAGTCTAGATTACTGTAGTGTATTGATCTTGATGAAATTATGTATTATATTATGCTTAGTACCTAAGCATATTTTTAAAGTCTTGTTTAGGATTTGATCTGGGGAACGTAGAGGCATTTGAGGGCTCCCCAAGATCGGAGGCCCGGGGCGGGCCGCCCCTTCCGCCCCCCTGTTAGTCCGCCACTGAGTAGACTTGTGTTATCAATGAGTTTCATAATGTATCGAAAGAGACGTTGCAATTTGATTCGTTTTCGTTGATATTCATAGAAAACTGCACAACAACATGACAGGTAGAATTTATAATAAGATTTTGTTGTCATCATTTGGGTTGAAAACCCTAAAAGATAGAATTATTAACAAAGGCTAACAAAATTATTCTTATCCACAGGCCGAGTCCTGTGAAACTCGGCACATTTATTCGGATTCAATCTTAGTATCGTTTGAGTAAGCGAGGATATATTTTTGTTGAAAAATAAAACCTACTACGTGCAGATTATCGGAATATCCATTTCCAAAGATTTTCTAATAAAAATTGAGAAGTGCGGACACAATGGTGGGATCATAATTCGAATATACGGCAGGTGTATCGAGTACATATAACGCATGAGTTCACTGTACGCGTGATAAATACTGACGAGTAAGCTTCAGGCCGCACCGCACACTCTGGAGATCTATTTTTGAATCACTCGTCTGACACAGTATCGTCGAATGCGACATAAAGCCAGAAACATATTTTACCGTGTCGTGGCGCATCGGTTTTATACATTTATTATGGGTTAGAGAGAGATAGAGAGGTTAAAGCGTCGACACGACACGATACGTAAATATGTCTCTAACCATAGTAAATGTATGAAACCGATGTTCTTCTGGCGCGCCACGTGACGACACGACACGTTAATATGTTTCTGGCTTAAGTCACCTTCGACTTTCAAGTCGCATAATACTGATTTTCCGTATTTTTGAATCATTCGTCACCAGTGTTAACTGTTTAATACGAAATATAAAATTTTACTCATTTCACGTAGAAAAAATAAAAACCGGTAATTACCGCAATGAAAACCGAACAAATAATTCTCGTTGTCGTTTCATATAAAGCATGACAATGATAGATTATCGTCGTCTAATAGCACAAAAAATTTGACAATTATCCTATCATTTCACTATTTCCTTATATATACTGAATCGACATCTTTTTGTGGGAACCTGATGACCTGATATACAAGCATTTTTATGCTTAGTTTAGGCGTCAGTCTCTCACAAAGTTCTACATAGCTAATTAAATAACTACCATAAGGTTATTATACAATAAGTGTTTAAAATGTATTTGTAAACAGAGGAGAGTTAAATAAATGAAAATAAATGAAAAGAAAATTCGCCTCCACCGTTCGCCATGCAGCGAGTGGTCTCACCCATTCGTTGCACTCGAGCGATTCAAAAATACGGAATTAATTATGTCGAATGAAATTTAGTTGAAAACGAGCGTTCGACGCAAGACGAGTGATTCAAAAATAGAGCTTCCGGGCTCCGGGACAATCGCTCGACACACTCCGGGATACGGCACAAAGCGCCGGGATTGGAACGAATCAGTGCGTGTGATTGGGAGGCTGCATTATTCAGTGAGCCGCCGAGCGACCACTAAATAATTCTCTCCTCTCACGCATTATTTACGCAACATCTCTCTCAATGCCGTATGCTCAGCGTATTCGGGATGCGATAAAAAATAAAATACTACTACAGGTTTTTTTTCTTTTCACGGCAGCGAACGTCTTGATTTTATTTTTTTTGTGTCACTCTGTACTTGCGACGGGAGAGACGGTTTTGCTGTCTGCTACTTAACACGATACGGAGAATTACGCTTTTCATCGGATATTCCGAGGCATATTTCTCGTTATTTCATGTTTTTCTTTGGTACTTGGGAAATGTTACCATATTAATTGGTCCTCTGTGCAGAGCCTGCTTGGAGGAGGAGACGAGCGCCCATGTTCTGCTGGAGTGCAGAGGCGTTGCAAGACGAAGGACTTCTCTAATGGAAAGCAGCGGACACTAGCAGAAGCGTGCAGCAACATCCGGGGACTGCTGAGCTTTTTAGAGGAGCTGGGATGGCAGGACTGATGCCAATCCCCACGCAAAATAGGCACTGGGAGTTGCGGAAACAGCCCTCCGTTCTACTAAGACTAAGACCACAATCTCACCTGATGGAAAGTGATGATGAGGCCTAGGATGGTACACGCCTGCCTAGAAGATGCCTGTTCACTCTGGCCTTGAAGATGTCCAGATTATATTGGTCCGGGAAAACAGACCTCGGCAAGGAGTTCCACTCCCTAGCCGTTCGCATAATGAAGGTTGAAGCAAATTGCTTCGTGCGAATGGGCGGAACTTCGACAACATAAGGGTAGAAGCCCTCGCCGCGCCTGGTCGTCCGGTGGTGGAAAGGGGAAGGGGGGATCAAATACTACTTACTATAGTACTTTTTTTTTTTATAGATAGATCCGACAAATGACTTCACCCCACCTGATGTTAAGTGAAAGTGAAGTCCAGACGCGAAGATAGCTGATACAGCAGTTCTAACTGCCACACCAGCCATCCTCACCCTGCCGGCCTGCAAGTTGCTTCTTCACACCTCTTTTAAAGGATCCCAGATTGTAAGAGGGTGGGAACACGTGAGCGGGCAGAGCATTCCATTTACGGATAGTACGACAAAGAAATGAGTCACCAAATTCCTTTGTACGCGTTGGAATTGTAGCCACAGTTAGACGGTGACAACGTAAGCCAGCGCGCGTGGTCCTCTGAAGGAAAGGGGAAGGTGGAATAAGAGAGAATAACTCCTCAGAACACTCGCCGTGGTACAGGTGATAGAACGCGCTTACTGACGCCACGTCACGGCGTAATTGAAGAGGCTCGAGGTGTTTAGTCACCTCCTCATCGCCTATGATGCGGATTGCGCGCCGCTGTAACCTATCCAAAGCATCGAGCAAGTACTTAGCGGAGCTTACCCAGAGGTGCGAGCAATATTCCACACAAGACCGCACCTGCGTCTTATACAACAAGCACAGTTGCTCGGGCGTGAAAAAACGCCGCACCTTGTTCAGGACTCCGAGTTTGCGTGAGGCTGTTTTTATCACACTTTCGTACTTGGGAAATTTTACCATATTAATTGTAACGATGTGGCATAGTGTTCTTCTCGTTTATTTCCTCCATATTTGACCTTCTTGGTCGCCACTTATTTTAATAATAATAATAATATTCTTTATTGACGTACACCTCACAGGACATACAAGATATTAAACGTGACAGTGGAAACGTACACAACAGGCGGCCTTATTGCTAAACAGCAATCTCTTCCAGGCAACCCATGACAGTGAAATAAATAAATGAGAGGAACAAGAATTAAATTATTACTAGCAAACCAGTGAACCAAATGTTCACCAAAACCTGATTTACAAAAAAAGTAATTAATTAATTGAGAACTTCGGAGATTTTGTGTGGTTTCGTTTGAAATTCGTGATTTCTCGAAAACCGGAAGTGCTAGGTTACTCAAATCCGGTTTGTAGTCTTATCAGACTATTCTTAACTTATAACTTAAACATTCTCTTTATCTATCTCTTACGGTTTGGCCGCTGAAAAAGCACCACAGACGGACGGACGGACTTGTCTAATAGATAAGAGATATTCGCCTGAATTCAGAATTCAAGCTTAATCTATTAACTCATGGTTTGGTGCCTGAAGTCTATCTCTTAGAATCTTCTATCAAACGACAGAGGATTCCTAATTTCAAAAATATTAAAATCATGACATTAACTTTTTAATATGACTGCCAGCCGTAGGCATTACATGAACAAAGAGTTTACCCAAACAAGGAGGCTGTAACGTAATGGAGGCCATACACGTTACGTTTTGCATGATGGTTTTAACCGCGCATTCATAACCGAGTTACATGCACCGAAATCTGTACAGTTTTATCACATACACGCTTGGGCTTGCATGTCGGTTATGCATGTACGGCTAAAGCCATCATGCAAAACCTAATGTGTATGGCCTCCATAACGGAATTTTAAGAAGCGTCTGTTAGCATTATTAGTTGAAAAAGCCTACTATACAGTTGAGGAATTTTTAAATGACAAATGTTGTAATTAAATCGGACATGTATTTTATAAAAGCAGTTCTCTATTATAAAATTTAGACATATTAAAATTGTCAATTCAGTTAAGAAATGTGTATTTATTGCTATTTTGGACATTTTGCTTATTTTTCTATTAAAATTTTGACTATTAGTATGACAACTTTATGGCTTATCAAATTTATAATTAATTTATAATCTACTTTGACATGCATGTAACAATAGACAATTTCAAATTATATTCATAAATTGTGATTCCAATGTAAAAATAATAGTACTTCTTTCATAGGTCCATATCTATTTGTATACCTTAATTAAGGTGGAAATGTAGTGATACTAACAAAAATTTTATATACCATGTGTACTAACCTATGTTTCACAAATAAAATTCTGATTCTGAACGGACGTTACAGTATCCACTAGTTAAACTGAAACGAAATCCTCTCGTGATTGTGGGGCGAGCCAGGATGAGTGTCTTGCAACATTCATGAGAGGCGAGTGCGCGCCGTCATTTTGGTTTTTTATTCTGGCACCATATTCATTAGGTCGGTTAAGACCTTTAATTGTGTTTCTGCAGCGCACTGCAGACGTTGATTCTGCTTTTTGCGTTGAAATAATGTTTAAATAAAACAGATGTTTGATTACAGTGAATGTACGTATTTAAAAAAATTAAACACCTTAAATAAACTCTAAATTACAAAAAAGAATTTTAAATAAAGTACTTTATTAACTAAATTAAGTAATAAATTGATACATAGACAATAAAACTTTAAAAATCGAACAATGAAATAACCGAACGCTCAATAAAAGTCTTTCGAAGGTAGCTCGACAAAATTAAATGAAAAATTGATTCTGACGACGTAGCCTGTAAAGGCTGCGAAGCGTCAATAAATAAATAAAGTTTCGTGCATTAACCCGTTAAAAACTAGTTTTATTTGAGTGAAAACCTAAGAAACAAATATAATAAAACACCTTTTTGTATTTTATAGATCATCTTTTCTATCTATCGCTCATTTAAAGGCTGTATATATTCTGTTAAATATTTTTAGGGTTCTGTACCTCAAAAGTAAAAACGGAACCTTTATAGGATCACTTTGTTGTCCGTCCGTCAGTCCGTCTGTCAAGACCGCTTTTCTCAGGAACTCGTGGAGGTATCAAACTGAAATTCATATCTAATACTCAGATCTACTGTCCCTTGGAGCTGTGAAAAAATCAAACTTCTAAGCCAAAGCAATCAAAAGATACAGCTGTTTATGCCGCAAATTTACGCAAATTTCCGCAAATTATCGAAACTCCCACGGGGAATCAAAACCTACATGGTACTTACTGCACGTGAACTTAGAATCTTGAAATTTGGTACGAAGTAACGTCTTATAGTACAGATAAAGGAAAAATTGCAAAAATCGTAAATTTTTAGTTACATCATATAATAAAAAAAAAATGTGCGTGTCAGCTCCGACGCACGACCGGAGTTTACACTCTAAAAACGATTGTCTTTGAACAGACACAAAACAAAATACCTCAGGAATCGTCCCATGGTTTCGACTATCATAGGTTCCATGTCAAACATTTTATCATCTAACATCAGCGATATTCATTATATATTTTATTATGTATTTCTGGAAACACACAATTTCAAAAATATCACAGTCATCATTTTGTAAATATGTATTATAATTCCATCTGTACTGAAAATCATTATTCCAGAGTGCTGGACACTTACCGGCATTTCTCTATATTCTGTTATTTATTTGTTTTCATTAATTTTGCTCCGATTTTATCTATTTTTAGTTTATTCTATTTTTAGATGCAATGCACTTGTGAATATATTGAAAATGTTAAAAGTCATACTTATATTGGACTTGTGATCGATCACAGACTCAGCTGGGGTCCACATATAGACCATATCTGTGCGAAGTTAAAATCTATACTTAGTCAACTCACAATCCTGAAACATAAATTATTTACAGAATTTTAAGATTAATATATTTATCACTAGCTGATTCTGTCATTCGATACGGTTTGAGTAGCTATGGTAGATCATATCATACTTACCTCCAAAAAATATATAAAATACAACGAACAATACTTATAACTATTGTACCATTAAAAATTAAGTTAAAGTACAAAGATGACGATAAAGGATTGTTTAAGCACTGTAATGTTATCAACGTATATGATAAAATTAAGTATTTCATCCTTAAAGAGCAGACTGACCGAGACAAATTGTTAATCCATTATCAAAGACCATTAAATCTTAGGAACTTAAAAAATAATTATTTATTTATTACTACAAAATACAGCAATATTTGTGGTACCAGAACTTCTATGTATTTGTTACCCTTATTCACAAATAAAATAAATTCTTCTAGACCCTTTATTAAAATGTTAAAAGAATATTGTATTTGGAAAACCAGACAGCTGTTTGGTGTGACTGGCTGTGGAGCGACTCTGCAGCATAGAAAAATCATTAAGGTTTTTGTGCTGTAATGATGTTTTTATTGTATGAAGATTAATTAAAAAATAAATTGAAAAAAAAATGACATTTGTGACAACTTAATGTTTTTTATCCGTTGCCATGGCTAAAAGTGAAAGGTGCGCAGATGAGGTTGCGCACCAAAAACGTAACGAGGTCATTTGTTCAGTAGATTTTACTCCTCACATTTTTCTCATACCGGGCCCCCTTATATATGCAAATCGATTCTTAAGGAGTAAACTCCTAAAATATTTTTGAAAATTTAGGTTTGTACGGAACCCTCGGTGCGCGAGACCGATTCGCATTTTTTTGTTTTTTTTTTTATACGGACAAGATAGATAAATAATTATCATCAATACTTACCTCGCCAAAATCTTAACGTGATTTGTTTGACACGCAGAAGTTCTTAATATTTATCATTATTAACTCAAGGAAAACGCTCTATTTTCTTGTAATTTGCCTAACAAAGCCGTAAAGACAAGAGAAAATTTCTTGGTTATTAGCATTTGATCACCCATTCAGGAAACGGTTATTGTTAAGAGGAGGGATTCCCCTAAACGCAATTTTAATTCTTAGATTCTTGTATGCATCGTTTCATCATCATCATCATCATCATCAGCCTATTAATGTCCCCACTGCTGAGGCACAGGCCTTCCCTATGGATGGAGTAGGGAGATTGGGCCATGACCCACCACGCGGACCCAGTGCGGGTTAGTCGGTTGCTGACGACTGCAGATGCAGCCAGGACCAACGGCTTAACGTGCCTTCCGATGCACGGAGGAGCTGGAGATAGTAAATTTTCGGTCACCCATCCAATGACCGACCACTGCGAAAGTTGCTTAAATTCAACGATCGCAGCGGAACGCGCTAACCACTTGCGCCACCGAGCTCCTCAAGCAAGCTCGAGGAAGCATCCTTTACTTAGCCTAAAATCATTTTACATTCTGTGTTGAAGTTAAATTGATTGGTATCTCGTTGCTGTTGGCGCTTAAAGCCAGAAACATATTAACGTGTCGTGGGAACTTGGAAACAAAAATAAAGTAAAAAATAAACAAAACCACACTACAACATATAATAGAAGACAAAACCATGAGAAACGATTTACTGATATACATAGTTAAAATAGTAAAAACAGCAATCGACAGAAATAAAAGTTAAATAATAGACATAACATATACACAGAATATTTTACAAAATAGTTAAATAAATATAAACAAACAGGATATAAAACACAAATCAGATATAAAAAGTCTCTGGTTATGTCAGAGGAAATCGCTGAAACCTGACACAACAGCAGGTTTCAAAAAAAAAAAAAAACGTCACGCCACGACACGTTAATATGTTTCTGGCTTAACTGGCATCGTATGTCCGTATATCCGTATTTTTGTTGGCCCTCACGTAACCAATTAACAACGATTGTGTCTCACAAAGCCGCTGATTGCTACGACGTTACGATAGCCGTCCGTAACAAGCTCGATTTACTACAACTCATTTCTATTAGACAAGGGAAATTGGCTATATTAAACGCTTTCCTTTATACCACAAAAATGTTAGACATCCCATACAATACGAGTTTAAGAAAAACTGTCATTAAAAATTTGACTAAATTAGGTCTTAAATCTGTGTCTAACGCTTTTGATATAAAAACGTTTGTATTTTTTAAACAAATTTCATAAAAATGTATGTGATCGTTTTTTTCATGAAATACTTAACTTTATCCACAATATTGTCCTTAGGAATTTTAGAATAATACACTTCGCCAAAACAAATAAAAACTTCGCCCATATTATGTGTTGTATTCTAAGTTCCGAGCTGTAGAAAGAATGGTTGTGCAGTCTATTATAATTAGTCAAAAACATTGCAACGACATTCTACATTAAAAGCTCGAATCCTGACAAGGCAAAATTAAAATCCTTTGTCATATTTAGCGTTTGTCGTTTAAATTAAAAGGGAAAGCAACTGCTGTCGTTTCTAAATCAAACGATTTTCAAAAATCAATCAAGAATATCCAGTTAGTGGGAATGGCGTCGGTGCACGGGACAACGGAGACGTCACTGGATTCGATGACGTCAGGGGCTTTTGATGACGCCCATTGGTTCCGGATAATGTGCCACTCCCGGTAATGCCTCAAAGGGAACTTTTTTCACAAAGACGACAGTCTGCTCGCCTTGGCGCGCTTAAAACGAATCATAAGATTTATCACAAATTAGGGCGCTTCAATTTTCGAGGGGGCTCGCTAAATCATTTTTATGATTGGGCTTTTGATGTTTATATTTAATGTTTGAGTTTGTTCTTTTTTCATAAACATTAAAAGATGAATATAATGAAAGAAAGAGGATACAAAAAGTATTTTTTTGTTTTTATAAATTAAGTTGGTTAAATTGTAACTATTTTAAAAAAAGAGCTTTTCTATTTTCTCTTGTTTTAAGTTGTTACATTTATTCAGAAATCTTTAATAAGACGTTATTTTTTCTTCTTAAAAAGGTTTAATGATTCTGTACGCGTCACGTACAGTCATCTTGTACATCTGCAGAGCAAGCGTAACCTACTTTAATCACGCAGCTGTATCTAAGAAATCTATATATATATAAAACTCAAAGGTGACTGACTGACATAGTGATCTATCAACGCACAGCCCAAACCACTGGACGGATCGGGCTGAAATTTGGCATGCAGGTAGATGTTATGACGTAGGCATCCGCTAAGAAAGGATTTTGATCAATTCTACTCCCAAGCGGATAAAATAGGGAATAAAAATTTGTATGAAACTTTGTCAATTTTAAACCGATCGTGCTGAGACTTTGCATGCAGGTATAAGAAGAATCATAGATGAATGTCATTGTGTATAATACAAGTCTGAGAACAAAAACTGTAGTCTACACTTCAGCTCTACACCGAAGCGAAGCGAGGGCGGACCGCTAGTGTATCATAAGACGTTGTTGTATTAGGTATATAAAAACATATTATTTCATAATAAATCATTGCTTATTACCCTTTCAACAAGATCAGTTGTCTTTCTTCTTTAAACTACATAATATCATTATGTAGGGGGTTACAAATTCCTTTAAACTTGAAGGGATCGTTACAGAATAATTTTAATTTTAAACGGTTTCTGATGCCTTCAACTCATTTCAGCTTACATGTAGCGTTTCTGTGAACAATTTTTTCCAAAGGCAAAGAGCTCAGTGGTGAGATTTATAGAACCTAAATGTATTTTAAACTGGAGGATTATAACACGCGGAGTCCCGCAGGGAGCTGAGCTGGGTCCTGGGTTTTATGTAACGCTAGAACGTGTCCATTTAGAGACTGCAACTGCAAGATTAGATGACGTGGCTATTGGCCCGTACAAAAGCTTAGTAACATGGAAACTGTTGACCCGTTTGACACTCCGAGTGGCGAATGTAGAAGGATAATCGCAGACTAGTGCAATAAGGTTGCATAAGTGAATATCGAACAACATTACAAATATCGTATTATATGAAAATCGGATACTAATATGGAAAAATTTTAAGACTAATATGAAAAAGTAACGAAGCAATAAAGAAAAAGTAAGTTTTCAGGAGTTTCTACGTTAAGATAACCTCGAAACCAATTAGTTCTTATTATCCATCTGACAGACAGGAGGGTTATTTATTTATTTATATCAAATATTTATATCTATTTTTACAGGTATATACCCAAGGCAATACAAACATCCATTTAAGAAATACATTATAATACACATTAAAAAACACTTTGGAACAAATAATTAATTGAAACGTATATTAATCGTAAAAGGTAGACACAGACACACAAATGTATTTTTTAATAGAGTGTGTACTTCTATTGAGTCCATAGTGATAAACAGCTATAAAAAAAAAATAAACAGCTTATTTAATAAAATAACTTATTTTAGATGTTTTAGGTTTTTGTACAGCTATCCTCAATGCTGTATGATAGAACCACAAATTTGCTCTGTTGATATTTGATGATGCTATGAAAATCGAGGTACAAATCACAAAGTACAAACCACCGAAGCTAATGGAGGCTCTATTCATAAACTCATATCGATTTTTTTTTATAGATAGGGCCGACAAATGACTCCACCCCACCTGATGTTAAGTAAGGGTGAAGTCCAGACGTGAAAATAGCTGAAACAGCAGTTCTACTTGCCACACCAGCCATCCACACCCTGCCGGCCTGCATGTTGCTTCTTCACGCCTCTTTTAAAGGATCCCAGGTTGTAAGAGGGAGGGAACACGTGAGCGGGCAGAGCATTCCATTTACGGATAGTACGACAAAGAAATGAGTCACCAAATTTCTTTGTACGCGTTGGAATTGTGGCCACAGTAAGACGGTGACAACGTAGGCCAGCGTGCGTCCTCTGAAGGAAAGGAGAAGGTGGGATAAGAGAGAATAACTCCTCAGAACACTCGCCGTGGTACACACGATAGAACGCGCTTAGTGACGCCACGTCACGGCATAATTGGAAAGGCTCAAGGTGCTTAGTCACCTCCTCATCGCCTATGATGCGGATCGCGCGCCGCTGCTGTAACCTATCCAAAGCATCGAGCAAGTACTTGGCGGAGCCATCCCAGAGGTGCGAGCAATATTCCACGCAGGACCGCACTTGCGTTTTGTACAACAAACACAATTGATTATGAGATTGACAGAGCATTAAAGATTTACAAAGCGAGTTCGATTAATACACAGATTAATACCCCGTTCCTTATTCTTTTTAACTAAAATGTATCATATTAGGACATTATGGTTCATGCGTCATGCTCGTGAACGGACTGGTTCATGCGTCATGCTCGTGAACGGGTGCTGCCAGCGGAGATGAGTCTGCCCTAACTTCCTTAATATTGAAGTTAATGTTTAGTCACACTTAATATAAATAACACTATTTGTATTTATACTGTATGACACTGCAATCAAAATGCAGGTAAACAATTAATGTATATTTAATAATTATGTAATGAAAAGTGACTACATGAATCATCTCTGAAGTCATTTTTCAATTTGACGACTTTGTAAATAATAAAACAGGGAGAAAAAAACAGCCCTTGCTGAGTTTCTTGCCGGTTCTTCTCGGTACAAGGTCTCCCGCCGTAGATTTACGAACCGATGGCGTAGCTTCTAGACATTCATGAGTGCTTGTAACAACCTTAACTGAATAAATGATTTTGATTATGATTATGATTATTATTCTGGTCTATATTGTGGAAAACCAATAGTTAAAGGCCCTTATTCCCTGTAACAACAGTATGACATTTTAGCTCTCTCAGATGTTACTGTTGTTACAAGAGAGGAGGTTAGGGATGATGACTAATTTTTTTTTCTTCGTTTATCGGATAATCTAATCAAAAAGTATTGGACACGTATTTTTTCTTTTTTCACATAATATAAACATTGCAGAGATATATTGATTTGAAAAGTCGCATGACGTCACGTTTGAGTACACTTATAAGGGAAAATTCACTCAAAAGTGACGTCACGAGCCCCTACTCCCAAACTTTGACGCGCTATAACTTTGTCATTTTTTGGTTGATTGCCCAAAGAAAAAATACGTGTCCATTATTTTTTGATCATCTAACTGACGGACTAAATAGAATTTCGTTTACTGTACCCCGTCATCACCTCTATTGCTACTCGAGTTGGTGCCCCAGTCTGTGGAAGTAACTAACACATTTTAGAAGATCGCAGTGTGTAACACCACCTCTTGGTGGCGGTGTTGCTGTTGGTGAAAGGATCTGGGGCACCATGCGAAAGAGAATTGGGTTCAGACCAATATATGGAAGATAGAATAAGAATTAGAGAATTTCTGTCACATCGGCTCACGAATTTTCGGGACTGGAATCCACTTACATTTAACACCAAGTGTGGTGGGGTAGTTGGTAGCACATCTATATATATAAAACTGAAAGGTGACTGACTGACATAGTGATCTATCAACGCACAGCCCAAACCACAGGACGGATCGGGCTGAAATTTGGCATGCAGGTAGATGTTATGACGTAGGCATCCGCTAAGAAAGGATTTTGATCCATTCTACCCCCAAGGGGATAAAATAGGGAATGAAAGTTTGTATGAAACTATGTCAATTTTAAACCGATCGGGCTGAGACTTTGCATGCAGGTATAAGAAGAATCATAGATGAATGTCATTGTGTATAATACAAGCCGGAGAACAAGAACTGTAGTCTACACTTCAGCTCTACACCGAAGCGAAGCGAGGGCGGGCCGCTAGTTGTCTATAAATATAAGTTACCAAATTGTAGCTATCTAAAGAAACGTTTTCTTTTAAGCAGTTGAAATGTTTTATTTATTTTCAAGTCCCGGGTTTAACAGTTAATTCGTTAATAGCATTACCACAAATTACTGCTTAAATTTTTTTTCGCTGAAACTTTGAAGTGAATTTTATTTTTCGCGACGCGTAGAAGTTATTTCGCGGAATTCGTGTTCAATTTATAATAAAAAAAAATAAAGATGTTTCGAGGAATTCGTATTTGAATTTATTAAAAAAAAAAAGTATTTGGAGACAGCTATCAATACGCATTTCTCGAGTCGGGTTGATGGTCCTTTCAAAGAATTATAGAATGACTAGCTGACCCAGCGAACTTCGTACCGCCCTAAAAAATAGGGGTTGTCCAGCGGACAAAATTGTGAATCTAAACCATTCTCAGATCCCCTTGAACACACACAAAAAATTTCATCAAAATCGGTCCAGTCGTTTAAGAGAAGTTCAGTGACATACACACTCACAGAAGAATTATATATATAAAGATTGATATTCGTTGGGATGTATCTGTTTATTGTGATTTCAACAACTTTATCAGTTTGAGTGTTCATTACTAAATCAAGCAATGAAATGAAATGAAATGAGATGAAATGAAATGAAATGTCATTTATTCAGTCTAGGCTGTTACAAGCACTTGTGAAGTTCAAGAAGCTACGCCATCGGTTCGCAAAACTACGGCGGGAGACCTTGTACTGAGAAGAACCGGCAAGAAACTCAGCAAGGGCTGTTTTTTTCTCCCTGTATTGTTATAAACAGTGTCGTCAAGTTGAAAAATTACTTCAGAAATACGTCTGAAGTCACTTTCCATTACATCATTTAGAATATAAATATATAGTTACAATTAATTTTATAGTTAACATTATATGTAGTATATAGGAAGCGGCATTAGATAGGTACAATATTACTGTTATGAAAAATGACTAATACCCATTTAATATCAAATTATAAGAAACACTATGTCCATGCATTACGATCATTTAGATAATCAACAACTTTATAATAGCCCTTATTCATAAGAGTATTTTTGATCTGAGATTTAAATTTAGTCAGTGGAAGCTCAATCAGATCTTGGGGAACTTTGTTAAACAATGCAATACTACAACCCAGAACTATTGAATGAACGTATTTCTTTAAAATTATGCCACATAACTTTTTTCTAAAAATATTGATCATCATCATCATCAGCCCTATAATATCCCCACTGCTGGGCACAGGCCGTCCCTATAGATGGAATAGGGAGATCGGACCATGACCCACCACGCTGGCCCAGTGCGGATTGGTGGGTGCTGACGACTGCAGATGCAGGCGGGACCAACGGCTTAACTTGCCTTCCGAAGCACGGAGGAACTCGAGAAAGAAGAGTTTTGGCCACCCATCCAATGACCGACCACTGCGAAAGTTGCTTAACTTCAACAATCGCAGCCGGACGCGCTAACTACCAGCGCCATCGAGCTCCTCCAACCAAAGGACGTAAGGCCATCAGTTCCGGCTACATTTGCTATCGTTACTAAATCGGTGCTAAATCATACCCATTCGATATTTTGTTTTAAACTTTTCATGGTCACTAAAGCCAGAAACATATTAACGTGTCGTGTCGTGTCGTGGCGCGCCAGAAGCACATCGGTTTCATACATTTACTATGGTTAGAGACATATTTACGTGTCGTGTCGTGTCGACGCTTTAACCTCTCTATCTCTCTCTAACCCATAATAAATGTATGAAACCGATGCGCCACGTCACGCCACGACACGTTAATATGTTTCTGGCTTAACATTATAGTAATTTATGTTATATACGGTATTGTTACCATGTTACTTGTTAAAGCGAGTTTCCGATATTTCGGCACTGTTCGGTGTAAAGACTCCGTGATCATGGCGCTTGCAACAGTGCCGCAATATCGGAAACTGACTAAAAACAAGTTTACAAGTCGCGGAACGAAACTGTTATAATAATAATAATTTATTTATTGTCACATAAATTGATTACAATACTTGTTTATAATGTAGTCCCTGACCCCTATAATAGGATAAAGACCTGTGTGACAGGGGTCAGTGCCCACTTCCGAATACATAGATCATAACTATTTATGTAACAAAACAATTTTACAATAAGACATACATTATTGAAATAATTAGATCAATCAGAATTCGATCAGAATAAATAAGTGCGCATGTATGTGCGTGTGTGTGTGTGTGTGTGTGTTTGTGAGTGTGTTTGTTGTGTGTGTGTATGTGTGTGTATGTATGTGTGTGTTTTAGTAAATCTGCATGCAAGTCAAAAAGTAGGGAACTTAGTTTAACAGCAAAGTTTCGGTATAATCATAGTTAAGGGTAAGTAACCATTTTCTTATTTTAGTTTTTGCGTCTTTAATAGGTAATGGATAAAAATCAATTATTTTGTTATTACGCAGAAGTAAAAATTAAGAGGTCTTGGGAGAAAACAGAGGTGAACTCTCCAGTCTACTCTACCCATGTTACGTACCATAATACGTACGTAACATAAAAAAAACTTCGTCATTTAAAGCCAAGTTTGGTCTCAAGAACCAGCTCGATGGCGCAAGCGGTTAGCGCGTTCGGCTGCGATCGCTGAAGTTAAGCAACTATCGCAGTGGTCGGTCATTGGATGGGTGACCAAAAAATTTACTATCTTGAGCTCCTCCGTGCTTCGGAACGTTAAGCCGTTGGTCCTTTTGGGTAATCTGCACTAGGCCCGCGCGGTGGGTCATGGCCCAGTCTCCCTATTTCGTCCATAGGACGGCCTGTGCCCCAGCAGTGGGGACATTATTAGGCTGATAATGATGCTTGGTCCTACTTTACAACATTTGAATTCGAAAAATTGCCTCCATCGCTAATCTAAAAGTATTTTAGGAGTGTAACATCTGTCCCAGAGTTTAATAACAAGAAAATCCATTTTGATGCTTAGGTGCAAAATAAATTTGCCTAATTCCGTTGGCAAGTTGGGAGTTTCGCATAAATTACGTCGGAAGTATGTGGAGGCTGGATGGAATCCCGTCGCGTCGGGAACCCGGGATACGGGCGATGTGGGACGCTTTTGAGACGAGATGCGGGAAAAAATGGACGGGCTTTATGAAAACTTTTATCCGTGAAAAACTTGTATGTTGTTTTTCTTTATTCTACATTGGGCATTCGAAATAATGTGTTCACTTTTGCAATTGGAATGAAAATTGGCATCGCATTATTATAATTTAGTGAAGCGGTGTGAAATATTGTATCTGGAATATCACTACATAGTATAAAACAAAGTCGCTTTCTCTGTCCCTATGTCCCTTTGTATGCTTAAATCTTTGAAACTACGCAACGGATTTTGATGCGGTTTCGAGTGATTCAAGAGGAAGGTTTATATGTATAATACATGCATAATATAGTAGAGAAACACTGATAATTTTAGAGGTTTTTAATGTAAGGTCGTAAATAAACACATTTTTTGCGCTTACATTGCAAACGCTGGCTGAACCCAACGAGATAGATCAAAATAATGTACTACAGTATTGTACACCTTAAAAAGGTCTACAAAAAAGTCCGCGATGGTATATGCCTATCTCTTTGGTATAACCCACAATAACCATTTTTTAATTACTTATTACGAGAAAATAATGGCTTATTTACGAACAAGCGATTTTAAGCAATACAGCATTAATCCTTATCCAATTAAGTACCTTAAATAAATTATGCGTGTAATATAGATCAATATGGCCCTTTACAGCATGTAATTTAAATGAATATTTTCGAAGATATTACAGATTTAAAATGCAGGAACATACCGGTTCGGGCGGTACTGTCCGGGGGGCCGGCGGCGGCGCGTGTCTTTAGTAATTAGGTATTTAAAGAAAGTCATTGTGTTTAATAGAAACCTGAGAACAAAAATATAGTCTAAACTACGGCTCTACACCGAAACGAAGCGAGGGCGGGCCTCTAGTAAATAATAAATAAATATTTCCAACACTCACACCAATTAGCCTAGCCCCAAAGTAAGCACTGTAAGGTTTGTGTTGTAGGGACACTAGGGTAACAGATATAATACATATATTGTACATATATAAGAATATTTATATGGAAATACATATTAAACATCCTTGACTGGAGTACAAATGCTCGTATTCATCACACAATCACCTGCCCCCACCGGTCGGAATGAGATGTTATAAGCAAATGTTTTTAATTAAATAGCCAGTTACAGTTTTTTTTAATTAAATATTAATACTTCCTTGCACTTTTGGTTATTCTCTTTTACAAGGGTTGTGAAAATTTAAAATTCTGATAAACATTTTTTCTTAGTGAAAACTAAAGGAAGATTTTAGATAAAATAAAATCTATTATAAATATTTTTTTTAGGCTATTTGACCGTATTAAAAATAAAGTGCCAATTGTTAGCATCGGTGTTTAAAATGAATATTGGCAGGGGTTTTTACTAATTTTCCAAAAAAAATATTCATTATTTAACTAAAAACCCACGAAAAAGATAATAGTTTTCTTATCTTTGCTTGGGATTGGCGGAGCCTAAAATGACGTCACACGCAAGTAAAATTCCGGTTAAAGTGACATTACATTGTATCCTTTGACGTTTTAATGACAGATGTGTGACATCACACACTAGTAAGACGCCATATTGTCCAGAGAAACGTTTTCGCGGCAACTTGAAAATGGAGTTTTTGATATGGTTAATTTTGCTGAAATACACAACAGAATGATGAATATCCACTTTTACAGACGGACTCCATAAACATTAGTCAATAACGTGAGATCGTTTTCTTAAACTTGTCAAATACGCTATTGGTCAACAAAACACATCCACAATTGCATTCAACAAAATATCCACTCAAATAGATTTAGAGTTCCATGTGATCAATGCCATTAATCAAAACCTAATGAGGCAATATAAATGAATGGCCACGTTATCAAATCGGCTGCCAATGGTAATCGCTATTGTGTATACACATTACATTAATTTTGTCAATTCATTACGAACTATCTTATCTTTTAAAACCATGAATTAGCGACTGTCGTGCGAAACCAGCGCGTTTGATAAATCTCTTATCTATTAGACAAGTCCGTCCGTCCGTCCGTCCGTCCGTGGTGCTGTTTCAGCGGCCAAACCGTAAGAGATAGATATAGAGAATGTTTAAGTTATAAGTTAAGAATAGTCTGATAAGACTACAAACCAGATGTGAGTAACGTAGCACTTCCGGTTTTCGAGAAATCACTTGATGTCTATTTCAAACGAAACCACACAAAATCTCCGATGTTCTCAATTAATTAAATACATTATTTTTTTTTTGGTGAACATTTGGTTCACTGGTTTGCTAGTATATAAATAATAAATATTTCCAACACTCACACCAATTAGCCTAGCCCCAAAGTAAGCACTGTACGCTTGTGTTTCGGGTTACCAGGGTTACGAATAAAATACTTTATATATATGATATGTATAGAAATACTTTGGGGTAATACAGACATTCAAATAGTTTTCACTGCCCAAAAGAAATGCGGGAGAGCTATATGTGTCAAAGGTCCCTTTGATAGTTGTCGACCACTTTTTGTAAGTTTAGGTTTACTCACAGTCCCTGCTAAGTATATATTAGAAATATTTATATTTTTCAGCCAAAACCCGGGGTTATTTCATAAGGCCAAAGATATATACCCTCGAAACTCTAGAGATGGTGACAGATTTGTTTTGGACTTTGCACCAAAAAACTCGGTGTACAAGAAAAGCTCTTATAACATGTGTATTAAGGTATACAATAGAATTCCAAATCAATTCAAGCACGGACCTATAAAATTAATGGCAAAAAAGTTACGGGACTGGTTAATAACTAAATATTTTTATAGTCCAAATGAATTTTTATTATGAATTAACAATTGTAATTTTGTTGACATAATGAAGAAATGGCTATTGACTTAAAAAATTGACATGTATTGTATGATGAGGAGCTCGATGGCGCAGGTCGTTAGCGTGTTCGGCTGCGATTGTTGTAGTTAAGCAACTTTCGCAGTGGTTGGTCATTGGATGGGTGACCAAAAAATTCTATCTCGAGTTCCTCCGTGCTTCGGAAGGCACGTTAAGCCGTTGGTCCCGGTTGCACCTGCAGTCGTTAGCACCCGCCAATCCGCACTGGGCCCGCGTGGTGGGTCATGGCCCAATCTCCCTATTCTATCCATAGGGAAGGCCTGTGCCCCAGCAGTGGGGACATTAAGAGGCTGATGATGATGATGATGATGATTGTATGATTATTATGTGTAATATAATCTATATTTATTAATAATTGTAATTGTGTTGACGTAATGAAGAAATGGCTATTAAATTACAAAATTTTACATGTACTGATTGAATAAATAAAAATAAAATAAATAATAAATTTGACATTTGGAATGCAATTACTCAATTTAAATTTGAACTTTTAGAAAAGGAGACCCGGCACTTTTCATAGAAAAAATGCTAAACTTGTATACGGTTGAATTTGGTCCCAAAATAAAGCCAAAATTATTTGCTACATAAAACTACTTTTGCCTTATTTTTAGTGAATCGTGGATAGAAGTTATTTAATGATTAATATTTTTTGATATAGATACCCTTTTGATGACAAACCTACGTATTTGACATTGACAGCTAGCTGCTGATGACAAATATTGCCAGACTACGTTACCCAATTATGAAACACAGATAAAAAAATTAAAAAAGTATACAACTTTGGCACAAAATGCCGGGTGTCCTTTATTAGTATTTTGTATGCTCTTCCAAGGGCGAAACATAAGGAACTAGTTATATTATTTACCAGCTGTAACAAACTATGTTTCATGCAAATAAACTTTCATTTCATTTCATATTAAACATCCATCTCGTATACGTATCACACAAACATTTGCCGCATGTCACAAAAAACAGACGCGAACCACTTCATAGATTCCAAAGACGTATGAAAGTAAACTATCAAACACAATATTTATAAAAAGGCATTTTGCATCTTTCTCTACTTCAATGAATATTAAAGGAGGCTTTATTAATTTGACAATGTATTGGCATGATATTTGATCCTGGCATAATTCTTTGCTTACAACTCCACGAAATACAGACAGACACGAAATTCATTGTAGTTTTATTATGAAGTAATATTATTAAATGATATTTTTATTACAGCAAACACCTTTAAAATTCTTTATAAAACTTGGGTTTATTTCAATCTTGTTTTATAATTATTCTACAAAATAACACTATGTTCGTATTAAAAACTACAGCGCGATATAATCATTAAATTAATAAAATCTACGTTGTTTGGTATGAGGAAACAGAATGTGTCGATGCATCATTTTGTTTCCTTAACAATCAGCGACATCTGGCGGCCACATTCATCACGCCCGTTGATGATGGACGACGTATTGGCCACAACACAACAGGGCAGAAGTGAACAGTAAGTTTTGTTCTGAAAACCTGAAAAAGATAAAATAAGCGAAATTTGTTTGTGTTATTTTTACTTATGGTTATCGTTAGTAACCACCAGTCCTCACTAGGCCTATGTTCCTTCTCTTTATTCTATACCTAAAGAGATCTGTAAGGCTCAACTCACACTAGCGCGGGGTCGAAGCATCGCGTCGCGTCTAGTTTCGTCTTGGGGATACCTTAACAGTGGGAAAATAGAGATGAATTTTCTACAGACCAAAAACATGAAACTAGGTCTTATGAAGTCGTGCGTCGACGTGCATTGTCTTGTAAGTGAGAATACCTTAATAGTTGGAAAATAGAGATGAGTTTGCTATGGGGAAACGCGTCGCGTCGCGTCGCTTCAACTCTGTGAAAGTGTGAGTTCTGTAACGCCCGTAGCGTTACGGCCTCCTTGCTTGTATAAACTCTTTGCTTATGTAATGCAGTTGTATTAAGAAGTAAGTGTCGCCGCACATGGGCCACCGACTACAACCACAAAACGCCGCCACCGGCATATTTCTTGCAGTTTTCATACATTTTATATGGACTTGCCACACACGGTACGCCAGTGGCCGCCACACGCTACAAATCGTCGTTGCTCGCTTCTTGTAGCCCGCACCGGCCACTTAAAGCGCCGATACAAAACGCCGCCACACTCGCGCGATTCCCCACCTCTCTCTCCCTTACCTTAGTCGGCCGCTGTCGCGCGCTTCAGCCACTTTAGTAGCCGCTTCTGGCTTCTCGTGGCGGCGTTTGTGGCTGTGGCGTGTGGCCCGTGTGTGGCGACACTAAGTGTCATTATTTTAAAGATTTCATTAATTGAGAACCTTCTGTCTCACATCGAATATTCTGAGAGATAGAAATCAGGCAAAGGCTTGATAGGAAGATTATTGTACATAATTTATCTGAGTTTAAATAAAAGAAGCGAAACATTGCAGCATTAACAATCGTAGTTATTGTAAGCTGCGTCTCCATGGCTTCCCTGCAGGTTAATACCCACAGTAACCTGCAGTATTTTATTTGTGTAAAAGGGGTGGCAAACAATCACATGGCCCGCTTGATGGTAAACGGTCATAACTTTTAGACCTTTGCGATACAAAACAACAACACTCGAGCCGTTGCGTTGTCTATCCTGACCCAATTTCCTTTCCCGTGGAGCCCTTTTTTTTGTAACGCAGGCAAAAACTCTGCTTACTGACGACGGCGCCTTTAAGAGGCACACCGCCGAACGGACCTCACACCTGGCTCCCGCAAACCTTTCGAGCCCCAGCAGTGGCTGCCCACTGAGGACCCCGTAACTCTTACGGGCGCTTTACGGCATAATATCCGCTAAAAACCCTGCGAATACCCTCTAAGCTGCTTTAGGGATTCTTCCGCGTCTCCGCACCCAGCAGCCTCCCGGCCTAGCCGGGGTTTCCGTGGAGCCCTGGAGCTTTGTTTACTGACAGAAACGCAACATCACTTAAAGACAGTGTTATTTTACTGTGGTCTTCTGTAAGGTTGAGGTTACTTCCCCAGGCGGGCGCTCCAATTCGAACGGGAATGCAGAAAATATTAATAAAAGAACACGCACAACCTATTTCTTCTTTCAAAATGTTTAATACTTGTAAAAGTCATCATCATCATCATCGACCCATGTTCGTCCACTGCTGGACTTAGGTCTCTCCTAATGCACGCCACTGCTCCCGATTTTCTGCCACTCTCATCCAGCCCACTCCAGCCAGCCTACGAATGTCATCATCCCATCTTGTCTCAGGGCGTCCCACACTACGTTTACCGAGTCGCGGTCTCCACTCAAGAACTTTACGGCTCCATCGGCCGTCAGTTCTGCGGCTAATGTGACCAGCCCACTGCCACTTCAGTTTGCTAATTCGGTGGGCTATGTCGGTGACTCTGGTTCTCTGTCGGATTACATCATTTCTGATGCGGTCCTTCAGGGATACTCCGAGCATAGCCCTTTCCATAGCTTGTAAAAGTATTCTTTTGATATTGTGGGTTACCTACAATGCGAAGAGATGGCGCTGCCTTGCAGCTTAAGAATGGCTAGAAGAATTTTGACGCGGCTAACAGGGCCGCGGTAGCATAATTGGTCAGTGCATTCGTCCGGATAGCGAAGGGTGCGGGTTCGAGTCCCGTCTGCTGCCTGGTCCGCGTGGAATTTTTTCTAGTTATATTTTCTTTAGATTTAAACGCACAACCTAATTTAGAGACACTAATGAAATTTAATGCTTGATTTATTTTATTAATCTAACAAAAAATAAAAACTCTATCTAACAAAAAATAAAAAGTTATTCAAATTAATATAAAAAAATACTTAATTACGACTTTGATGAATTAGTGAGATGGAGACGAGTTACTGATAGTATTTTCGTGTACTGTGTGAAGCAACAAGCGCAAATGTATTGCTTATTTGTCGAGCTTGTCTCAACATGTTTGTTTAGCCCTCAGGAGCTACTTGCATGGTACTATTTTGGCAAACATATTTTACTGTACGCTTAATAAACGAAATAGTACTGTATAGTATAGTAATAGTACATTATGATATGTTAGGTGATGACGGCAGGTTATAATTAATGCAAACTTGGTTAAGTTGATGTCGATTTATTGAAGAACCCTTAATGGTACAAAACATACTTATTTCTAATATTGGTGCACTACGTACATACACACATACACAATTATAAAATATAACACACAATGATATTATGAAAGATACTTTTGCGTCATTCACTGCTATGTTGCATTAAGTACATATTTATTTATTTTTTTAATATTTCCAACACACACCAATTAGCCTAGCCCCAAAGTAAGCACTGTAGGCTTGTGTTATGGGATACTAGGGGAACGGATAGAGTACATACTGATACATAAATAAGTATATTTATATAGAAATACATATTAAACATCCATCACTCGAATACAAATGATCGTATTCATCACACAAACATCTGCCCCCACCGGGATACGAACCTGTATCCCGGTGGAGGCAGTTGTTATTTTCATACTATCACAATATATAAGTCATATATATTATAATTTTTATTATTTTTAAAGCATGTAACTGCTTGATGTTTTAAATCTAAAGAAAATATAACTAGAAAAAAAAATCCACGCGGACCAGGCAGCAGACGGGACTCGAACCCGCACCCTTCGCAATCCGGGCGAATGCACTGACCAATTATACTACCGCGGCCCTCACGGACCGCGTCGAAATTCTTTCTAGCTATTCTTAAGCTGCAAGGCAGCGCCATCTCTTCGCATTATAGGTAAACCCACAATGTCAAATGAATACTTTTACAAGTATTAAACATTTGAAAGAAGAAATAGCAATTATAGTTATAATTTTTATTATTTTTAAAGCATGTAACTGCTTGATGTTTTAAATCTAAAGAAAATATAACTAAACCATAAACTTAAAAAGTACTTAGTGTCTAAAATTTGTATTTATATGCGGGTAGTCTTACTGTATGGCAGAGGCGGACTAAGCTCGTTAGAGGCCCGGGGCGGCCAAGCTGTATGAGGCCCCCCAGCTTTAAAAAAATGCAGTTTCTTAGTTTGTTTCATTAAAATCTGGCAAGTGAAATTTAAATTCCAATTAAATTATTTCGGCTAAATAAACATACCTACATACCTACAATATGGTACATATTGACTAGAAACTACGGATTATGATTTCTAGGCTAAATTATACGAATAAATACTCACTTTTTAAAATACTTAAAAAATGCACTAACTCAACCTCATTTACTTTTATGCCGCAACAAAAATCAAAAACAGTATTACACTTTTTAATGAGGTTACTTTGGACGGATTTTAAATGAGACCATTGTTTATTTTTCGACGTAAATATAGTGAATGTTAATAAATGTAGGCGTACAAGAGTGAATTATTTGTACTTCATTCATTCAGGGATTCCTGAGGAAGTATCCACTACAGAGACGGGAATTCCCCCAGCGTATTGGACGCGTTCAGCGAAGTTAAAAGAATATTAGTACTGCGTAGAAAGTCTAGATGGCTGTAGTGTTTTGATCTTGATGAAATTATGTAGGTACTAAGCACATTTTTAAAGTCTAGTTTAGGATTTGATCAGGGGAACGCGTTGGCATTTGGGGGCCCCCCAAGATCGGAGGCCCGGGGCGGGCCGCCCCTTCCGCCCCCCTGTTAGTCCGCCACTGCTGTATGGTACACTACGAGTTGATATGATATGTAAATGATGATACAAGAATTTCAATTATTTATTGCTAAAGAAAAGTTTTACTAGAATTAAACATCTAGCAGTTAAAAGCTTAAAAATAAATAAACACATATTTATTGCTATTTAAAAAACAAAATTATGCTATGGTAAATAATTGATAGATGATTACGCGCCCGCCGCGATCGGTGTGGAAACGTGAACTGTTACAAAATTGTGATTGACACAATTATAAAAAGAGATATATTTAGAAAAAAATGGATGCGTGTAACTTATGTAAGCGCGTGAAAAGTTATACTTCTTTAGCATCATTAAAAATATTTTTAATAATTACAATAAAATAATAAAAGGACTGGAAAAGGATAGTTAACACAGTCAATTAAGTTCAGTTTTAATTTGAAAAATTAAATAAATATTCAAAATATTCAATTAAAATCACTACTGAATTTAAGTTATTAGTCCATATGTAAATTGGCACTTGTAAGTAACTAAAACACGTTGTGTCTATATAGAAACTAGAAACATGTGGATAAATATTATAAATATAAAAACAGCGATCAGAGGCGACGAGCGTGCCAACATTCTTTTTGACAACGCGATCATCTTATGGAGCTCCATGGATCGTTCAAAGTACCTTTCGAACAGATGTCACAGACACTAACATTCATAACGCGCCCGGGGCCAACTTCATGGTGTTACTATTGTGTTACAGTGATGCGCGCGCATCTCGAAATTTCACTCACATGATTTTTTCATAACGCGCCCGCTGCCAACTTCATGCTGTTACTTTTGGGTTACAGTGATGCGCGCGCATCTAAAAATTTCACTCTCATCATTTTTTCATAACGCGCCTAAAGAAGTATAACTTCAAAAACATGTACGTGTACCTTAGTATTTCTACTTAAAAGAAACAATCAAAATCTCAAATAATAATTAATTCTACAAGATCAGTTACTCATTAACTCGAGGCTACCCGATTTCTTTATCTTATAAATCAATCCACATCTATAAACGCAAAAAATGCAAAGTCATTTCGATTATAAAGAGAATAGCCCCCACCATCGACGATCTCCAATAAACAGAGAGCGATTCCACGTGAAATTCGCCCACTTCATTCGGTGCCAAATTATGGAAATATGTTGGAATACCGCGATTGTTTCTCGCTAATGGAAATATTAATGAGGCGGGTTGACCTCGAACCGTAAGGCCTAGGCCGCATTGGTACGGCAACTGCGACGCGACGCGACGGCGCAGTACAAGCAGAAACTTCAGATGTGCGTCTAACGTCATTTATTTATTTATTTATTCAATTTAAACATGCAGGCTTACAGAATAATCCAACACGCCGGCAAGTCATACTTACAAAATATTAACAATCATGGAAGGTATTCATTAAATTCAATAAAATTAAGAAAAAGAGATAATCAAATAATAATAATTATAACAACTAAAAAAAAACAGTAATGCCAAATAGTTAAATAGTTAGGTAATATCAAATATCAATGTCAAATAGTACTTAATAGAAACAAAGTCAAATCACCCATTGTAAAAGTTAATTAAATTTATAATAATTGGTCAGTGCATTCGCCCGGATTGCGAAGGGTGCGGGTTCGAGTCCCGTCTGCTGCCTGGTCCGCGTGGAATTTTTTCTAGTTATATTTTCTTTAGATTTAAACATCAAGCAGTTACATGCTTTAAAAATAATAAAAATTATAACTATAATTGCTATTTCTTCTTTCAAATGTTTAATGCTGGTAAAAGTATTCATTTGACATTGTGGGTTACCTATAATGCGAAGAGATGGCGCTGCCTTGCAGCTTAAGAATGGCTAGAAGAATTTCGACGCGGTCCGTGAGGGCCGCGGTAGCATAATTGGTTAGTGCATTCGCCCGGATTGCGAAAGGTGCGGGTTCGAGTCCCGTCTGCTGCCTGGTCCGCGTGGAATTTTTTCTAGTTATATTTTCTTTAGATTTAAACATCAAGCAGTTACATGCTTTAAAAATAATAAAAATTATAATTATAATAAAATAGTTAAAAATGTCAAATCAATAAAACAATTAATAATGTCATATCTAATTTCAACAGATAATGTCAAATATACTAATTTAATAAATGTAGTCATGTATTTGTCGAAGGAGCACGTGGGCGTTTGTTTAGTGATGGGTCATCGTCTATTATAAATCCTCTAAATAATACACTGTTTTCACTGTCTTTAATAAAGATAGTAGATCAAAAAAAAATCAGCTCAAAATAAGCTATGATCGTTGTGTTTTTATGTTTTTAAGCATTCAACTGCTAGATGTTTAAATCTAAATAAAAGTTTACTAGAAAAAAAAACCACGCGGACCAGGCAGTGGACGGGACTCGAACCCGCACCCTTCGCTGTTCGGGCGAATGCACTGACCAATTAAGCTACCGCGGCCCTAACGGCCACGTCGAAATTCTTCTAGCCATTCTTAAGCTGCAAGGCAGCGCTATCTATTCGCATTGTAGGAAACGAAACGTTAGCGAAGGGTGCGGGTTCGAGTCCCGTCTGCTGCCTAGTCCGCGTGGAATTTTTTCTAATTATATTTTCTTTAAACATACAAATAGTTGTTTCTTTAGTTTTCACGCACATCACTCATTTAATATAACAAGTTTCAACAGGTTAGATGGACTGTTTTTCCTATTACTGCAAAGAATGCGAAACGTCAATAAATAAATAAAATCAGTGTATCTTACTCGTTGAAACTATTTTTATTTAAACAAACGATGACGACGTCCGTGGCCGAGTGGTTTGTACGCCGGGTTCATGGTGTCGCTGTCTCGAGAGGTCCCGGGTTCGAATCCCGGTGGGGGCAGATGTTTGTGTGATGAATGAGCATTTGTACTCCAGTCATGGGTGTTTAATATGTATTTCTATATAAATATACTTATATATGTACAATATATGTATTCTATCCGTTACCCTAGAATCCCATAATACAAGCCTTACAGTGCTTACTTTGGGGCTAGGCTAATTGGTGTGTGTGTTAGAAATATTTATTTGTCGGAGGGGCGAGCGGTAATAGGTGGTTGGCCACGTGGTTCGTCTATAATCCGCCATCTTTGGTATTCAATGATATTTCCCGAAAATAAAACTGTAGTCTAGTGACCAAGCTTACGTTTAATTTGAATCTTTTAGACCGGGAGATGATGACACAAAATACTTGGTCATTTGTACCAGTATGGCGGTTCTTCAGGGGTCTAATTACGTAAAGGCAAAAAGGAAAATGATGGTCATAGCGCTCGCACCGGCGGCCCAATCCCGTGGGCGTTAATCGAACGCGTCGGATAAATAACGAGTGTCGAACGATTTGTTCCACAAAAATTACTCCTTTGCAGCGGGATGGCGGCCATTGGGAACTGTCGAAAAAGTATGGCAAGGTGATTTTCGTGAATGGCTACTCGACGATGATTAGCTGTGCAAAAATTAGCCTGGTACAAATGGTTGAATTGTTTTATTTAAATTAATGTATTCGCGTCGGTATGGCGGGCTGTAAGTCACACCCGAGAAGTATGGCATTACGCTACCGCCTACTTCTTTTTTTCGACTATCTGAAAATATAAGCATTTTTGTGGAACAAATCGTTCGACACTCGTTATTTATCCGACGCGTTCGATTAACGCCCACGCGATTGGGCCGCCGGTGCGAGCGCTATGACCATCATTTTCCTTTTTGCCTTTACGTAATTAGACCCCTGAAGAACCGCCATACTGGTACAAATGACCAAGTATTTTGTGTCATCATCTCCCGGTCTATTTTTATTACTTTAAAAAATCAGTTATGATTGCCAAGGTACAAACGGATTGCTTTGTAAAGCGCGGAGAGTTCTCTGCTAACGTCCGTTCACTATCGCGGCTCACGTCTGAATGCTGAATGCCCCTTCCAATGAAGCATAGCCCCTTAAATACTTAACATAGACCACTCCCAAATGATGACAGCTGTCACTGTCATTACTTGACGTTTCACAAGGCAATGGTACACTGACTGATGAAAGGACACCCGGCATTTTGTGCCAAAGTTGTATACTTTTTTATTTTTTTTATCTGTGTTTCATAATTGGGTAACGTAGTCTGGCAATATTTGTAATCAGCAGCTAGCTGTCAATGTCAAATACGTAGGTTTGTCATCAAAAGGGTTTCTATATCAAAAAATATTAATCATTAAATAACTTCTATCCACGATTCACTAAAAATAAGGCAAAAGTAGTTTTATGTAGCAAATAATTTTGGCTTTATTTTGAGACCAAATTCAACTGTATACAAGTTTAGCATTTTTTCTATGAAAAGTGCCGGGTCTCCTTTGTTGTCGATTTAACATTTCGAAGGAGCGAGTGAGACGACATCCGCCGATATATTTATTATTAAACAAATCTCCAAAATACACATATAGGGTAATGGTATTCGTAGCCGCGCCTTTACAGCAGAGTTGCTAATGAGCCCCCTCTCATGAGAGCAGATACAATTGTTTTCAAACTTCTGACACGTTATCTCAAACTGGATGATGCTCCATCCATTTCTAATCTGTTATTAATATCACTTTCACAATGGGAAGATTAATTGTTTGCCCTCCTGACTTTTACATTAGACTTAAAGTAGTACAGATACATGTTATAATTTGTTGCACGACCTTTCTGATTGAGATTATTGTCTATTTTTTTTTAGTCACAAATTATATCATCATCATCATCAGCGTATTAATGTCAAATAAGGCAACTCAAACAATTCTTTATATAAGGCAACTCAAACAATTCCTTATATAAGGCAACTCAAACAATTCCTTATATAAGGCAACTCAAACAATTCTTTATATAAGGCAACTCAAACAATTCCTTATATAAGGCAACTCAAACAATTCCTTATATAAGGCAACTCAAACAATTCTTTATATAAGGCAACTCAAACAATTCCTTATATAAGGCAACTCAAACAATTCCTTATATAAGGCAACTCAAACAATTCTTTTTATAAGGCAACTCAAACAATTCTTTATATAAGGCAACTCAAACAATTCCTTATATAAGGCAACTCAAACAATTCCTTATATAAGGCGACTCAAACAATTCTTTACATAAGGCAACTTAAACAATTCTTTTTATAAGGCAACCATGCTCAATACAGTTCAATACTGTGCCAATCGAGCAAACTATAGACTTAACTGGTACGTTTAAACTGAATGACATCATTTACAGTTAAAGACCAATTTATCTTCTAATCTATATATATAAAACTCAAAGGTGACTGACTGACATAGTGATCTATCAACGCACAGCCCAAACCACTGGACGGATCGGGCTGAAATTTGGCATGCAGGTAGATGTTATGACGTAGGCATCCGCTAAGAAAGGAATTTGATCAATTCTACCCCCAAGAGGATAAAATAGGGAATGAAAGTTTGTATGAAACTTTGTCAATTTTAAACCGATCGGGCTGAGATTTTGCATGCAAGTATAAGAAGAATCATAGATGAATGTCATTGTGTATAATACAAGCCTGAGATCAAAAACTGTAGTCTACACTTCAGCTATACACCGAAGCGAAGCGAGGGCGGGCCGCTAGTAGCTATTTAAAACACTATATTATTCATTTTGTTTCCTCAGTATTCGTCGTCATATACGATCAAATTACGTTCTGTTTCAAATACAAAGCAGCTTCGATTTTGAGAGAATAACAAATAAATTTATCCACGCTGTTGTTAAAGAGCTACGAGAAATAAAAACACCGTAGCACACGTGCTCGTAGTAGGCCCGTAGCCATACATAAATGGCGACACATGCCTACGAGTGCTACGAGCCTCGATAAAATATCTTTCGCGCTTTATAACAACTGCATGCGTTTCGTTTCACTCTATTGCTGCTCTAAATGCTGCGTTCCGTTATTTTTTTTTTTTCATTTTTGTTTTGGTCGTTTATATTTGAAAATTTTAGTGGATTCAGAATGCTGAATGGAATGGAAAGTTAAACGTTTTAAATGATAGGAATTAGCTGTGAATCTGATTAACTGTTGCAGTGATACATATCAATTATTATTTTAGTTGGATAAAATAATACGATACTTTTAATGGAGCAGAGCGTCACTTTGATACTCGTAAAACCGTTAATTTCAATTCACGTCGCTGAATGCTAACGTATAATCTTCGTTTATCAGGTAGATTATCAAAAAGTATTGTACACGTATTTTTACTTTTTTCACATAATATAAACATTGCAGAGATATATTGATTTGAAAAGTCGCATGACGTCACGTTTGAGTACACTTATAAGTGAAAATTCACTCAAAAGTGACGTCACGAGCCCCTACTCCCAAACTTTGACGCGCTATAACTATGTCATTTTTTGGTGGATTGCCCAAAGAAAAAATACGTGTCCATTATTTTTTGATTATCTAACTGACGGACTAAATCACCCCTATATAAAAAATTAAGCCAAGCTTTGCCGAGTGTGTCGACGTATCGACGACCTCCGTGGCCGAGTGGTTTGTACGCCGGGTTTCATGGTGTCGCCGACTCGAGAGGTCCCGGGTTCGAATCCCGGTGGGGCAGATGTTTGTGTGATGAATACGAGCATTTGTACTCCAGTCATGGATGTTTAATAGGTATTTCTATATAAATATACTTATATATGTACTGTATATGTATTCTATCCGTTACCTTAGCATCCCATAACACAAGCCTTACAGTGCTTACTTTGGGGCTAGGCTAATTGAGTGTTGGAAATATTTATTTATTCATTATTGTCACACTGAAAGTCACAGAATTTCAGTTTGAATATTTTTATTATAGCATTGCCTAATTAAATCATCGTTAACGTAGCGACATTAACTTAGGTAGCTTGTTCATAAAAGGTTCCTTTGAGAAAAAATTAATGAAAGTAACTTAATGATGCCCTCGCATTACTTTCTTGGAATGTAATAATGGTTCGAGTCACACATGCTCATTGTTATTCGCCGAGTAAATATCCTGTTCCAAATGAAATGATGTCGTGGACTAATTGTCGAAAATATGCTGGCCGGGACAACTTCAAAGGGAGAGGGTAATTTGATTCTGGATTATTCGCTTCGTTCGTTTGAAGTTGTGGAGTCGCCGGCCCGAGCGAAACATGTCTTCGGATGCTTGTAGTAAGTAAATAAGTAAATATTTCCAACACTCACACCAATTAGCCTAGCCCCAAAGTAAGCACTGTAAAGGCTTGTGTTATGGGATACTAGGGTAACGGATAGAATACATATATTGTACATATATAAGTATATTTATATGAAATACATATTAAACATCCATGACTGGAGTACAAATGCTCGTATTCATCACACAAACATCTGCCCCCACCGGGATTCGAACCCGGGACCTCTCGAGTCGGCGACGCCATGAAACCCGGCGTATAAACCACTCGGCCACGGAGGTCGTCATTTATTATTCGTCGTAGTTATTTAGTGAACGCTTAAGATAAGCTTATTATTTATTTATTTCTTTGTCGCACTATTCGCAATTGGAATGACTTGAATGCGCACGTGTTACCTATTTCTGAAAACTCAGGATCTTAAAGGGGCATGTAGAAAATTTTTGGAACTGGTCTGCAGGGTGAGGAGCTCGATGGCGCAAGTGGTTAGCGCGTTGAATTTAAGCAACTTTCGCTGCGATCGTTGAATTTAAGCAACTTTCGCAGTGGTCGGTCATTGGATGGGTGACCGAAAATTTACTATCTCGAGCTCCTCCGTGCTTCGGAAGGCACGTTAAGCGGTTGGTCCCGGCTGCATCTGCAGTCGTTAGCACCCACCAACCCGCACTGGGCCCGCGTGGTGGGTCATGGCCCAATCTCCCTATTCCATCCATAGGGAAGGCCTGCGCCCATGCAGTGGGGACATTAATAGGCTGATGATGATGATGATGATGATGACTGCAAGGTAAGAATGGCCGGTATGTGGCAGCTTAATCTGTTGCGCCAGCTATCTTCGCACCTGAACTCCACCACCATTTAAAATCAGGTCATTTGCTTATCATAGTAATATAAGTTATTTACGGGATTGTTACCATGTACCTTGTTTTTAGCGAGTTTCCGATATTTCGGCACTGTTGCAAGCGCCATGATCACGGAGTAACTGAAGTAATTGCGGGTAGATATTATTGGGAGACATATCGGTCTACCCTCCGACGAAGTCTTTTATTGCGTTCGATACCCGAACTCGCTAAAAACAAGGTACATGGTAACAATCCCGTAAATCTTTATATATATAATTCTTCTGTGAGTGTGTATGTCACTGAACTTCTCTTAAACGACTGGACCGATTTTGATGAAATTTTTTGTGTGTGTTCAAGGGGATCTGAGAATGGTGTAGATTCACAATTTTGTCCGCTGGACAACCCCTATTTTTTTAGGGCGGTACGAAGTTCGCTGGGTCAGCTAGTAACTTATATTACTTTATTGTTAGTGACCATGAAAGTTTAAAACAATACATTTGCTTATTATTCAAATAAAAACTCAGCACCATTCTCAATGTTACCATTGATGTGAATTTTAAGTATAATCTTTTTTAGAAAGTTGATTACTACAATAATTTTCTCGTGAACATTAAAATCTCCACACTAGACGGACTTTGAAAAAAAAATGGTGGTCTCAATCTTTCTAACAAAGTTATAAAAAACATATTAAACTTTTTAAATTAAAGTGTGCGAAAAAGTATTGTGAATTTCAGACTTATTTTTTACCAAATAAACCTTATTTGCACACAACGGTCTCCATCTGAAAATTGAAAATCTTGGAAATAGCTTTCTCGTAATTTTTAATAAACTTTTCAGATTGAAACTTACATTGTGATGGATTTATTTTTATAGACTATTTATAACTTCTTATAAAGCTGAAACAAAACAAAAAGGATAACCATAATGGTGACGTCACTTCGGCTAAGCCACGGGTGGCTTGGGTACTCAAATCCGCTGAAATTATCGTTCGGACTTTGAATTAAGTACGCTCCTTCAGCTTAGAGATGGGCATTTTTAGATATTTATAAAATCGATGCGTATTGGTATATCAGATAAATCGGATCGGAATCTTAGCACGCCACAGCCACAAACGCCGCCACGAGAAGCTAGAAACGGCTACTAAAGTGGCTGAAGCGCGCGACAGCGGCCGACTAAGGTACGGGAGAGAGGGGTGGGGAATCGCGCGAGTGACGTGTGGCGGCGTTTTGTATCGGCGCATTAAGTGGCCGGTGCGGGCCACAAGAAGCGAGCAACGACAATTTGTAGAGTGTGGCGGCCACCGGCGCACCGTGTGTGGCGAGTCCATATAAAATGTATGAAAACTACAAGAAATATGCCGGTGGCGGCGTTTTGTGGTTGTGGTCGGTGGTCCGTGTGCGGCGACACAGATCCGATGCGCGCATCGATGCCAAACGAATGTCAGTACCGTAGTATCACAGGATACGATGCGAAACGAACGGCTACGAACGATGACTTTGCTAAAAAATATGTTTTTTTTTAACGCAGTTCAGTGTCACATTGTTGATGATGATGATGATAGTTCACGCGGTTATCGCTTTTACTGCAAAGCGATAAGAGCGATATTAGTGAAGTGAAAACGCTACAATCGCGGGTCCGATTATGTGGGACAAACTTGTTACCTGTTTGCTTTAAATCAAGTACATTATACAATCTCGGTGTACAATCTCAATGACAAATCGTTGCGTAACAATAACGCCGAACCTCGGAGGGAAAGCGTTCAATTAACATATTATTATGATTGGTGAAGCGGTGGTTAGGGGAAGACTGAGGAGTTACGTAAACCTACAACTTCAGAGTTTCTGTAGCCATTTAAATTCGTGATTTTAAGGATATTTTACTCTAGCCACCTGCAGTGTATAATAAGTGTATTTAGCAAGTAAGCAATATTGATTTATCCCGGTTTGCCTGACGACCTCAACTGGCAGGGTCAGTGTATAATAAGTATATTTAGCAAGTAAGCAATATTATTTATCCCGGTTTGCCTGACGACCTCAACTGGCAGAATCACCATCCACGGTTGTCGTAGGAGCCGTTGATTGAAACAGTTATGGAACTAATAAAACTATTTATTTATTCCTTTTAGATTACATATTTACTATTCTTTGTCTTAATTATTAATGCGGTCGCAACTCACGCGCGTTACTTAACATAAATCAATATTGCTTACTTGCGAAATACACTAATTATACACTACACACCAGACATCACTGCAATATGAGAAGTGACTTCGTTCTTAGGTACTTTTTGAAGTGAAACTTCTTTACACACGTCTGACTTGGGGAGGGGGGGGGGGGAAGAAGCTGACGAATGCGTTACGCGTTACGAACGGGAGTTGAGTGGTAGTACACACACATACACACCCATACATACACACACACACATACACACACCCACACATACACACACATACACACACACACACACACATACACACACATACACACACACATATACACATACATACATACACACACACACACACACACACACAGTCACAGATACAGATACAGGTGGAGCTAAAGAAGTTTCACTTCAGTTGAGTGGTCATTAGCACAGTGGTTTTTTTTTCGTGTAAAGTTTTCTAAAACTTTTGATATTTTTCGAGGACAATACCAAATGTTGCTACTTCTGTTAAATGCTGATGAGTTTCTTGTGCCTATTCTTCTCATCAGCTAAAAGATGTCCTGAATGTAGGAAAGGTGGTAGGAAAAATATTGGACGATTAAAAGAGCTTCCAATAAATCAATTTGAATAAATTTTAATTTCATTTTTAATTTTAAGGGGCTACGTGGATGGATCATGGCCCGTTCTGCCTATGCCATCCAAAGTAAAGGCTTGTGCCCTAGAACTAAATAGATCATAACCACACATCAATCCACAAATACATAAACACAATGTAAGATGGAGATTCGGCGACATGAATAATTACGGCACGGCGACGGCGGCGGTATCCGGCGCGTTCCGGCGCGGAATAATATGATATTTTATTTTTATTGATCCCGGTTACGGCTTCCCTCCGATTAGATTTCCGATGCTGCCGACTCATTTCCGGGCGCGCGCTCCAAATTAGAGATGTCAGGGATTTTTCGACAATGTCATCTATAATGTAATCCGTCATCGGGGATGTGTCGCGTGAAGGATTTTTTATGTTTATGTATCGATGTCGATGGGGATTTGAATGTGGCAGCTTACATTTTGGGGTGGTTGTCAATTTTGATAAAAATCAGTTCGGAATGCAAATGAAATATTTAAGGTTTCAGTTTGTCACAACCCCGCTTTCGCATCAATCAATTCATCATATTGCGACGTGTGGATGTTCATATCGAAACTGTATGGTTACTTGTTTACTTGCGAACTTCAAAAATGGTAAATTATTACTCTTTGTTCTGTGACGATTGTATTTCTGAGCCTATACACTGATCTGGAGCAATATTATTGAGAAAACACACAGCATATACTTCTCTTTGTCCATTTCCATTTCCTCCTTACTTAATATAAATCAATATTGCTTACTTGCTAAATACACTAATTATACACTACACACCAGACATCACTGCAATATGAGAAGTTACTTCGTTCTTAGGTACTTTTTATAGTGAAACTTCTTTACGCACGCTTGACTTGGGGGGGGGGGGGGGGGTAAGAAGCTGACGAATGCGTTACGCGTTACGAACGGGAGTTGAGTGGTAGTACACACACATACACACCCATACATACACACACACACATACACACACCCACACATACACACACATACACACACACACACACACATACACACACATACACACACACATATACACATACATACATACACACACACACACACACACACACACAGTCACAGATACAGATACAGGTGGAGCTAAAGAAGTTTCACTTCAGTTGAGTGGTCATTAGCACAGTGGTTTTTTTTTCGTGTAAAGTTTTCTAAAACTTTTGATATTTTTCGAGGACAATACCAAATGTTGCTACTTCTGTTAAATGCTGATGAGTTTCTTGTGCCTATTCTTCTCATCAGCTAAAAGATGTCCTGAATGTAGGAAAGGTGGTAGGAAAAATATTGGACGATTAAAAGAGCTTCCAATAAATCAATTTGAATAAATTTTAATTTCATTTTTAATTTTAAGGGTCTACGTGGATGGATCATGGCCCGTCCTGCCTATGCCATCCAAAGTAAAGGCTTGTGCCCTAGAACTAAATAGATCATAACCGCGCATCAATCCACAAATACATAAACACAATGTAAGATGGAGATTCGGCGACATGAATAATTACGGCACGGCGACGGCGGCGGTATCCGGCGCGTTCCGGCGCGGAATAATATGATATTTTATTTTTATTGATCCCGGTTACGGCTTCCCTCCGATTAGATTTCCGATGCTGCCGACTCATTTCCGGGCGCGCGCTCCAAATTAGAGATGTCAGGGATTTTTCGACAATGTCATCTATAATGTAATCCGTCATCGGGGATGTGTCGCGTGAAGGATTTTTTATGTTTATGTATCGATGTCGATGGGGATTTGAATGTGGCAGCTTACATTTTGGGGTGGTTGTCAATTTTGATAAAAATCAGTTCGGAATGCAAATGAAATATTTAAGGTTTCAGTTTGTCACAACCCCGCTTTCGCATCAATCAATTCATCATATTGCGACGTGTGGATGTTCATATCGAAACTGTATGGTTACTTGTTTACTTGCGAACTTCAAAAATGGTAAATTATTACTCTTTGTTCTGTGACGATTGTATTTCTAAGCCTATACACTGATCTAGATCAATATTATTGAGAAAACACACAGCATATACTTCTCTTTATCGCGAAAATATTAATTTAAAGTGGTGAAATATGAGATTAAAATTTACATAAAAAGTCGAGTTTACTTTACGGAGAAGATGTCGAAATCCTACTAGTGTCGAAAAAATATAAATATGATTTTATTTATTTTTTAAGCATTTAACTGCTAGATGTTTAAATTTAAGGAAAAGTTTACTAGAAAAAAAATCCACGCGGACCAGGCATCGTTATCCGGGCTAATGCACTGACCATTATGCTACCACGGCCCTATTAGCCGCGTCGAAATTTTCCTAGCCTTAAGCTGCAAGGCAGCGCCATCTCTTCGCATTGTAGGTAACCCATAATGTCTTGTTTGTAGAGAAATGTTTGTAAAGGCAGTTTTATGCTTTACAAGTGGCCCGCTCTCGCTTCGCTTCGGGATAAAATTGATCAAAATCCTTTCTTAGCGGATGCCTACGTCATAACATCTACCTGCATGCCAAATTTCAGCCCGATCCGTCCAGTGGTTTTTACTGTGCGTTGATAGATCCCTATGTCAGTCAATCACCTTTGAGTTTTATATATATAGATTAATTCGATATTATACATCTCTATTTAGTGACACAAATAATAAAACATGAGCAAGAATATTTTCTATGTGTTTAGTTACAAGTTACGAAAATGAGATTCATGTAACACAGTAGGCCTAAAATGGAATGATTCTTTTAACCTAAATGTAAATCTTTCTAGAGATAAGCCCACCATTGCTAACTATGTATTTGACTTTCTGTTTTGAACTACAGGATGCAATAAAGAGTATGATAATAAATTCGGTAGTAGTTTAATCTTTATCATGCTCTATAGAGAATGAAAGGGAAGGATTGTTGCGGATACAGAATAGAATCTCTTATCTATTAGACAAGTCCGTCCGTCTGTCTGTGGTGCTGTTTCAGCGGCCAAACCGTAAGAGATAGATAAAGAGAATATTTAAATTATAAGTTAAGAATAGTCTGATAAGACTTCAAACCGGATTTGAGTAACGTAGCACTTCCGGTTTTCGAGAAATCAGGTTTTGGTGAACATTTGGTTCACTGGTTTGCTAGTAGAATAGAATAGGAATAAATCTATTAGCCTTAAACACAGTCAGATTTACATAAATAAAACAAGACAATATAGGCCAACTAGGTCCCTACCTCAGCTTAATACTACAGCAACACCAGAGCTGCTGCAGCGCTGATAATAGGGATGATGACTAATTTTTTTTTCTTCGTTAATCAGGTAGATTATCAAAAAGTATTGGACACGTATTTTTTCTTTTTTCACATAATATAAACATTGCAGAGATATATTGATTTGAAAAGTCGCATGACGTCACGTTTGAGTGCACTTATAAGGGAAAATTCACTCAAAAGTGACGTCACGAGCCCCTTCTCCCAAACTTTGACGCGCTATAACTTTGTCATTTTTTGGTTGATTGCGCAAAGAAAAAATACGTGTCCATTATTTTTTGATCATCTAACTGACGGACTAAATAGAAATTCGTTTACTGTACCCCGTCATCATCCCTATTCTGGCAGGGCCTAAGGTTGATGACACAGATAATAAATAGATATAGAACATAGCTTTGAGATCAAAACATTTTTATGTCTTTGCTTATCTAACAATATAACTTGGATTTTAGCATCTGCCGATACCTACGACCTTACTTCTTCCCCGCGACTCAATTCCGCTACAATCAAATTATTAGGTAGCGCCGGATTATGCTACTTATGTCAAATTTAATGGATTATCACATTAAATCCTACTAATATTATAAATTTGAAAGGTTATAGTAATATAAGTTACTTACGGGATTGTTACCATGTACCTTGTTTTTAGCGAGTTTCCGATATTTCGGCGCTGTTGCCAGTGTTGCCACCTTGGATTTTTTTAAGGCGCCAAGTCAAAGGTAAATAATCGCCAGATTTCAAAAATTTGGATTTAATAAAATACACCAAAATCCGCTAAATTACAATTACATCTCTGATAACAAAAAAGCCTAATTTAAATAAAAAACCAGTGAATATGTATGAGATGCTACAGAAGTAACTGTGAGTAACCACATAGAACATTATGAAATTTCGGAAAGTTAGGGCATTTCCCCCTTAAAAATATGTTGTTAGATTTCATGTTAAAAAATCACTTAAAAAAATTTACTCGCTAGATGATGAAAATATACCACTAGAAGCCGTGAAAAAGCACCAGTTCTGGTGGAAAAACCACCAAGGTGGCAACACTGACTGTTGCAAGCTGGAGGCTTCGTCGGAGGGTAGACCGATATGTCTCCCAATAATATCTACCCGCAATTACTTCAGTTACTCCGTGATCATGGCGCTTGCAACAGTGCCGAAATATCGGAAACTCGCTAAAAACAAGGTACATGGTAACAGTCCCGTAAATAACTTATATTACTATAATGTTAGTGACCATGAAAGTTTAAAGCAATATATTTGAAAGGTTGTACGTATAATACTGAATCAGGCAAAAACGGCTGAACGGATTCCAATGAAATTTGACACACATATTATATGTATTGACACTTAGGATATTTTTTATCCTGAAAAATCTTAGGTTCATAAAAAATGCGGAAAAAGTCACGGGCGGCCGCTTTCACTTCACAATTACGGTTCTGAACAGTTATAAGTTCAGCTATATTGTTTTTGGTCTAGCAAATTGCTCAGGTCTTCCCTTATTCCTTCGTGACCATAACTGACATGCAGCTATGGTAGCGGCGTAGTTTATGTCTGCACTACACCAGCAACACTGGCTCGACCTGGAGATGTGCAGGTAGACCAAGCTCGCTTTGCCACGGGTGAACGCTGCCTTTTCCAAAACTCTCCTACAGCTAAGCAAACCTACATTGCGCATGGTAACAGGTGCTATCACTGGACATGCACATTTTAACAGACATCTTTTCAACTTAGGTGTCACGGACAGCTCCCTATGCAGAGGATGCATGGAGGCAGAGGAAACAGCTACTCACGTTCTGCTGGAATGCAACGGAGTGGCCGAAGGCCGGGCGAAATACCTCGGCTCACCGGGAAACTTTCAAGGGGCAGTCACCAATGTGAAGGCCCTGGGGGTGTTCCTGGTGGAGCTGGGGTGGCTGGAGATAAGGACGTCAAGTTGCGGAAACGCCCGTAGTAACAAGAAGAAGAAGATGGTAGCGGCGTAATGATCTTGGTACAGCAAAGCCTATTTTGCGCTTATAATATTTAAATCTGTATCTCTTTTGATGTTCAAAAGATAATACAACCAGCTTTGAAAGGATTAAAAGAATCAGATAAAAAATCACTCAAACAAAACAGAAAGGCTCTTGAAAATTAATTCGGAGACAGTTTCGTTAACGAAAAAAGACCGAAAGGTCAGGCAATACCTACCTACCATCAAATAATAAAACTTGTAGGAAATCCGCGTAAACTCTGATACCGTCAAATATTGACTAAGCGAACGGGACACCGAAAGCTATTCGGAGAAAAAATTAACGCCTTTTTCCTCGTCGGGGGCCCTTTTTCTAATTTCGACGATGAATCGTGAAATACTTCCTACCGAGCTGGTTCCGCTGTTTTCTTTATACAGTGTGTTACAAAAATACAAATAAAGCTTGAAGGGCGTTGAAGAACATCATATAAGGAGTCTTCTCTAATTTTCTTAAAATTTTTGCATGAAGTATTAACTGTTTACAAAAACAGTTATTTTTAATGATAAATAAAAATATCAATCATTTTAAGACACGTCACTAGTTCGAGGATCATTAAAAATAACTGTTATTATAAACAGTAAAAGTTCATGCAAATATTTTAAGAAAATTAAAGAAGACTCCTTATATGTTGTACTTCAATGCCCTTCAAGCTTTATTTGTATTTTTGTAACACCCTGTATATTCATCAGGCGAAGTTTCCGTTTGGGCGCGTCTCGATTTTACACTTTCCTCGTGTAACCATTGTATTAGCGGCTCCTTTTCTTCGTTATCGATGGTGGGATCACTCTTTCTCCATTCGTATGTAGATGAAGGTACGAAATTGGTTAGGGTTAGCGACGTGAGTGCGAGCTGCGGCGTGAATGGTAGCGGGGAAACGACAGTTGATAGTGGTACCTTTTTTTTGATACGCTGGGGAAATGCACTAAATTACATACCACATGGTGGTTATGTGGGGCTTTCCTCCCCAGAAGGGGGAGGCCTACCCACTAAAACCCCAGCGATGGCCGCCATTAGGCATTGTACGGGGCCTCAGGATCGAGTATTGCATCATCTCATCCCCTGCTTCCACCAGGGGAGCCCTTCTCGGGGGAGTGTTCGCAACCTCCCCCATCCACCCTCCTACGACGACACCCCCCGGCCATGCGGGGGTGTCGTCCCTCCCAGGTCGCTTCCGCGGCGGCACATTAGGCCATTATCTGGCCCGACGCCGCCTTCTTCGAGCGGGGGATCGGCCATCTCCCGATCCCGCTCGGCGGCCTCCTTCTGGAGCATCACCGCTTCACAGAAGGAGGCCGCAGCCCTCCAACCTCTCTCATCAGCCAGCATTGCCGCAATCAATGCTGGCGGAGACAGATACTGCCCGATTTCTCCGACCAAGACTCGACGTTCGGAGTCCCAAGCGGGACAATCCGCCAGCGTATGCTGGGCCGAGTCGAGTTCGGATGCGCAATGGTGACATCGTGCCGTGTCCCTCAGATACTCACTGAAATAACCATGTCCGGTGAGAACCTGAGTGAAGCGGTAGGTGACTTCCTCCTTCCCGTGGTGAAAGTGGTACCTAGAATGAGATAACATGGTGATTCCAAGACGATAATATCATGGTCAATGCCAAATGTGGCGATTGTTTCATTTACCTCTGAATATTTAGTGTTTTATTTTGTGTAAACAAATAGGGACTTATCGGAAGGGTGTATGATGGTGAGTATTTGCAGTATTTTGACGTTGCCTACCCTGACCCGATTTTATACGCAGGCAAAAAATACTGTTTACAGACGACGGCGCCTTTAAGAGGCACACCGTTGAAGGGAACTCACACTTGGCACCCGCAAGCCTTACAAGCCTTAAAAGCCCCAGGCTACCCACTGAGGACCCCGTAACTCTTACGGGCGCTTTACAGCATGATATCCGCTAAAAACCCTGCGAATACCCTCTAAGCTACTTAGCGCGAAACCGCGGGATCTCCCGGCCTAGCCGGGGCTCCACGGCAGGGGTCTCCCTGGGTATCGCGGGGACCCCGCAGACGTGCGCAAGATGGCCCGCGCATGGGATACGAAGTGCTCACCATACCGCCCCCCGTCCGCTGCGGAGGGCTGCTTGGGCATGCCCATGTGTCCAAGAGTCCTACAAAGAGGGGTCTTTGTAGGACTCTTTCATCCCCATCATCTTGATGCGTGGCTATCCACAACCGTGCGTTTTTGTCGAAATTTTTTACCACGTACGACAAACCTGTGGAATATATTGTTGCCAGCAGTGTTTCCGGACCAATACGACCCAAAAACCTTCAAAAAAAGAGCGTACTCCTTCCTTCTGGGCTGGCATCGCATTTGTGATACTCCTGGTGTTGCAAGTGTTCATGGGCGACGGTGATCACTTACCACCAGGTGAGCCGTCTGCTCGTATGCCACCTAGAACATAAAAAAAAATGGGTGCGTGTACTTATGTAGGCGCGTGAGAAGTTATCCTTCTTTGGCATCGTTTAAAATTAGTTTTTAATTGCATGCAAATAATTAATTACAATAAATTAATAAAAAGTCTGGAAAAGGACACAGTCAATAAAGTTCAGTTTTAATTTGAAAAAATAAATAAATAATCAAAATATTCAATTAAAATCGCTACTGAATATAATTTATTAGAACATATGTGATTTGCACTTGTATGAAACTCAAACACGTATACCGAATATACAAACTAGAAACATGTGGATAAATATTATAAATATGAATACCTATAACTGTTACTTTATTACAATAATAACAGAACAGTAACATTGAAAAATAAAGATGTGGTTTTTGGTTCTACTACACCAATGGTCAAGAGATGGCGCTGTAGTCTCCTGAATCGCGCTTTGGTTCCGTTGTTCCAGATTAATAAATACTTTTGATAGGCCTTCACAATGCAGTCGTTAGCACCCACTAAATAGAGATTCTATTTCTATTTTGTTGGTACATTTTCTTAATGTGCGGTAAACACAAAAGTAACAGCATGAAGTTGGTCGCTTTAGCGAAAATTAAAATTTTGTGTTACAGCGCATCTTAAAATTTCACTCTCATCATTTTTTCATAACGCGCCTAAAGAAGTATAACTTCAAAAAAGCACAGAACTACAAGGGGAGGGGGCTGCCGTCACGAGGTCCGTCGGTGGCCGGCACAGCTAACGCAATGCCGGTCAGCGAGGGACCCCCCGGGTAGGGTCATGGGACGGGCGCAGCCAGGATGCGCCGCCGTCCTCTGCTACCCGTCCTCCTATATCCCGTGGAGACCTGGAACCTTGCTCACTGATAAAAACACAAGACCACCAAAAGGTAATGTTATCAATCAATCAATCAATCAATCAAAATCATTTATTCAGTTTAGGCTGTTACAAGCACATATGAATGTCTAGAAGCTACGCCATCGGTTCGTAAATCTACGGCGGGAGACCTTGTACTGAGAAGAACCGGCAAGAAACTCAGCAAGGGCTGTTTTTTTCTCCCTGTTTTATCATTTACAGAGTCGTCAAGTTGAAAAATGACTTCAGAGATGATTCATGAAGTCACCCTTCATTACATAATGTGAAATTATACATTAATTGTACACCTGCATTTTGATTGCTGTGTCACACAGTATAAATACAAACAGAGTTATTTATAATAGGTGTAATTAAACATTTATATCTTAAATATCAAAGTAGTTAGGGCAGACTCATCTCCGCTGGCAGCACCCGTTCACGAGCATGACGCATGAACCAGCCATCGCTTCGCTCAACCATATTTTAGGGAACGTAACGACCCGCCTCACACGACACCACCGAAGAGACTTTTAAGAGAGCATGACTACCCATAACCACCTATATCAACCACAACATATTTACTTAAACTTAAAGTCATTTATCTGTAGGACACTGCAAACAATTACAAAGCAAAAACAATGGAGAAATCATGACCACGCCGTTTTGTCATTCAAATCTTCTTAAATAGTCTGATATTCTTCCTTACGTAATCAGCTTTAAATACAGCTTTTCAATAAAAGTATCATCAACACATGATCCATAATATATATCATATAGAAATACACGTTGGAATGGTTGGAACAGTTCAAACCCAAGCATTTTTGTCTGTAATATAATCAGACACTTTATAATAAGCATTCTTAATAAGAGTTTTTTTAATAGTCGATTTAAATTTAGTCAGGCTCAACTCTTGAATATTGCTTGGGACTTTATTGTAAAAGCGAACACAGAGGCCTCTAAACGAGTTATTAATTTTGTGGAGCCTAGTAGCAGGTAAAGTTAACTTATTTTTACTTCTAGTATTAAGTGTATGTATTTCACTATTTTTAGTAAATAAACTAATATTTTTTTTGACATATACTAAGTTTTCATATATGTATTGTGATGCAACCGTCATTATGCCTATTTCTTTAAACTTATTTCTTAAAGAGTCCTTAACTTTAAGATTATAAATTGATCGAATAGCCCGCTTCTGCAACACAAATATTGTTTGAATATCGGCGGCATTTCCCCACAGTAAAATACCGTAAGACATTACACTATGAAAATAACTAAAATAGACTAATCTGGCAGTTTCTATATCCGTTAACTGACGTATTTTCATTACAGCATATGCTGCAGAGCTAAGTCTCTTCGACAATTTATCAATATGTGGGCCCCATTGCAACTTTGAATCTAGTGTGATTCCTAAGAACACTGTGGTATCTACAAGGCTCACATTTCGATCCTTTATATTTACATTCGTTTTTACCTGTTTAACATTAGGTAAAACAAATTTCAAACACTTAGTTTTCCCTTCATTTAGCAGTAAATTATTAACGTTAAACCAGTGGACTACCTTAGAAATAGACTTGTTCACGTCGTCAATTTGCGACTGCCTACGTTTAATTTTAAACAAAAGTGAAGTGTCATCCGCAAACAATACTATTTCATGGTTATCCTTTACAAAATAAGGCAAATCATTGATATAAATTAAAAATAAGAAAGGACCAAGGATTGAGCCCTGCGGAACTCCCATCTTAACCGACGAACCAGGAGATTTTTCTCCATTGATGTCAACCCTCTGAACCCTATCACTCAAATATGATACAATAAGATCCAGAGTGGTGTCTCTAAATCCATAGTGCTGTAGTTTCCTGATCAATGTTTCATGAAAAACGCAATCGAATGCCTTTGATAAGTCGCAAAACACACCAAGTGCATCATGCGAGTTCTCCCAGGCATCAAAAATTTGCTGTACAAGCTCAACACCGGCATCGGTTGTTGAGCGACCCCTTGTGAAACCAAATTGTTTACTATGCAGAAAATTATTACTATAAAAATATGATTGCATTTGATCTAGCATAATCTTTTCAAAAATCTTACTAAAGGTGGGTAGCACGGATATGGGTCTAAAATTTGTGGGGTCAGATGTGCTACCCGATTTATGCAATGGAGTTATTTTACTATGTTTCATTAGATCAGGAAAAACACCACAGTCAACACATTGATTAAAAATGCTAGCCAGAATAGGAGCTATTGTCTCAATTACTGATCTAGAAACATCCACGGAGTTACCCCACAGATCCGCGGTTTTCTTTTTATTCAATTGGTTAAAATATTTGATTATGTCTTTAGAGTTAACATATTTAAATTTAAATTGACTAGTACCTTGTGTTATGTTTTCTTTTAATATTGATTCAGCAGCAATGGGGGAGGAGTCCAAGGATTTTGTAGTTGAAACTGGAATATCAGTAAAAAAATTCTCAAATGCTGTAGCAACTTCAGTATCTGATGTAACATTTCTATTTTCAATGTTTAAATTAAAGCTGGTATTTCGAGATTTAGATTTTCCAGTTTCATTGTTTATAATGTTCCATGTCATTTTAATTTTGTCATTACTATTCTTAATCTTACAACTTAAATAATTTGATTTAGCTGTGCGACATACCTTTTTAAATAACTTAGAATAATTACGTACATACTCTCTGAATCTTTCAGTAGTATTAATGCTGCGTTCATTGTATAGTTCATAAAGTTTTCTTCTACTGTTATGTATGCCTGGGGTGGCCCACTCACTGAAGGTTACTGCATCACTAACACATATGGTTTTGGGAACGAAGACGTCATTAAATTCTTTACAAAATATATTAAAAAAATCATTATACAACTCATTTGGACTGTCTTTATACTTTAAATAACTCAACTTCCTATCTAATTGAATTTTAAAACGCTGTATACGATTAACTGATTTTGGCACAATAGTGATACATTTCTTGGTTACATTTTTATTTGGATGTGGAAAAGTAATCAACTGACCACAATGATCACTATCTAGTTGATTAACGATTCTTTTTTTATGTGGTATTATATCCGTATAAATATTGTCAATACAAGTGGCCGAAGTGGCCGTTATTCTAGTAGGCTCCATGAACAAGTTTTCCAGATTATATGATTGAAATAGATTTCTTAATTTAATACTCAAACTAGAGGTTTCTAATAGATTAATATTAAAGTCACCACAAACAATTAATTGTTTACCAGTGATGACAATTTTTTTTAAAGCTTCATCCATAATTTCTTCAAAACAATCATACAATGCTGAAGGAGGTTTGTATACACTCAGTACAATAAGCCGGTCCAGTTCCACACAGGCGATTTCTATTGTTCGCTCAACCGAGAGGCTCACAATATCTTTACGTTCCTTAAATTTAAGTGTATTATTTAATAAAATTAAAGAGCCACCGCGAATTGCATTTTCTCGACTGAACGAACTACCAACCTGATGATTATTAAAATTAAACATGAATTGATGACTTTTAAGCCAATGTTCTGTGATACAAAATATATCTATATTGTTACAATTCATAAATAATTCAATTTCTAAGTCCTTACCCATCATTCCTTGAATATTTATATGCATCAGGTTGATAAAGTTTACATTGATTTTTAAGTTTTTGGATGGATTTTTTTTGGTTAAATTAATATTTTTATGAGAGTTATAACAATTATTATTTATTAATATGCAAGAGGAATTGTCTTTTGTCTCATTATTTAATTTAAACAATAATTATTATTTACTAATTTGTCAGTAGAAGAGCTACTGACTGTCAAGTTATTAATAGAACATTGCTCAATAAAAGCAATTTGTTTAGCCAAGTTTTTGGCTGTTATATAAAAATAATATGATAGCGACTTAGCTATCTGTCTTTTACAATAATTAGAAAGATAATATTTATCTTTGGTCAAATATAAATTCCTAACATAATTGTTAGTGTCAATAACATGAAATTTTTCACTTTTACACATTGTGAATAAAAGCATATTTAATTTATATCTTAATAAATTTTCCTCCTTTGGCAGACTCCTACAATAGGGCAATGTAAACAATATAATTTTTTCAACATTTAAAGAACTCAATTCATTAACATATTGGATCAATGATTTTTTGTTCACATTGCCTCTATTTCCAACAAAAAATAACAGAGTAGCGCATTTATTGTAATTTTGTTTGGTTGCCTTTCCTAAAATATCCCCATATGAAACATTAGGCATACAGTGATTGATAACTGAATGTCCCATTTTAGACAAAAGAGGGCCCATGCCCTTGCCAATTTCATCACTAAATAATATGATGTTTTTATAATTATTATCTAAAACTAAGTCTGAGTGAATTGTTTTCACTGTGGTCAAACATTTATTTGATGGCGGCTGTGGGGAATTAACAATAACACATTGTGATATGGAGGAATCACAATTGGCAGGTGACTGAGCTGTGAACTGTTTACAATCACATGTGTGATTGTTAGTTAAGGAATGAAATCTCTCATTGTTATAATTACATAATTCAACCAACTCATTCATTGCCTTCATGTGTTCCTTTATTTCTTTTTGTGACAATTCATATTTTTTTGTAACACTTAAGAGACACTCTTGTAATTGTTCAATTTTACTTTGTAATATTTGTGTGTCTTTTTTATATCTTAAGCTAATGTTGTCATATTTTGCAGAATATATATCCAATGTATCAATTAATTGCAATCTCTCCTTGTTAAATTTTACATTTTTCATAAAGAACTTTTGTTTTTTTACAAGTTTTTGAGTTTTCTTTATGTATTTATTAATTTTTATGTATTTCTTTAATTTGTTTCCTTTACATCCAATAACCCCCAGTGTATCTGTGGTCTTCTGTAAGGAGGTTACTTCCTCAGACGAGCGATCGAGCAGCTAATCCGCTGTACACTACCTCTATTATAGTCGTTTTAATTTTTGGTAAACACACACCGCTGTGCTCACAAGCACAACTTGAAACGTCGTGAAGTGACGTAATGGTGCGAGGTTGTGACGTGGGTTCAACATGCTCCCGATAAGGGGGCATTGTGTGCGGCTCCTCGGCGGCTCGTTGGCAAGTTGTCGGTGACTCGTCGATAAGTAGGTAGGCATCCTACTATTGATATTATAAATGTGAAAGTTTGTATTACATTTTGATTACCTTCGTGCCCGAGCGGTTTGTACGCCGGGTTTCATGGTGTCGCCGACTCGAGAGGTCTCGGGTTCCAATCCCAGTGGGGGCAGATGTTTGTAATAATATAATAAAAATTTCTTTATTTCTTCTCTCACATAACAATACATTATCAACTGAACCTCCTCCTCTCCTCTGTACTAGGAGACCTGTATTACAGATTACCAGTCTTGTGTGATGAATACGAGCATTTGTACTCCAGTCATGGATGTTTAATATGTATTTCTTTTTTTTTTTTTTATAGTTAGATCCGACAAATGACTCCACCCCACCTGATGTTAAGTGAAGGTGAAGTCCAGACGCGAAGATAGCTGATACAGCAGTTCTACCTGCCACACTAAATATACTGCTGCTAAATATACTTATATATGTACAATATATGTATTCTATCCGTTACCCTAGTATCCCATAACACAAGCCTTACAGTACTTACTTTGGGGCTAGGCTAATTGGTGTGAGTGTTGGAAATATTTATTACTCGACCGACGAGCTATGAGATTGTATGGATGCGTTCAGTGCTTCACTGATGGAGCGACTTACCAAACGCGCGTACGTACACTCAAAGCAAAAATTAATATTGATACAGAGCGCCTTATTACTGAAGTGCGGCTTCGTCCGGTAATATGGTATTTATCGTATGTATTTTATAAAGACTGGGATGCTAAAATAAGTCCTTGGCAAGAACTTTGTAAAGAATTAATTGCGCAAAAAATAACGTGCATATATTACAGCAAAAGGGTTCATTTATCTCGTGAACTGTACACACGCGTCACCGTTCGCCGTCAGCGTAGCACTGAATGCATTTTCGCAACCGACGGTCAGCGCTGACGGCCGGGACGTACCGTCGGTAGAGCACTGTTTCCAGCCTTAAGGTGGTAAATCGGCGGTTCAAAGTTTGTATGGGAAACTAATATTTCTACGCAGACGAAGCCGCGGGCTAACCCACTAGTTATATATAAAAGATTGACTGCGTAGTAACAAAATTATTCTAGAAATTATTTTGGTCAATTCTACCACCTAATAATTAAATACCACCAAAACTGAGTTATTTTCGTAATAAATGGAAAGGCGAGATTTTGCGTGGCATTAGGTAGCTAACCCCTGCCCACCTGATATGGGTGCCAGTCAAAACTTTATTATAAATCGCTTACAAAGGCACCTTCATGGATTTTATATGACCACTTATGTTCCCTGAAGGTGAGCTATAACCTTTGCGGTGTTCAAATCGATTCCCGGTAAAAAAAAGTATTCTATTTATTAGGTTTATAAAAATATCCTCCTAACTTTAATAATATACGATTTTTCGTAGAATCATTAGCTCAACCTATATTTTGTGTCTTTTTCTATAGTATTTTATTTATTGACTTTAAATATGGAAGAATACAATTCGGTTGGCTTTAACGTCTAGAGTCTGCATTTGTTTCTGATTATAACAAGTTCTTAGTTAATATGTCTGGCAACATATTATTTATTAAATCTTTTCATGATAAGATGAAATAGTTATATAATGCGATTCAACTAAGAATAGGACCGACTGGGCGCCATATTGTGATGTCATAGCTGTCAATTCAAACCAAATAGGTAGAGTGAACAAAAACAAGTTTTTATTTAATAAAACTTATTTACTAAGATTAAGTGAGAAAAACCATCAGATTTTTTAATAACATTTATTTACTAAGATTGAGAAAAAAAATACACCGATTTTTAATAATATTTATTTATTAAGACTGTGAGAAAAAACATTAATAAGAATGTAGCTCTTCTATTCCGCTCATCTCTGCATTACCGCCGGAGTAGTTATGAATAATCATGCACTATTACTAGGTTACATACGAACATGCATCCTTTATGTAAACAGAAGTTTGAAATCGAGTTTCTGAATGCAACTTAAAGTGACATTTGGTTGACGATTTACGTTATCAACTATTCATGGCCAAAGCTCAATAAGTGGAAAAAAAATATCAACCGATATTAATTATCAATATTCGTTATTGTTTGTTTACAAATGTTTAGTTTTTATTCTTGAATTAGCGGAGTGCTAAAAAAGGGTTCCAAGTTTTTTTTGCAAACCGTACTTTTCAAGCGACATTTGACAGATAGAGGTCGTTGGCTTTCCTATTCTTATTTGATCGCATTATAGTATATTAAATATTAAAAATAATATTAACTTGACCTTTGATTTTTAATTATTTTATTTGATGGAAATTATTAAATTTAAATTATGTAATTTATTAAATTAAATAAATGATTAGGTGTATTTTAAGTGACATGTGCCTATTTCTACAATAATTGATTATGCATTATTATTATGATTATGAGTTATGTTGCTCGTAATAAATGAATTTTATTATTTATTTATTTTATTTTATAGTTGTTCTTATTCTTAAGAGTAAGTTTAGTAAAAGAAAATAAAACTGTAACCATCAAAAATATAACTGATGTTTTCTGCGAAATACATTATTTTTCTCATTTTTTATCCTGTTTACACCAGTCTTCGATCACGGAAAATATTGAACATAAATTTCGACATTCTGTCGACGAGAAGGCTCACATTTTATAGGTGAATAACATGGAAAGGAATCTGAAAGAAAGATTTCGTGATATTTAATAGAAAAAAAGTACATTTATATACTTTGTCCTTATTTATTAATTGGACAGTTCGGATTTTAAATTTTTCAAATTTATGGCAGTACAAGCTTGTTTCTGCTGTGATATTAAATAAATCTTATTTAGAATCCTATTGAAGTACCTCCCAGAGCTAAAATAAGCCCCTTCTATTGTTAATCTTTTTATTTACTTAGATTTAGACTAATAAACAAAAAACAACTGTTTTGAGTTTGCCCAAGGTTTGACTATTGTTATTGTTTTTATGTTTTCTATAACTACTGTGTGAATTTATATTGACGTCTTGGCGACTGACGACCTCCGTAGTCGAATAGTTTGTACGCTGGGTTTCAAAGTGTCGCCTACTCGAGAGGTCCCGGGTTTGAATCCCGGTGGGGGCAGATGTTTGCGTTATGAAAACGAGCATTTGCACTCCAGTCATGGATGTTAAATATATATTCTATGTAAATATACTTAAATATGTATCAGTATATGTATTCTATCCGTTACTCTAGTATCTCATATCACAAGCCTACAGTGCTAGGCTAATTGGTGTGAGTGTTGAAATATTTATTTATTTATATTCTAATGCATTTATTAGTTTGTAATTTTCTGTACACCCTCTCCATAATAAACTTTAATTACTTATACAAAAATGACTATTGCAAATTGTAATTAAAAAGGGGTAGGTGACATGACGATACTATAAGCAAACCTTATAGTATCGTCATGTCCGTCTGTCCGTCCCCGGTTTTGCTTGAAGACTATTAGTACTAGAGAGCTGTAATTTTGTGGAGATATGTATATCGATCACGCCGGCAAAATGGTAGAATAAAATTTTGAAAAATATATTATTTAAGGGTAGCTCCCCTTCCTGTAGCCTGGGGATGATTTTTTTGTATCATCTACCCCATCGTGTGGGATATCGTTGAATAGGTCCTTTAAAATTACTTAGGTGTTTTAAGAGAATTTTTCGATTTAGGGATTCGTTTGCGAAATATTGAACTTTAAAGTGCTAATTTTTGTTCGAGTAGGGCGTCGTCGTCCCCTCTAAAAGATAAACTATTGCCTTGAAAAGCCTGAAAAAAATTATGGTAATAGTGCTTTTCATAAGCTTTTCAGGAAAATTATAGCGATTTAGATAGATTTATTAGTTTAAGAGTAATAGTGGTTCAACTTTGGTTAAAGAAAATTTTTTACCAATTGAAAATTCCTTAGAGGAACACATTTTTAGTGACATAGATGAAGTTATTGTAGCGTAAACGTAAAACCTTGCATTGCAACAAAATCTAAAAAAAATATTTTTAAACCACAATAAAATGTCATTAATTCTAAAACGCTACCGCGAGTACCAACGGCAACGGCTTCTGAGTCGCGCTATCGTTACGTTTTTATATCAATCAATCAATCAATCAATCAATACTTTATTGCGTTCTACAATGTTTTCTTAGATCTTAGTAGGTACATTGCTTTGATCATTGTAGACCCTGAACAGGGCACAGCAAATAGAGAAGAGGACGCACTCACTAATTGTAATTTACGAGTAGTTAGTACGTATACAATTTACCAGCCAAATACGATAATTTTTTACCCAACAAATAAAAATATAATAATATCAACATTATTTATTCATTTTAGCTTAATATTATATTATATTATTTGAATTATTATCTATGTCATATTCTATGGTATATTATGTTATATTTATATTCAATTTTATTATATACAAATTAAATTAAATTAATAAAATGTCAGGTATAGTAAAAAATTAAATTAAATTGTAGTTACTTTAAATTATTATCTTCTAAAAATTCCTTAACCGTGTAATAACATTTGCTTAATAGTAGCTTTTTAATATTTTCAATGAATATATTATCAACCTTTTCCTCAACTAACGTTTTAGGTAATTTATTATGAATTTTGACAGCCATTTGAAGTGGACCAGATGTGTTCATTTTCAGCCTTGTAGTTGGTATAAGCAGTTTATGTCCATGTCGTGATGTGTACCGTGATGATGTATCATTTCGCTTTTTAAAAAAAATTGGATATTTACGAGTGAATTTACAAATCTCTAATATGTATATACAGGGCAAAGTAAGAATCTCGAATTTTTTGAAATAGGGTTTACAACTGTCTGTTTGCTCTATGTTCGCAAGTATACGAATGAGTTTCTTTTGAGCTGTAAATAAGGTGGTACTATCAACACTGCTCCCCCACAAGATTACCCCATAGCTAAGCCACGCGTGAGCATAGGCATAATATGCAGTTTTGGCCGTTTCTAGGTTCGTTGTTTTTTTAGTCTCTCGAAGAGCGTAAGCAAAACTTGATAATTTAGATTTTGTAGCCGCTATGTGAGCTTTCCAGTTCAGGTGCCTGTCAATGATCACGCCTAGCAGCTTAAATTGCGTTACTAACTCGATGCATTTGTTATTATATATAAAGTATATAAGCACTTGAAGGAGATGATTGGTTCAAATAAAGCTTGCAAGTCCGTTCTGGCCATAAGTATCAACTACGGGTATATTTTAGTCAGTAAGGGTCTGACATAACCTTGCCGCCAGCTGGCAGGTATCCATGAGGATTCAACAACCACTCCCCCTGCACGCACTTGGCCAGGTTTTTATTAATATAATGCGATTCAAATAAGAATAGGAAAGCCAATAACCTCTATCTGTCAAATGTCACTTAAAAAGTAAGGTTTGCAAAAAAAAACTTGGAAAGAACTCCGCAAATTCAAGAATAAAAACCAAACGTTTGTAAACAAACAATAACAAATATTGATAATTAATATCGGTTGATATTTTTTTTTACTTATTGAGCTTTGGCCATGAATGGTTGAACCTAAATCGTCAACCAAACGTCACTTTAAGTTACGTTCAGAAACTCGTTTTCAAACTTTCGTTTGCATAAAGGATGCATGTACGTTTGTGACCTAGTAATAGTGCATGATTATTCATAACTACTCCGGCGGTAATGCAGAAATGAGCGGAATAAAAGGGCTAGATTCTGATTAATGTTTTTTCTCACAGTCTTAATAAATAAATATTATTAAAAATCGATGTTTTTTTTTTCTCAATCTTAGTAAATAAATGTTATTAAAAAAATCTGATGCTTTTTCTCACTTAATCTTAGTAAGTAAGTTTTATTAAATAAAAACTATTTTTTGCTCACTCTACCTATTTGGTTTGAATTGACAGCTATGACATCACAATATGGCGCCTAGTCGGTCCTATTCTTAGTTGAATCGTATTATAGAAAGATGATACATGCGAATATTGTTTAGTTTGTTAAAAGTGTTTAAATTATATTATTTTATTATTACATGATATATTTAGAAGCAACTAAATGTTACCTTTGTGTATCACTGATGAACATCAGAGTGTGGGTTTTGTCACTCGAGAGTTACGCGTGGGTGCCTTCTTTTCATCTAATGCCTCGCACAGAGACGTAACAAGGTCAATTAGAGTGAAGAACATAATAAGTTCAGATATTAAAATAAGATATTCTCTTTAGTGGCTCTAACTTACGGCGACTTTTAGCTAGGTAACTTAAAGTGAGTCCAGATTATTTATTGACGTTATACTTCTTTAGGCGCGTTATGAAAAAATGATGTGAGTGAAATTTTAAGATGCGCGCGCATCACTGTAACACAAAATTTTAACAGCATGAAGTTGGTCGCTTTAGCGATCTGATTATTTATTTATTTTTTCAAATTAAAACTGAACTTTATTGACTGTGTCCTTTTCCAGACTTTTTATTAATTTATTGTAATTAATTATTTGCATGCAATTAAAAACTAATTTTAAACGATGCCAAAGAAGGATAACTTCTCACGCGCCTACATAAGTACACGCACCCATTTTTTATATATTTAGTTGTATAACATGAACTTAACTTGCCTGTCCACATTTGTATAACATGCTATATTATAACTATGTTATTATTATTGACATTAATATGTGAATCATACAATGCGCCAGCTCCTAACGTTCTAGTGAAGTGCCCTTACCACGAGCCAATATCGAGAATTCCAACAGTCGAATTAGATCTCGATACGTGTCGAATATCAAAGAGTTTTGTATTTCATTTTACAACTAGCGGCCCGCCCTCGCGTCGCTTCTGTATAGAGCTGAAGTGTAGACTACAGTTTTCGTTCTCAGGCTTGTATTATAAACATGGACATTCATGTATGATTCTTCTTATACCTGCATGCAAAGTCTCAGCCCGATCGGTTTAAAATTGACAAAGTTTCATACAAACTTTCATTCCCTATTTTATCCCCTTGGGGGTAGAATTGATCAAAATCCTTTCTTAGCGGATGCCTACGATCCGTCCAGTGGTTTGGGCTGTGCGTAGATAGATCACTATGTCAGTCAGTCAGTCACCTTTGAGTTTTATATATATAGATTATCATCATCATCATCATCAGCCTATTATTGTCCCCACTGCTGGGGCACAGGACTTCCCTATGGATGGAATAGGGAAATTGCGCCATGACACACCACGCGGGCTCAGGTCGGATTGGCAGGTGCTATCGACTGCAGATGCAGCCGGGACCAACGGCTTAACGTGCATTCCGAAGCACGGAAGAACTCGAGATACAATATTCTTGGTCACTCATCCAATGACCGACCACTGCGAAAGTTGCTTAACTTCATCTCTCGCAGCCGAGCGCGCTAGCCACCTGCGCCAACGAGCTCCTCATTTCACAATAACAAAGCCATAACAACTTCAAATCTAACAGTAAACTTTATCTTCGGTTTACGTAAGTACTACCATATCTCCCACTATAGAAATAAACTCAATTGGCTGTCCATACGTGACCGTAGAAATCTCAGAATTTTATGCATTCTTTTCAGTGTTCTATACGATCCACGTGCCCCAGAATACTTGAAATCTAGGTTTCAGTTTCTGGGTCCCTCCAGACCACGTGATCTTCGCTCTTGCAGGCAACTTTCCCCTTAATACTATTTTTCACCATTCTGGGTTCGTTTCCAAATCTTTCGCCATTATAGCTATAAGTCTTTGGAATGCTTTGCCACTGAATATTCGCAGTGCACGTAATAAGTTACAATTCAAAAAACTAGTGCGTGCTCACTATATGTCAACCTAATTTTCCTCTTAGTCTGTAGTCATCTATATATCATCATATTTATTTTATTTTAGCGTATGTATGTTTATTTATAAATATATATATTAATGAATATATATGTGTTTCAGTATATGTGTAGGTATGATATGTATTTTAGATTTATTGTTGTTATGGAATAGTTAGGAATAGTAGATAGTTTTTATGATCCACACTAAGTAGCTCATATTCTATTGCCATTACATTTCATCTCCTACACCTTTACTGGTTGACTGGTAGAGAATGCCTATGGCATTAAGTCCGCCATTTACTGTTTTTATGGTAATAAAGAATAAATAAATATATAAATAAACTCAGCCTCCATTTCGTAAATTTAAATACGAAATCCTGACGTACCCCCTGAGTCCATGGGTGTGCAGTAAGCAATGTTCGCTGAAGCACGCAACTTTTATTCCGTCGGCTTATCGTCCCTCGGAGACGGAGGCTTTTAAAGGGCGCGCACATTACGCACAATCATCCCCTAACTTCACGACTTCACGGACGGATCGCGTGTGTAAACTTACCCTAAACTTTGGGATCTTATGTACAGATTTGGATTTGTCTTTCACGCAATAATTGACGCCAGCAGAACTAATCTATGTTAATCCCCGGAAGTATCAACAATTCTTACACGCACGTAGGTAAACTTAATGTTGCTATCGGCGCATAGATTTTTGGAGTTTACTTCTTAAGAATCGATTTGCATATATAAGGGGCCCGGTATGAGAATGAGGAGTAAAATCTATCGATTAGTGTTGCCGATCGATAGTCGACTATCGATGATTAATCGATAGTCTATCGATATCCAACCAATCGTATGACAATCGATCGGCTCATCGATAGTATCGATACTATCAATAGTATCGATACTATCGATAGCACAGAAAAAGCCAATACTATCGGATGAGTTAAATACTATCGATACTATCGATAATATTGTAGTTTGTTAATAACAAACTATCGATAGTATCGATACTGTTGATTTTATTTGCAACCATACTATCGATAGTTTAACAATTTGCAATAGTATTGTTTACAATTTTCAGGTATTATAGTCAATCACAAACTTTAGTCTAGGAAAATCGCTAGTGTCGATACAATCGATAGTATTGTTGCAGTTAAATCAACACTATCGATAGTATCGATACTATCAATAGTTTGTTATTAACGAACTACAATAGTATCGATAGTATTGCACTCATTCGATAGTATTGCCTTGTTCTGAGCTATCGATAATATCGATACTATCGGTAGTATCGATTCTATCGATAGGCCTATCGATAGGGTACATGATTTTCGATGTAAACTGTCGATAGTTTTAATATCGATAGTTCGGCAACACTAGGGCCCGGTATGAGAATGAGGAGTAAAATCTATCGATGAATGACCTCGTTACGTTTTTGGTGCGCATCCTGTTCGAGCTAAAATGACTTAAATCCGAGAGCTTAGGTACAAAAGAATTAAATTGAAACTAGAGTGTATTTTGTCAGACCATAGATTTCTTTATTGGTTAGGTGACGTTTTGCCTATATGTAGCTCCAAACATATTTACAAGCGTGATGCAACGAACTACAGCGCCATCTATTTTGATACAAAGAACTAAAATTTTAAATGCACAAATGGCGTATACATAATCGCCCTATATATACATAATTAATGTAAAATATTTCGTCGATTAGTTATAATAAATGTATATCAAATGAATAAATATATATTTATATTATTTTCATTTTACCCTTTCATACAGTATCAATCTTTTTTAAGTTAAATAAACTCTTTTTGCGTCTGGTTAGACTATCGAACTTAGGAGTAAACTCCAGTCGTGCCTCGGAGCTGACACATACAATTTTTTTTCCTTGTACTGATGTAGCTAAAAATCTCGTAATCTGGCTTTTTAACCTGGCACACGATTTGTAAAGTTAAGAAATGTTTTTCCAGTGAAGTTTTCTTCTTTAGATTCTAACCTCTAGCAGCTAAATGCTTAAAATCTCTTATCTATTAGACAAGTCCGTCCGTCTGTCTGTAGTGCTGTTTCAGCGGCCAAACCTTAAGGGATAGATAAAGAGAATATTTAAGTTATAAGTTAAGAATAGTCTGATAAGACTACAAACCGGGTTTGAGTAACGTAGCACCTCCGGTTTTTGAGAAATCAGGTTTTGGTGAACATTTGGTTCACTGGTTTGCTAGTTTATTATAATTAGCTAGTTATAATAAACTAGCAAACCAGTGAACCAAATGTTCACCAAAACATGATTTAAAAAAAAAATGTATTTTTTTTGGTTTCGTTTGAAATTCGTGATTTCTCGAAAACCGGAAGTGCTACGTTACTCAAATCCGGTTTGTAGTCTTATCAGACTATTCTTAACTTATAACTTAAATATTCTCTTTATCTATCCCTTACGGTTTGGCCGCTGAAACAGCACCACAGACAGACGGACGGACGGACTTGTCTAATAGATAAGAGATAGAGACTTGTTTGGATACTTACGGTGTTTATGCTCCAACATGTTGCCTACAATGAAAAATCATGTGATAAATTTATCTAACTACAGTACAATCCGTTTATTATGACTTCGAAGGAAATCGACAAACACGTCATACTAAGCGGACGTCATACTAAGCGGACGTCATACAAAGCATTCTTGTGAAAAAAGATTGTGAGATGAGTTTGATCCTCCATTTTCTAATCAGCATATTATTGCACCTTTTTCCACAGTCGTAAATGCTTTACGACGTTGAGATGACATTTTTTTACATAGCATATCACTAAAAACAATGCTAGATGTTCAATTTGAATCAACGAACATTACCGTTGGTGTAAAGAACCATGTCGGTCACTATAAACGCACTAAATTGATTAAAAATGGGTCATAATAAGTGACATGTCACTGTAAGCGAAGTCATTATATCCGACATTGTTACAATGAATTTTATATGAAAACCAAACTTCGTTGTGTAATTACGTCATAATAAGCTGTTGGTCAATATAGGCGGAGTCATAATAAACGGATGCTACTGAAAATCTCGTACATATGTGTAGTGTTCTCGTACCTCGTACAGAAAACCAGAAATCCCGCATTTGTACGAGAATTCTCGTACGGATGGCAATCCTGGTTGCTATCGTGAGTGTCAAGTATAACTGCTTTTAGGAAGTTAAACACAAAGTATAAGAACACTAAAAATAATTATTAAGTACCTACATGAATGTCATCTTTGCTTATCCTTGGGGTTTTGGTATCATCATCATCATCAGCCTATTAATGTCCCCACTGCTGAGGCACAGGCTTTCCCTATAGATGGAAAAGGGAGATTGAACCATGACCCACCACGCGAGCCCAGTGCGGATTGGCGGGTGCTAACGACCACTGGGGGAGCGAGAAGAAGGTATGTGGGACTCCTCCCTATTCATTTCAGCCAGCACTGTGGTCGGGTGAAATAAACAGGGCCCTACCTAACACCCTGAACAGGGCCTCTAAAAACCAGACAATACTCCTACACCGTCACCCAACACGCACTATCAGGACCGCGGTCCCCCTAGTGCGTGCCGAGAGGGCGGATGTGGTCCCGGCTCCCGTTTCCGAATGGCCGCGCACCCACCAGGTGTTTGTCCGCGAACGGACCCACCCCGATGAAGATGCCCCGGGCATCAGGGGCATCGACATCCTGAGAGCTTGTGCAATGTGAGCCCGTCTCCCCCCCAGGACAGGCTCGCGGCTCTTGTAGGAGTAAGGAAAGAGCGTAGTTCTCTCCATCCCTCTCCTGCCCCCTTGGCCCTAAGAAGGGCCGTTAGAGCACCTACCTCCAGTGACAGTGATTGATAAAAAACACTGTGGGGTGGTGCTCCCAACCACACCAGTGACCGTCCGAGTCGAATGGACACACCCATCTCCCCCCGGAAGAAGGGGTACAGTTTACCCTTCCATAAGAAGTCATCACTTCAAAAAGTGCCCTGAAATAGCAGTCCACGTTCGTTCTGTGTCTGTTAATAAAATAAAGTGCGAACGTCCTACCATAAACCGGGGAGCTTTTATGCTCTCCTTGGGTGGCCGCAAAGACAATGATGACGCGCCAGCCGTTATTGAGATAAGGGGTTCATTAGGCCGGTGTGTGTCTGTAAACGATACAGGTTGTCTGCTGTTAATTAATTAATTAATGGACGCACGTGTGTTGTGTGTTGCTTTGTTGTTGCCACTTTGTAAATGGTTTGGGGCTAAATAGAATTCCTTTTTAATTAACATTTACTCTGACACTATTCCGTTTGTTGTTCATATTATGTAGGTAGGTATATGTGTCACGGGAAATGGGCGCTGAAATCCAGAATTATTTTCTGGAACTTCATTATAACGACATCTTTATTTATATTATTAAAATCAGACCCATTAACTGTAAAAAGTTATAATAAATATTCACTTGTTATAAGAAAATCTTGAAATCAACACTCTCACTTCTAATTACATTAATTATTTCACGCGTGGTTAGCGCGTTCGGCTGCGATGGTTGAAGTTAAGCAACTTTCGCAGTGGTCGGTCATTGGATGGGTGACCAAAAACTTCTATCTCGAGTTCCTCCGTGCTTCGGAAGGCACTTTAAGCCGTTGGCCCTGGCTGCATCTGCAGTCGTTAGCACCCGCCAATCCGCCCTGGGCCCGCGTGGTGGGTCATGGCCCAATCTCCCTACTCCATCCATAGGGAAGGCCTGTGCCCCAGTAGTGGGGACATTAATAGGCTGATGATGATTTCACTATCTGGTATTGTTCAGCAATCTGAGAGATATTAAGAAATTTGCCAAATTTAAAGGTTGATTGAACCTTTAAATTTGGCAAATTTCTTAGCTAAAGGGAATAAAAACTAAGAAACGGGAGCTTTGGGTTCTTAGAAGTAATCCTTGTCTTTAATTTATTGTTATCAGTATAATTACCGTATTGTGAAATGAAGAGATCATCATAGGTGACAAGAAACTTAAAGTTATAATTTTTATTATTTTAAAGCATGTAACTTCTTGATGTTTAAATCTAAAGAAAATATAACGAGAAAAAATTCCACGCGGACCAGGCAGCAGACGGGACTAGAACCCACACCCTTCGCAATCCGGGCGAATGCACTGACCAATTATGCTACCGCGGCCCTCACGAACCGCATCGAAATTCCTCTAGCCATTCTTAAGCTGCAAGGCAGCGTCATTTCTTCGTGGTTACCTAAAATTTTTGTAAAAGTATTCATTTGACATTGTAGGTTACCTATAATGCTAAGAGATGGCGCTGCCTTGCAGCTTAAGAATGGCTAGAGGAATTTCGACGCGCGATAGCATAATTGGTCAGTGCGTTCGCCCGGATTGCGAAGAAACTTAAATTTTAAAGGTCTTGATGAAATAAAAGACAAGAAGTACATGTTAAGGTAAAATTAACAATCGTCAATAAAATAATACAATATGACGACTTGCTTATCGAAAAGCAAGCCTTGGCGAATACCGATTTGTATTTGTTAATCTTTCAAAAGGCATTACATGTTTTAGATAAAAGAAAGTCGTTTAGGATTTCAATTGAGCAATTGATTGCACTCAATTAATCGCCTTGTCTCGTGAGCTCCTCTCCGATCGTTTGTCTTCATCGCGAACTGATCACATCCACGTCAATCGGTTGAAGATATCATGCCCATTACCAAAAATCCAACGGTATGGAGAACTTATTTATAACTCTAAAGAAAAGTTTACTAGAAAAAAATCCACGCGGACCAGGCAGCGGACTCCGGGCGAATGCACTGACCATTATGCTACCACGGCCCTATTGGCCGCGTCGAAATTTTCCTAGTCTTAAGCTGCAAGACAGCGCCATCTCTTCCCATTGTGGGTAACCCACAATAATGTAGCATAATGGTCAGTGCATTCGCCCGGATTGCGAAAGGTGCGGGTTCGAGTCCCGTCCGCTGCCTGGCCCGCGTGGATTTATTTTTTCTAGTAAACTTTTCTTTAGATTTAAACATCAACATCTAGCAGTTAAATGCTTAAAAATAAATAAAAACATAATTATTTAGAATTTCCTCCCACGGTCTACCTGTACGATTTTCTAAGCCTTTATTGTCAGAAGTTACCTCAATAGGTACACGATGAAAACGGCTAAAAAATACCTGCCGTCATCTCATTGTACATTTATTCATTTATTGGATTAACCAAGGTCTGCTTACAGTAAAACATAGCCTAAATCACATTGTTCTCATAAAAAGTGATTAGAACAGACACTTGTAGCTGCATATGTACTATCTTTATAGGAATGTATATTCTTCTGTTCATCTAGCCAACTAAATGTGTATTGTACGCCTCCTTCTACCTCTTGTCTTTCCTGTGAAGTAAGCAACAATACTGACTGCCTTTTTTTAATTTTTTAAGTGGTTTTAATATTTTTCTTGATTATTCCAATGTATGCGTAGAAAGTTATTTAATTCAAAAAACAATTTTTATCTTTTCCACATCTTTTTCGGTGTTTTTTTATTGGCACCATTAGTAATAATAATAATTTTATTGCTCAACAAAAGTAGGTACATGAAAGATTGAATACCCTGATTTCTATGCTAGGATAATAACCCTGTGTCACAGAAATCAGTGTCTTCTCCCAAAGATATTTTAAGAACTAAGTATTTTACAATTAAATGTTTCGTGTCCTGAATATGTGTGTTTTACTATAGTTTTACTATAGTTTTACTGGGTATTACGTTAAGAAAATGTTATATAAAATTTATACATACACACATCAAAAGTGTCTAGGGATCAAGCATTTTTATGCGGATTTCTTGAGATTGAGATGTGGCTTTGTAATAAATTTATGATTTTATAAATTTATATGGATCCTTTTTGGTGCATTTCATAATTTGAATCAGGAACTGTGAATCAAATTCGAGTAAAAGATGAAAATCAGCTGTCAATATTTTCCCTATAAAAACATACAACGCATTGAAGACATTATTAGTGCTACTGTTTCCCTACTACTGATTAAAACCAACGTTATTATGGAGCGGCGACGTCATTTAAGCAGGGAAGAAATGCTCAGAGCCGTGGGAATGATAGAAGCTGGTTCCCGGCAACGTACTGTGGCTTTAGCTCTGAATACAAGTCAGAGTGTTATCAGTCGACTTTGGACACGATACCGAAGCACTGGTACCGTGGCTGAGCGCCATGGAGGACGGTATCGCTGCACCACACGGAGACAAGACCGATACATTCAAATCTTAACTCGAAGAGCTCCAACAATAACCGCCATGATGTTAGCCGTGAGGCTTCATCACTCTTCAGGGAACTTAATTAGCGACCAAACAGTCAGAAACCGCTTGCATGAAGTGAACCTTCATTCCCGAAGACCGCTACGGGTACCACCTATAGCAATGCACAATCTTAGGATTCGATATCAATGGGCTCTTGAACACAGAAATTGGGCAGAAGAACAATGGCGTTTCGTGTGCTTTTCTGATGAGTCTCGTTTTGGTATGAGACCGGATACAAGACGTATACGACACTGGAGAACCCCTGGACGCCAACAGCGATTAAAATCCTGCCAGGAAGTCCATCCTTATAGTGGTGGAACCATCATGGTATGGGCGGGTATTTGGATCGGCGGAAGAACTGAGTTGATTTGGATCAGAGGCAACCTCAACGCTCAAATTTATGCTGAGACGATTGTATCAGACGTCATCGTTCCTCTACAAGTGCAAATCGGTCCCTTATTTCAGTTAATGCATGATAATGCACGACCGCACACCGCAAGAGTTGTAAGACAGACTCTCGCCGCAGCTAACATCAATGTCCTGCCCTGGCCTGCTCAGTCGCCAGACTTGAACCCGATTGAGCATGCATGGGATATGCTACAGAGAAGAGCTCTGCCGAATATGGAGGGTATCCAGTCGCAAGAAGACCTTTTTTTGTTGTTGCAACGAACATGGGCGGCCATTCCACAGCGTGATTTGGATGAACTCATTTTGAGTATGCCAAACCGATGTTCTTGTGTTGTTAGTGTTCGCGGTAGAAATACGGATTATTAATTGTTTAAGTTACCCAATAAAATTTTAGAGAAAACTGTTATTTCAGTCTTTTTTTCGAACTTTTGTGTTAGTGGTTCAAATGTCAAAAATCCCTTTATTAGGAAAATGGCAAATTTCTTTATTAATGCAAAGGTGACTTGGTTTATCGTTACTGTGACAAACGAAAACTCTTTATTTGATGAATCCTTAAAGAAAATTTTAATTAATATCAATCAGGAGAAAAGTTATTGCAAAAATATATGTTGATCCCTAGACACTTTTGATGTGTGTATTATACGTTATATAAATACATTAATAATTAAATCAACACATAATTTTGCTATTTTATGCTAGATTTTTACATCTCAGTGAAACAGAACCTAAATGTAACGTAATGTAATAGTAATGTTGAAATAGTAAATTGAAACAAAACTTTAAAATGTTTACTTAATAAACATCTCAGTTTTAATATAATCTAATGTTAATAACCATTTTCTAATTAATACATAAAGCAAGTAATTTAGTAATTTAAGTAATTTATTAACTAAATTAACTAATAAATTCATAGACAATAAAGTTTTAAAAATCTTCCAATTTAATGTCTGTGGTGACTTATAATAATAATAAATTTTTATTGACTTGAACAATAAGGTGATCTTAAACCAATGACCTGCATCTCCTTTTAAGCTTAAATAGCCTGTGTCAGGAGATACAGCTCTTCCTTAAAATAGGAATAATTAGTATATTCCATTCTATGTATTAATGGAACTTTAATCAACACTTTTGATACGCATCTGGCCCACTGTCTCTCATTTCTCGAACATCCGCAATTTTGCAATTCAAAAACGAACATTTGGCTCTGTAAAAATAGCAAAGTTTCAAATTTAATCTAAGTAAAGGGAACACGAACACAGGAACATCCATCGACCAACTATAAGCGTGGCGAAATCCTAGGTCCACGGCAATATCATTCTGTCATTTGTTTCCTGTTAATCATCAAAGTTAATTAGTTACAGACGTGTAAATGTAGGGAAAATGTTTTCTTCGTATTAATCTTGTGAGACACTTTTATTATAATGTCTTTGGTGTACTTACAATATTATTTCGTCGCAGTTTCTCGGCAATAACCTTGTCGCCAGAGACGTCAGAGTAATCTCATTTTTGTCATTTGTTATTCGATTTGCTTAGAATTATTTACTTTGATAAAAGAGGAATAAAATGCGAAACACGATTTTGTCGACACAAGTTTGTTTTTTTTTTACTACAATAAAAGTATAATGAAGTTAAGTGCTCTAGTCTTTTTGGGCGCTATAAGACGTAAACTAAATCACAATAATTGTTTACGTTCAAAATAATGAGGCTTTGAGCATTTTTCAACTTAACTCTAATACCTTTCCCTTACGCCATGCCTTATGGGTTTGGGAAAAAGTGTATAAACAACATTCACACAAGGCTAGTTTCAATAATTTCACATCCGAAAGTGGTTGCGTGTAAGATATTAATCTGGACACACTAATTATATGACTGCAGTCCAGCGCCTGAAAAAGTTTTTGATTCTTGCCTGTGCGTTGATAGGTTCTACTTTCAGCGTTGCAGCAATTTAGTTTTTCCTTACTTTCTTTAAATTCATTGGGAAATATGAATAATCGAAATCAAAGTTTGTTAAGCGTGCACGAACAGCCAGTGCAGTTGGTTTTATTGTGTAATAGTAAACGTAATGATTTGTTTCAGGCAAGCGTCGCGTGATGGCGCATGGAGTGCGCGCGGACGGCGTGGTGCGCGGCGCTAGTGCTGGCGGCGCTGGCGGCGGCCGGCCCGCGGTACAGCTCACGCATCGTGCACACACACGCCGGTCAGTACTCACACTCACACACACACACACACACACACACATACAGGCAGCGGCGCTAGCAGCGGCCGGCCCGCGGTACAGCTCACGCATCGTGCACACACACGCCGGTCAGTACTCACACTCACACACACACACACACACACACACATACAGGCAGCGGCGCTAGCAGCGGCCGGCCCGCGGTACAGCTCACGCATCGTGCACACACACGCCGGTCAGTACTCACACTCACACACACACACACACACACACACACATACAGGCAGCGGCGCTAGCAGCGGCCGGCCCGCGGTACAGCTCACGCATCGTGCACACACACGCCGGTCAGTACTCACACTCACACACACACACACACACACACACACATACAGGCAGCGGCGCTAGCAGCGGCCGGCCCGCGGTACAGCTCACGCATCGTGCACACACACGCCGGTCAGTACTCACACTCACACACACATACACACACACACAGGCAGCGGCGCTAGCGGCGGCCGGCCCGCGGTACAGCTCACGCATCGTGCACACACACGCCGGTCAGTACTCACACTCACACACACACACACACACACACACACATACAGGCAGCGGCGCTAGCAGCGGCCGGCCCGCGGTACAGCTCACACATCGTGCACACACACGCCGGTCAGTACTCACACTCACACACACACACACACACACACACACATACAGGCAGCGGCGCTAGCAGCGGCCGGCCCGCGGTACAGCTCACGCATCGTGCACACACACGCCGGTCAGTACTCACACTCACACACACATACACACACACACAGGCAGCGGCGCTAGCGGCGGCCGGCCCGCGGTACAGCTCACGCATCGTGCACACACACGCCGGTCAGTACTCACACCCACACACACATACACACACACACAGGCAGCGGCGCTAGCGGCGGCCGGCCCGCGGTACAGCTCACGCATCGTGCACACACACGCCGGTCAGTACTCACACCCACACACACATACACACACACACAGGCAGCGGCGCTAGCGGCGGCCGGCCCGCGGTACAGCTCACGCATCGTGCACACACACGCCGGTCAGTACTCACACACACACACACACACACACACACACAGGCAGCGGCGCTAGCGGCGGCCGGCCCGCGGTACAGCTCACGCATCGTGCACACACACGCCGGTCAGTACTCACACACACACACACACACACACACACACAGGCAGCGGCGCTAGCGGCGGCCGGCCCGCGGTACAGCTCACGCATCGTGCACACACACGCCGGTCAGTACTCACACACACACACACACACACACACACACAGGCAGCGGCGCTAGCGGCGGCCGGCCCGCGGTACAGCTCACGCATCGTGCACACACACGCCGGTCAGTACTCACACACACACACACACACACACACACACAGGCAGCGGCGCTAGCGGCGGCCGGCCCGCGGTACAGCTCACGCATCGTGCACACACACGCCGGTCAGTACTCACACACACACACACACACACACACACACAGGCAGCGGCGCTAGCGGCGGCCGGCCCGCGGTACAGCTCACGCATCGTGCACACACACGCCGGTCAGTACTCACACACACACACACACACACACACACACAGGCAGCGGCGCTAGCGGCGGCCGGCCCGCGGTACAGCTCACGCATCGTGCACACACACGCCGGTCAGTACTCACACACACACACACACACACACACACACAGGCAGCGGCGCTAGCGGCGGCCGGCCCGCGGTACAGCTCACGCATCGTGCACACACACGCCGGTCAGTACTCACACACACACACACACACACACACACACACAGGCAGCGGCGCTAGCGGCGGCCGGCCCGCGGTACAGCTCACGCATCGTGCACACACACGCCGGTCAGTACTCACACACACACACACACACACACACACACACAGGCAGCGGCGCTAGCGGCGGCCGGCCCGCGGTACAGCTCACGCATCGTGCACACACACGCCGGTCAGTACTCACACACACACACACACACACACACACACAGGCAGCGGCGCTAGCGGCGGCCGGCCCGCGGTACAGCTCACGCATCGTGCACACACACGCCGGTCAGTACTCACACTCACACACACACACACACACACACACATACAGGCAGCGGCGCTAGCAGCGGCCGGCCCGCGGTACAGCTCACGCATCGTGCACACACACGCCGGTCAGTACTCACACTCACACACACACACACACACACACACACATACAGGCAGCGGCGCTAGCAGCGGCCGGCCCGCGGTACAGCTCACGCATCGTGCACACACACGCCGGTCAGTACTCACACTCACACACACATACACACACACACAGGCAGCGGCGCTAGCGGCGGCCGGCCCGCGGTACAGCTCACGCATCGTGCACACACACGCCGGTCAGTACTCACACCCACACACACATACACACACACACAGGCAGCGGCGCTAGCGGCGGCCGGCCCGCGGTACAGCTCACGCATCGTGCACACACACGCCGGTCAGTACTCACACCCACACACACATACACACACACACAGGCAGCGGCGCTAGCGGCGGCCGGCCCGCGGTACAGCTCACGCATCGTGCACACACACGCCGGTCAGTACTCACACACACACACACACACACACACACACACACAGGCAGCGGCGCTAGCGGCGGCCGGCCCGCGGTACAGCTCACGCATCGTGCACACACACGCCGGTCAGTACTCACACACACACACACACACACACACACACAGGCAGCGGCGCTAGCGGCGGCCGGCCCGCGGTACAGCTCACGCATCGTGCACACACACGCCGGTCAGTACTCACACACACACACACACACACACACACACAGGCAGCGGCGCTAGCGGCGGCCGGCCCGCGGTACAGCTCACGCATCGTGCACACACACGCCGGTCAGTACTCACACACACACACACACACACACACACACAGGCAGCGGCGCTAGCGGCGGCCGGCCCGCGGTACAGCTCACGCATCGTGCACACACACGCCGGTCAGTACTCACACACACACACACACACACACACACACAGGCAGCGGCGCTAGCGGCGGCCGGCCCGCGGTACAGCTCACGCATCGTGCACACACACGCCGGTCAGTACTCACACCCACACACACACACACACACACACACACACAGGCAGCGGCGCTAGCGGCGGCCGGCCCGCGGTACAGCTCACGCATCGTGCACACACACGCCGGTCAGTACTCACACACACACACACACACACACACACACACAGGCAGCGGCGCTAGCGGCGGCCGGCCCGCGGTACAGCTCACGCATCGTGCACACACACGCCGGTCAGTACTCACACACACACACACACACAGGCAGCGGCGCTGGCGGCGGCCGGCCCGCGGTACAGCTCACGCATCGTGCACACACACGCCGGTCAGTACTCACACCCACACACACACACACACACACACACACACACAGGCAGCGGCGCTAGCGGCGGCCGGCCCGCGGTACAGCTCACGCATCGTGCACACACACGCCGGTCAGTACTCACACCCACACACACACACACACACACACACACAGGCAGCGGCGCTAGCGGCGGCCGGCCCGCGGTACAGCTCACGCATCGTGCACACACACGCCGGTCAGTACTCACACACACACACACACACACACACACACAGGCAGCGGCGCTAGCGGCGGCCGGCCCGCGGTACAGCTCACGCATCGTGCACACACACGCCGGTCAGTACTCACACACACACACACACACACACACACACACAGGCAGCGGCGCTAGCGGCGGCCGGCCCGCGGTACAGCTCACGCATCGTGCACACACACGCCGGTCAGTACTCACACACACACACACAGGCAGCGGCGCTAGCGGCGGCCGGCCCGCGGTACAGCTCACGCATCGTGCACACACACGCCGGTCAGTACTCACACTCACACACACACATACAGGCAGCGGCGCTAGCGGCGGCCGGCCCGCGGTACAGCTCACGCATCGTGCACACACACGCCGGTCAGTACTCACACTCACACACACACACACACACACACAGGCAGCGGCGCTAGCGGCGGCCGGCCCGCGGTACAGCTCACGCATCGTGCACACACACGCCGGTCAGTACTCACACACACACACACACACACACAGGCAGCGGCGCTGGCGGCGGCCAGCCCGCGGTACAGCTCACGCATCGTGCACACACACGCCGGTCAGTAATCACATACACACACACACACACACACATACAGGCAGCGGCGCTGGTGGCGGCCGGCCCGCGGTACAGCTCACGCATCGTGCACACACACACCGGTCAGTACTCACACACACACACACACACACACACACACACACAGGCAGCGGCGCAGGCGGCGGCCGGCCCGCGGTTCAGCTCACGCATCGTACACACACACGCCGGTCAGTACTCACACACACACACACACACACACACACACACACACACACACACACACACAGGCAGCGGCGCTAGCGGCGGCCGGCCCGCGGTACAGCTCACGCATCGTGCACACACACGCCGGTCAGTACTCACACTCACACACACACACACACACACACACACACACACACACACACACACATACAGGCAGCGGCGCTAGCAGCGGCCGGCCCGCGGTACAGCTCACGCATCGTGCACACACACGCCGGTCAGTACTCACAGTCACACACACACACACACACACACACACACACATACAGGCAGCGGCGCTAGCGGCGGCCGGCCCGCGGTACAGCTCACGCATCGTGCACACACACGCCGGTCAGTACTCACACACACACACACACACACACACACAGGCAGCGGCGCTGGCGGCGGCCGGCCCGCGGTACAGCTCACGCATCGTGCACACGCACGCCGGTCAGTACTCACACACACACACACACACCCACACACACACACACACACACACACACACACACACACACACACACACACACACACACACACACACACACACACACACAGGCAGCGGCGCTAGCGGCGGCCGGCCCGCGGTACAGCTCACGCATCGTGCACACACACGCCGGTCAGTACTCACACTCACACACACACACACACACACACACACACACACACACACACACATACACACATACAGGCAGCGGCGCTAGCAGCGGCCGGCCCGCGGTACAGCTCACGCATCGTGCACACACACGCCGGTCAGTACTCACACTCACACACACACACACACGCCGGTCAGTACTCACACTCACACACACACACACACAGGCAGCGGCGCTGGCGGCGGCCGGCCCGCGGTACAGCTCACGCATCGTGCACACACACGCCGGTCAGTACTCACACTCACACACACACACACACACACACACACACACACACACACACACACACATACACACATACAGGCAGCGGCGCTAGCAGCGGCCGGCCCGCGGTACAGCTCACGCATCGTGCACACACACGCCGGTCAGTACTCACACTCACACACACACACACACGCCGGTCAGTACTCACACTCACACACACACACACACAGGCAGCGGCGCTGGCGGCGGCCGGCCCGCGGTACAGCTCACGCATCGTGCACACACACGCCGGTCAGTACTCACACTCACACACACACACACACACACACACATACAGGCAGCGGCGCTAGCGGCGGCCGGCCCGCGGTACAGCTCACGCATCGTGCACACGCACGCCGGTCAGTACTCACACACACACACACACACACACACACAGGCAGCGGCGCTAGCGGCGGCCGGCCCGCGGTACAGCTCACGCATCGTGCACACACACGCCGGTCAGTACTCACATACACACACACACACACACAGGCAGCGGCGCTAGCGGCGGCCGGCCTGCGGTACAGCTCACGCATCGTGCACACACACGCCGGTCAGTACTCACACACACACACACACACACACACACACAGGCAGCGGCGCTAGCGGCGGCCGGCCTGCGGTACAGATCACGCATCGTGCACACACACGCCGGTCAGTAATCACATACACACACACACACACACATACAGGCAGCGGCGCTGGCGGCGGCCGGCCCGCGGTACAGCTCACGCATCGTGCACACACACACCGGTCAGTACTCACACACACACACACACACACACAGGCAGCGGCGCAGGCGGCGGCCGGCCCGCGGTTCAGCTCACGCATCGTACACAAACACCGCTCACTGCTCACACATAGCGTATAGAATACAAAATAATAATAATAACATATAAAATATCGAATGCCTAAAGCCACGGCCTCAGACCGTCCGACCACAATCTGTCCCTTTGTTGTTTGACGGAGAGCCCTCAGGTACGAGACTTTAATACCCGGGCCGATCAAATCAGACCCGGAATGGATGTCGTCGCATTTTGTTAACCGAATACCCGGCTCGGTTACCCGGGGCACGGGCGGCCGGCCAATCTACCCGGATCAAATTAATTATTGTGTTGGTATCCGCGGATGGATGGTTTAGTTTGGGCGATGTTGTATTGTGTTGTGCTGTTCGATTGCGTTGCATTGGATCTTGGGCTTGTACGAGGATTAATTAGTATTCCTGGGAATATGAAGTAATTACGTGGCTGATGTTTACACTCCACAAATCGTGCACTTGAATAATCGGAAGCTTAAAGTTCAGACATTGTAGGTGAGTTAAATTTCTAAAGTATATATAAATGTGTACAGAAATGAGTACAATAAAAACCGTGCAATCTTTGATGCAATCTCAACCATGCAATCTCGGAATTTGAATAAAAAAAATATTATTTACAATTTAACTGCATTAGAAGCTTCATTTTTGGCATTTTATGTGGAAATCGACATCGTTTAAATTGCCACCCAGCCATGGCACAGTGGCCTAAATACGAGAGGTCAAATTTTCATCATATTTTGACATAATGAACCCTCTATCTCCTTGATGACGCTTCTTATGTTTATCTTTAGGTCTTCGACAGTGCTTGGATTGTTCACATAAACAGTGACAGGCAAAAATAAATAATCAAGGGGCATTTAATCATATGATCTTGGAGGCTATGCTTATTCCTGAATCCTGAGATCGGAACTCGCTCAATTTCACTTTCAATAAATTGACTTTCTTTGTCAATATGTCAGGTGACCTTACCCTACTGAAACCCTTACATCAATTTCTTTCAATTGAGTACAGAAATCCGAATTATGATGCAGTGATGATCACCAATTCACAATTAAGGCAGCACTGACCTGGACCTGAAAAATACGGACCGCTTAAGTCCCTAGCCCAAAATACGCATCACATACTCGTATATCTTTTGGAATGCAACGGCTTTTCATGTATCTCTCAGGGATTTGAAAGCCCAAACCAGTTGTTAAAATTTATTTTTAATTTGTTTAATTAAAAATATTTTGCTAAATTTAATTTTAAGAAGAATAGTATCCTCTTTGAGACAGCTAAGTTGAGCACATAATAATCATAATCAAAATCATTTATTCAGTTTAGGCTGTTACAAGCACTCATGAATGTCTAGAAGCTACGCCATCGGTTCGTAAATCTACGGCGGGAGACCTTGTACTGAGAAGAACCGGCAAGAAACTCAGCAAGTGCTGTTTTTTTCTCCCTGTTTTATCATTTACAGAGTCGTCAAATTGAAAAATGACTTCAGAGATGATTCATGAAGTCACCTTTAATTACATAATTATTAAATATACATTAATTGTTTTTCTGCATTTTGTTTGCTGTGTCATACAGTATAAATACAAATAGTGTTATTTATATTAAGTGTGACTAAACATTAACTTCAATATTAAGGAAGTTAGGGCAGACTCATCTCCGCTGGTAGCACCCGTTCACGAGCATGACGCATGAACCAGCCATCGCTTCGTTCAACCATATTTTAGGGAACGTAACGACCCGCCTCACACGACACCTCCGAAGAGGCTATTAAGAGAGCATGACTACCCATAACTACCCATACTAACTACAACATATTTACTTAAATTAAGGTCATTTACCTGTAGGACACCACAAACAATTACAAAAACAAAGCAATGGAGAAATCACGACCACGCCGTTTTGTCAATCAAATATTCTTAAACAGTCTGATAATCTTCCTTAAGTTATCAACTTTATATACAAGTTTCCCATGCATGCAAAGCACGAAACGTTTAATGAATTGAACTACCGTTTAAACAATACTTTTTTAATGATTTCAACGCGTTGCTCCATTGTAAAGCGACTAGTATAATAAATGCCGAATTTTCGTATAATGCGTCTACTAAAAAATTGCGCCAATAAATGATCTGATATGTCAACCATAGGCTGTCAAAGATGCCTGTATATTTTGATGCATTTCACTTTTTAAATTAGTTAACGAAAGTGAACTAGGTAGACCAATTCTGGCGTGATACTCTTAACTTAAATTTAAAGGACATGGATAAGAAACTGCCCTTGACGTGTATACATATTTCGCACTAGCCCGTAACTTTACAATATTTTTTTATTAATTATTAAGTGTTTATTATTCTCATACAACTTTCGTGAAATAATCAAATATTAAAAGTATAAAAATTTACTTCATGTCTGTTTCAAAAGCAAAATGTTCCGTTTTACAAAATAAATGAACAATAAATGTACACAAAAATTATTTGTGTAAGTATATCGAAATAAACAATATTATTTCTAAACTCTTTCAAACTATGACATATTTGGCCCTAATTTTTATTATCACAAATCATTGAAGGCCTAAAATAATAGATTTTATTATTCTGATCAAGCTTGAGACAAGGCTGTATGATAATAATTTATCGTTTAATTTTTGCAAATGGACAAAATAAAACTTCACACCTTTCCTGTCAGGCCGACAATAACATACTATTTGTAATTATTTTTGCTTTAAAAAAACTTTTTGTAAAGAGTTAATCAGAGAAATGGGAAGATAGATCTAAAAAAACGCGGATTTGATGACTCTGTAAATAATTGGCAACATTTTTTATCAACTGTAGTAAGGTAATGACATAGTAGGAGTTCTCATAATTTTCAAGATTGTGACTTCATGAAAAGTTCCTGAGCCTTTTTTCATAGAAATTATAAATATTCAGCCATTTATCATTAAATATTACTAAGTACAGTATTTATACATTGCCTGGGCAGTCGCTCATACAAAATTTTACCATGTCCTTTAGATCAGTCTCTCCTTTTCAGAGAATGATAATGATACATTGTTGTCAAATTTGAGTTTAGGTTTGGAGAATCATGCCAGAGTCGAAACCCAAAGGTATCATACTCGTAAGTTTTAAATTTATGGAGGCGCACTTAACTCTTCATATTAGTGTCACCAACAGAACCTTGTATCTTGCATTTCACTTTGTTAATAATTGGTTTTATCTTTTTGAAGCCAGCTGATACTAATGGAAACATAGTTATAATTTAAATTTTTAAAGCATGTAACTGCTTGATGTTTAAATCTAAAGAAAATGTAACTAGAAAAAATTCCACGCGGACCATGCAGCAGACGGGACTCGAACCCGCACCCTTCGCAATCCGGGCGAATGCACTGACCAATTATGCTACAGCGGCCCTCACGGACCGCGTCGAAATTCCTCTAGCCATTCTTAAGCTGCAAGGCAGCGCCATCTCTTCGCATTATAGGTAACCCACAATGTGGTAGTGGTGCCTGGTCCGCGTGGAATTTTTTCTAGTTACATTTTCTTTAGATTTAAACATCAAGCAGTTACATGCTTTAAAAATAAAAATTATAACTATAATTGCTATTTCTTCTTTCAAATGTTTAATACTTGTAAAAGTATTCATTTGATTCATTGTTTGTTACCTATAATGCGAAGAGACGGAGCTGCCTTGCAGCTTAAGAATGGCTAGAGGAATTTCGACGCGGTCCGTGAGGGCCGCGGTAGCATAATTGGTCAGTGCATTCGCCCGGATTGCGAAGGGTGCGGGTTCGAGTCCCGTCTGCTGCCTGGTCCGCGTGGAATTTTTTCTAGTTACATTTTCTCTAATCTAAACTTGTTTGAGTATTGGTGTAGTTACAAAATTTATTTGCGTGAGTTTCAGTACAAAGTCGTTGGTACTGAAACTCCAACAGAATGAAAAATGAAATTAAAAAAATGTTTATTACTTACATAAAAGCATGTTACAATAATAGAGGTTGTATTCCCCTTTTAAGTGTGAGAACACTTGTGCCAGGGAAAGCCATTCTCCCATAGCTTGAAGTGGTTATGTAAAATATAGCCAGTGCATAATAATAAGAACATACAAACATTACTTATGCTAACAGCAAGTCGTACGTGTTTACTACAATAATGTGTACATGCAAACTGTTTATCCTATTCAGTGTGGTAAAATTGAAACCACTTAATTATCAAGCTTACAGTATCCTCATAACTAGGAGTTGTCAGCCAGTCGGTAAGCAGTTGCTTGTGAACACCGCGCTTTAGACAGTCCCTATTAGTCGACCTTATTGGACGATGGTACCAGTTGATGTGCCTGTGATTGGTTATCGACGGCCAACTCGAAGCAAGCGAGTAGTATTTAACGAGACTAATGTGAATCAACTTTTCTTTACTTTTCTCTGCCTCAGCTAGTATTGGAATTCTTGGCGTTGACATATCGAGCGACGTCCAGATTCGGGATCATTTAGAGGGCAAGGCCAAATTGGCCTCTAAGAAGCTTGGTGTGCTCAATAGATCGAGAATGTACTTCACACCGGTCCACCGACTGCAGCTTTATAAGGCACAGGTTCGGCCTCACATGGAGTACCGCTCTCATCTTTGGGCGGGGGCACCCCAGTACCAGCTTCTCCCTTTGGATCGCATCCAGCGCCGAGCGGCTCGAATCGTCGACGACCAGGACCTTTCCGATCAGCTTGATCCTTTGGCTTTGCGTAGGGATGTAGCTTCGCTCTGCATCTTCTATATCATTTATCACGGGGAGTGTTCTGAGGAATTGTTCAGATTAATTCCAGCTGCTGCATTTCGCCATCGTACATCGCGACAAAAATTTCATCCCCATCATCTTGATGCGTGGCTATCCACAACCGTGCGTTTTTGTCGAAATTTTTTACCACGTACGACAAAACTGTGGAATATGTTGTCGCCAGCAGTGTTTTCGGACCAATACGACCCAAGAACCTTCAAAAAAAGAGCGTACTCCTTCCTTAAAGGCCGGCATCGCATTTGTGATACTCCTGGTGTTGCAAGTGTCCATGGGTGACGGTGATCACTTACCATCAGGTGAGCCGTCTGCTCGTATGCCCCCTATAACATAAAAAAACTTTGTTTTTCACCTCCCTATTTTCTTGTATACCTACTTTTATCTTTACTATCCTTCTATGCTTCCTCTTTCAGACTTCTGCCCGTACCCCTGGCTGTATCAAATAGCAGCCTCGAGCACGGACAGTATATTATTAAACACGTTGTTTGAATAAGAATAACCTAGTTAAAGAGACATATCACTACATAGTATAAAACAAAGTCGCTTTCTCTGCCCCTATGTCCCTTTGTATGCTTAAATCTTTGAAATTACGCAACGGATTTTGATGCGGTTTTTTTAATAGATAGAGTGATTCAAGAGGAAGGTTTATATGTATAATACATGCATAATATAGTAGAGAAACACTGATCATTTTAGAGGTTTTTAATGTAAGGTCGTAAATAAACACATTTTTTTGCGCTTACATTGCAAACGCTGGCTGAACCCAACGAGATAGATCAAAATAATGTACTACAGTATTGTACACCTTAAAAAAGTCTACAAAAAAGTCCGCGATGGTATATGCCTATCTCTTTGGTATAACCACAATAACCATTTTTTAATTACTTATTACGAGAAAATAATGGCTTATTTAGGAACAAGCGATTTTAAGCAATACAGCATTAATCCTTATCCAATTAAGGCGCGTGTCTTTAGTAATTAGGTATTTAAAGAAAGTCATTGTGTTTAATAGAAACCTGAGAACAAAAATATAATCTAAACTACAGCTCTACACCGAAGCGAAGCGAGGGCGGGCCACTAGTTGTAAATAATTGAATAAAAATATTATGAAAAAAAAAGCAGTTGCTTGTTTTCGAAATTTGTCTTTATATAAATGTTTATAGAATCGTTAAAAAGTTTACAATAATGCACTCCCCCTTTTATATATGAATTATGTAAATCCCCCGGTTCTACGACCTCAACTTCATTATTGTTAGTAGTAATTGGTACAAGTTTCCACGCTAAGTTAACGTATCGTGGGCCGTGACCTAATCCAAGTCGTTTCCTCTAGTTGCTTGTAATTAATTTCTGAGACAAACGCAGCGCGAGCGAGGCGAGGCGGGTGCTTCATTCACGCCGCTTCAATTCAGTGTGACCAGATTCAGTATACTTTTTCAGTATATTTCATCGATTTTTCTGAACATCAGTATATTTTCAAGTATATTGCTGGCAGTCAGTATTTTTGGGTATACTTTGGTAGAAGTTATGGCAACACCGTAGAGAGTGATCGTTTTTGCGACAATCTTTGCGGAATTCCCTGGAACGCGATATTTTCACAGATAAATTTAATAAAAACGGACCAAAGAAACAGATTTATAAACAAAAATGTATCAGCTATTTTAAAAACAAAGCAAGGTGTTAAGGATGAAGGAGGTTGTGTAAATTTTAATCCTTCGAAAAGGATGTTAAAATGTAACTCTAACATTTATTGTGAGTATGAATAAATGGAGGAGCTCGATGGCGCAAGTGGTTAGCGCGTTCAGCTACGATAGTTGAAGTTAGGCAACTTTCGCAGTGGTCGGTCATTGGATGGGTGACCAAAAATTTACTATCTCGAGCTCCTCCGTGCTTCGGAAGGCACGTTAAGCCGTTGGTCCCGGCTGCATCTGCAGTCGTTAGCACCCGCCACTCCGCATTGGGCCTGCGTGGTGGGTCATGGCCCAATCTCCCTATTCCATCCATAGGGAAGGCCTGTGCCCCAGCAGTGGGGACATTAATAGGCTGATGATGATGATGATGAATAAATGAAACGTGTTAAGAAAATCAGTATTTTTATTGGTATATCTGTCCTATGTAAGTCGGTATATTTCAGTATTTCTTTGAGGTGACTCGGTATTTTCGTAAAATTTAATCTGGTCACACTGCTTCAATTTGCGGAATAGTTGACGCATAATTAACCGTGTTTTGATAAATGAGTTAAATTAATAATGCAAAGTTTTCGCGCCCACCGCCGCCCAGCCGCGCCGAGTAATTACAAGAATAAATAACTGCGCATTCATGTTTACTAGCGTTGGTGTTACTGCGTGTCCGCGATGTCATCAACGATTTAAATAAATAATAAATAATAATATTTCCAACACTCACACCAATAAGCCTAGCCCCTAGGAAGGCACATTAAATAAATACATTTCCCGCTGTTTCAAATCTTTTGCAGGCTCTATGGGGCATGTAGATGTTGCCGCCACATCCAGGGAAATTCGGAGGCAAACACTTATTAAATGCAATGCCCGACCAACATCAGTCGAGCCGCGGCCCCCAAGCTACCATCACCCAGCTCGGAGGAAGATCTTCCCCTTTATATTAATATATATAAGTCTGGAGCTTAGATGCATATGGGCGGATGTGCAGATCGGCCAATTTTTTTTATTGAATAACAAAGATAAGCGCTTCTTTCTCTTTCCATAGCACTATGATCTGTACTTCTATCCCTTTTCTGGGCTAAGATAATTCCGTGCATAATGTCGATTCTTACAGCTTTTCTAAAATCATTAGAACCTTAAGGTTTCATTTTCACTTCCTTCTCTCTACGTCTACATTGCTGTATTTTTCTTTTGGTGGATTGAAAATTTGGCCCTTATGCTTAAAAAAATATTAATACCAAGGCTACATAAAAGGAGTCACGCCTTTGTGGTTCAAACAGTGATTTAAAATATTCATCGTAACTAAAGTTCCGATATTATGCATCTAAGATTCCTTTAATAACTTTAAAACGGTTGTAGATATACGACTTTATGCCTTTTGTATTAGTAACTTTGTAAATGCATTGGTGGGCCAATGTAAAAATAAATCGTTATGGATGTGAACTATTCAAAATATGGCGCCAAAAAATTAGCGACATTGGGCATTATCGGCCACGGCATGTCCAATGACTAACACTGCATCAGTTTAAGTGTAATGAGATACGTTGTGATTGGTCGTTGCGCGATCGTATGTCTGGCCGTCTGTCACTTTGCTCCTTGCACGCATTGTTTGTTTACATTTCGGTGTTTTTATTTGACCTTCGGTCTGTTGGTGTTTTGTGAAGTGAGAGATACTGAGAAACCTATATCTACTGCAAAGTACAATGATCTGATAACTCTTTTGAAATGAGGTCCTTAGTTATTTACGGGATTATTACCATGTACCTTGTTTTTAACGAGTTCAGTTACTCCGTGATCATGGCGCTTGCAACAGTGCTGAAATATCGGAAACTCGCTAAAAACAAGGTACATGGTAACAATCCCGTAAATAACTTATATTACTATAATGTTAGTGACCATAAAAGTTTAAAACAATACATCTTCCCCTTTGGCCTTCCTACAGACTCCATTCTCATGAAAATGTTTCTACGAGCTGACTTTGGGAAAATTAAAAAAAAATATTAAAAAGCTAATTTAAAACCCGTTGAAAAGTATTGTATTTAATGAGTCAGTTGTGTGCGTGAAAACAAAAAATAAATATGAGGCCACATGCCTCGTAACAACACATGCATCTCTTATCTATTAGACAAGTCCGTCCGTCCGTCTGTCTGTGGTGCTGTTTCAGCGGCCAAACCGTAAGAGATAGATAAAGAGAATGTTTAAGTTATAAGTTAAGAATAGTCTGATAAGACTACAAACCGGATTTGAGTAACGTAGCACTTCCGGTTTTCGAGAAATCACGAATTTCAAACGAAACCACACAAAATCTCCGAAGTTCTCAATTAATTAAATATATTTTTTTTTATTTTTTAAATCAGGTTTTGGTGAACATTTGGTTCACTGGTTTGCTAGTAAATAAATAATACATTTGAGTACCACTTCTACAGAAACAAATCTTAATTAATTTCAGTCCCTTAGCGAAAACGTAATGTAAAATCAATGTGTTTAAGTGCTCTGCTAGGTCAAATGTTACAGCCTCTGAGTGGACGGACCACGACCTTCATCAAGTATTTATTTCCTTCACCAGGCCTAGATTATGCAGCATACCTTATTTAGATTCCAATCTCTTCAATAGGTGTAAAGAAAACGAAACGCTATTCAGTTCGTCGGATAGATTATCAAAAAAATAATGGACACTTATTTTTTATTTTGTCAATCAGCCAAAAATGCCAAAAATAAAACGCCTCAATTTGGGAGTGCGGGCCATAAAGTTACTTATAAGTAAAAATTGAACCAAGACGTGCCGTCATGCAATATTTCAATTCAACATATAAAACACATAAAAACATATAAAATACGTGTCCAATATTCTTCAATAATCCACCTGATGGAAAAACATTTAGTCAAATGTTCACCAAAACCTGATTTAAAAAAAAATGTATTTAATTAATTGAGAACTTCGGAGATTTTGTGTGGTTTCGTTTGAAATTCGTGATTTCTCGAAAACCGGAAGTGCTACGTTACTCAAATCCGGTTTGTAGTCTTATCAGACTATTCTTAACTTATAACTTAAATATTCTCTTTATCTATCTCTTACGGTTTGGCCGCCGAAACAGCACCACAGACAGACAGACGGACGGACTTGTCTAATAGATAAGACATATGTACACTCTTGAATCAACATTTCAACAAAACTACAAGTAGTTCGGTGACATCAAAACTGGACTCTACCTACATGTATGGAAAATATTGCCTGAACAAATCCCTCTCTAATAAATATTTAAACTTCGTTTTTGAATGCATAAAATGTGAAGAATGTTGTCCTTCGCCGGATTTTATTTGAATAAAGGTTATTTTTATAACTTTAAAGTAAGCCGCTACCATAACCTATAGATAGGCTTGCCAAATGGCGATTTTCCCCCGGAATTTTGCGTCTTGTCTCGTGTCCAGTAATAAGACTATATTGTCCCTGATTCCGATAATGTGCTAGGGGGGGTTCATAAGCGGGGCAGCCCCACATTTATGATATTAGTAGGGAGAGCTAACAGTCCCGTCTTCCCCAGGTGCGATCCGCAGCATCATAATGGAGCCTACGCCTCAGCAACTAGAGCCAGTGGAAATATTGTAGGGGGTGCCATACGCGGGACAGCCCCACATTTACAATATTGGTAGAGTGCAGAGCTAACAATCCTGTGTCTTTCAGGTGCGATCCGCGGCATCATTGTGGAGCCTGCGTCTCGTCGCCTGGAGCCGGTGGAGGTGTTCTGGGGGGTTCCGTACGCGGGGCAGCCCCCGCGGCTGGGGCCCCCGCCCCCGCCCCCCAGCTGGCCCGGCACGCGCCTCGCCGACGCTTTCGCGCCCGTCTGCCCGCAGAAGTATCCCGACATATCCAACAAGTCAGTTAACCTTTAAAGCAATCAATAAACCTCTTGTATAATGTACTTTGGTTCTAGGCTGTTTTAAGCCGGGGCAACTATTTTTAGTGTACATAAACGAGCTACCGTTGATCATTCAACACTTATGTGTTTTGTTTTCTGATGATGCGACAATATTTTTGACAAATGACAAATTAAATGATGCTGATTTTGTGAATGGAATTTATAACACACTGGACGTAATAGTAAAGTGGCTAGCTTCTTTAAATTTAATAGTAAACATTGGGAAAACAACGCTGATGGAGTTTAGGATAAGAAAAAGCCTAGTTAAATATTGATATCGATGATAAGCAAGTAGAGAATGTGCAAGACAATAAATTTTTGGGTGTTACCATTGATACTCATTTGAACTGGAAATCGCATATTTAGGATATAAATAAGAAAATCTCTAGCAGCTGCTATGCTATATCTATTCTGTCAAATGTAGCTTCAGTGTAAGCAAGACCATTTGTACACAGTTCTGGACAATTATCTTATCTTCTCTTAACAACATGCGACAGACATTGGCAACATTCAGCAGCCTGTTTAAAACCGACGCAACATAATGCCTAGATCATTTTTAAAGCATTATGTGCCGCACAGTATTGCCCCGGCGTACAACAGCCTTTAGTAGGTTTAGCTTTTGCCCGTGGATCATTTGCGATGATCACCTTGGTGAGCCATGGGAAAATATATTTACTAAGAGTCCACAAAGGTATATCAAAGGAAATGTATTTTCTCTGATCTGCTATGTTCCTACGAAGAGTTCCGTGCCACATCTGTCAAGTCCTTAATCAGATCATGATAATTTTTCTATGACCACGTCGGGAGTATATCCTTGTGATTACACAAAGAATTTTGAAAATCGGCCTATCCATAACAATTATAAAAAAAATGTGTGTGTCAGCTCCGACGCACGACTGGAGTTTACTCCTTAAGTTCGATAGTCTAACCAGACGCAAAAAGAGTTTATTTAACTTAAAAAAGATTGATACTGTATGAAAGGGTAAATTAACAAATTAATGAAAATAATATACATATAGAAATATATATTTACTTATTTCATATACATTTATTACAACTAATCGAAATATTTTACATTAAACTTTTTACAATAGTCAATTTCAGATGTGCATAAATAGATTAGGAATGTTGATAAATTATGTAATTATTATTATCAGACTATTATCATTTTTTTAAATATTAATTAAATCAACATTGTCTGCATTATTAATTACAGTGACAAGTGGTTTATGGTAACTAAAATAAGACACATGGACGTTCGTAGATACGTGGTTCACGAATCTTGAAAATACCGCATCAATGGTTGTACCATACCTCGTTATCCCCATTGCTCTATCAGAAACAATATCTAATGTCAATCCGTCATCTTTGTTTGTCGAAGTTGCGCGACATAGGATGCGCACCAAAAACGTAACGAGGTCATTCATCGATAGATTTTACTCCTCACATTTTTCTCATACCGGGCCCCTTATATATGCAAATCGATTCTTAAGGAGTAAACTCCAAAAGCCTACAGACGATTTGAGAATGTCCTTCTTCTTAAAGCCAGTTGATAAACTAAGTCGTCGCGTCTGTGTTAGGTATATAAGCGTTCGTTATACAATGAAATAAATGAAGGAAATAATTTAAAACAATCCACTGCTCGTGTTGAGGTACCGCAAAATTACAGAAGCCTTATTATAAATTACTCTTGTAACATTTCCCTCGGATTAATGTCTTAGAGAAAACTGTTTGCAATTTTGTATAATCCAACGAAATTACGGAGTTACGCATAACGTTATACCGGAGGTGCTAAGTTTATAAACTTCATTAAATCATTTCCTCGTAAGTTAACCGTACGTACCTATCGTATGTTACACTATTGGAGGCAGTAAGTTAAATAGGTTTTGACATACTTCCAATTACAGGCAGTATTAAAGCAACCCAGATTAGGGAGTCGTCAGAATTATAATATTTGTTTTGAGAAGGGTTTTTTGGAGTTTACTCCTTAAGAATCGGTGTGCATATATAAGGGGCCCGGTATGAGAAAAATGTGAGGAGTAAAATCTATCGATGAATGACCTTGTTACGTTTTTGGTAGGGATATTCGATATACATCGATGCATCGAAACATCGATGTTTGCAATGAAAAACATCGAATCGATCCGATGTTTTGAAAAGCTTTCAATATACTCGATGCATCGATGTTTAAAAAAACATCGAATTGGTAATACAGTAGTACCACGTAGTGATAATATCCTCTTTTTGGTTTAACCTCAGTAAAAAAAACTTAAGTTTGACCACTAAAATTTTACTTCTGTTATGAAAGCATTCCAAATTCTCTGATATGGCTCCGATGTTGGCAGCACTGTGCAAGAGTCAGTGCAGTGACAATAAAAAATAACTACGAGTTTCTATGTTTAAAAACATTTAATAAATCTAAAAAAAGTTTACTAGAAAAAAAATCAACGCGGACCAGGCAGCGGACGGGACTCGAACCCGCATCCTTCGCTATCCGGGCGAATGCACTGACCATTATGCTACCACGGTCCGCTGCCTGCTCCGCGTGGATTTTTTTCTAGTAAATGTTTGAAATACATCGATGTTTTCATCCGATACATCGATTGACATCGATGTATAGTTGCGATGTATCGAATCAAAAAATACATCGATGTTTTTTCAGAGTGGACACCCCTAGTTTTTGGTGCTCATCCTATGTCGCGCAACTTTGACAAACAAAGACGACGGATTGACATTAATAAAAATTTTAAAATCTGAACTGAATTTAGATATTGTTTCTGATAGAGCAATGGGGACAACGAGGTATGGTACAACCATTGATGCGGTATTTTCAAGATTCGTGGACCACGTATCTATGAACGTCCATGTCTCTTATGTATAAGACATATACATAAACTCCGGTCGTGCGTCGGAGCTGACACACACAATTTTTTTTTTACATCAAAGTGTCCCGAGCGTATGGGTCAAGGATTCTCCTTAGCTCAACTCAATTACAAGATTTATTCACCCGATTCCGTATACAGATGTTCATTTCGGGGTATTTGGAACCCGGAGATGCGGCCCGATGCTACGGAGGGACGTCACCAATAACGAGATTTAATTAAAAGCTTATGAACGTAGCCAATGGGGCTCGTGTGGGATGGATGTGATCTTTAGACCTTGATTAAATTGTTGGGGGGGGGGGGGGGGGGGGGATTAACGCGAATGTATTGTTTCATAATGGATTCCATTTACTGAATTATACGTACAAACTATAGACCGAACTGTGACATAACATACAAGAGTCTATGATATTTATTATTTTAAAGCATGTAACTGCTTGATGTGTAAATGTAAAGAAAATATAACTAGAAAAAAATCAACGCGGACCAGGCAGCAGACGGGACTCGAACCCGCACCCTTCGCAATCCAGGTGAATGCACTGACCAATTATGCTACCGCGGCCCTCACGGACCGCATCGAAATTCCTCTAGCCATTCTTAAGTCGCAAAGCAGCGCCATCTCTTCGCATTTAAACATCAAGCAGTTACATGCTTTAAAATAATAAAAAGTATAACTGTAATTGTTATTTCTTCTTTCAAATGTTTAATACTTGTAAAAGTATTCATTTGACATTGTGGGTTGCCTATAATGCGAAGAGATGGCGCTGCCTTGCAGCTTAAGAATGGCTAGAGGAATTTCGATGTAGTCCGTGAGGGTCCGTGCATAATTGGTCAGTGCATTCGCCCGGATTGCGAAGGGTGCGGGTTCGAGTCCCGTCTGCTGCCTGGTCCGCGTTGAATTTTTTCTAGTTATATTTTCTTTTGATTTAAACATAAAAGAGTCTTTTAAGAAGTATCTTGCAGTATGGCAAGATAAAGATTAAAATAGCTGCATCAGATTTTTAAGCGTTTGTTCTCCATCTTCTTTTATAATGTGAGTTAGAGTCATTTCATTTGCTGAGATCGCTTTATGAAACTGCACCCAGGCAGTTATTCGTCCAATAAAACAAAAAATGGGTGCGTGTACTTATGTAGGCGCGTGAGAAGTTATCCTTCTTTGGCATCGTTTAAAATTAGTTTTTAATTGCATGCAAATAATTAATTACAATAAATTAATAAAAAGTCTGGAAAAGGAGACAGTCAATAAAGTTCAGTTTTAATTTGAAAAAATAAATAAATAATCAAAATATTCAATTAAAATCGCTACTGAATATAATTTATTAGAACATATGTGATTTGCACTTGTATGAAACTCAAACACGTATTCCGAATATACAAACTAGAAACATGTGGATAAATATTATAAATATGAATACCTATAACTGTTACTTTATTACAAAAAATAAAGATGTGGTTTTTGGTTCTACTACACCAATGGTCAAGAGATGGCGCTGTAGTCTCCTGAATCGCGCTTTGGTTCCGTTGTTCCAGATTAATAAATACTTTTGATAGGCCTTCACAATGCAGTCGTTAGCACCCACTAAATAGAGATTCTATTTCTATTTTGTTGGTAGATTTTCTTAATGTGCGGTAAACACAAAAGTAACGCATGAAGTTGGTCGCTAAAGCGACCAACTTCATGCTGTTAAAATTTTGTGTTACAGTGATGCGCGCGCATTTTAAAATTTCACTCTCATCATTTTTTCATAACGCGCCTAAAGAAGTAAAACTTCAAAAAAATACAGTTCCCGAGGCTTTAAATAAATGGAACACTTTTTTCCTCGCTCCCGCACTTGTAAAGTCAGCCCACTTCACTGAATCTTTTGGAATGTTTTATTTCATTATACTCGCATTAAAAAACTTCCTCGTAGGAAATACGAAAGATTGTTTGCGTTGAGCAAATGGAGGGGAACTTGAAAAACCAATGTTGTGAAACTGATGATCTGCCTACCCAAATATTTACCACATCGTGGGTATATCATTCAGAGCTTTATTTTATGAAATTGAACTCGAAATAGTTTTTACAGTTATCATCATACTTTGTACGAAGCACTGAGTACAATTGATGATCTTTATAACAATTATGTGTTTTTTTCTCTCTATTTTATTCCTTTAATATATGACTCATGAATGGTTAAAGATCACGAAACGGACCACCTACTCAAGAAGCATGCCATTTCAAAAAGTTGTCTACTTAAGTAATTGAGCATAAGTTCGCGTTTTGGGTTTCGTCTGAGTCTATAATTAAGGCGACTAACAGAAATAAAAAAACAGAACTCAATTCAAACAGGCACATTCTGTATATCGAACACTAAAATGGCGATGGACCGGACATATGTTGAGGGAAAGGCTACAGAAATGGACCAGAATAATAACAGAGTGGTATCCAAGGGACGGTAAAAGAAACAAAGGTGGGCAAACGAGATAAAAAGATTATTTAAAAAAGGTGGCTGGTTCAGAATGGATCAGAGTTGCAAAAGATAGAAGAAGTCTTTAGAGGAGGCATATGTCAAAAGACAAGTTGTGTCAGAAAATAGTGACCGGAACACTGATAATTTAGAATAGAAACAAATATATATATACAGTTAATTAGATTAAGAAAATGTTTCAAAGTTTAACAGCAATAAAGGCTTATTTTATTTTATTTATTTATAATTATTTGATATCATCAAAGTCTAAACTAAGTACTTAAATGGATTTGAGTTTGAGCTTGAAAGAAGCATTCTTCTATACAGGAGTGCTGCGTTGTCCAAGATGCCCCTCGGTATCTACAACGAGCTGAAGGCCACAATCCCATTCCTTGCCAACCAGAGCGAAGACTGTCTCTACCTCAATATCTACGTGCCCGGTAGCGGTAAGACCTTTTCTCCTTTATTAAAATTCACATATTGAGAGCTGTTTAGAATCGTTCTTTAAGGACGTCTTTAGCCGATGAGACAAATGGGCGCAAGAAAGTCAGTCAGTCAGCCTTAATAGAAGAAGCAACATTTACTTAAACTTATGTAATCCAATACAACATCCACTCACTATCAGACAAGCTATTAGATCTATAAGTACAAGTCCTCTTTAATAGCCATCTAGAGTAATGTCTACAATTGTTTTCATGCGATAGCAGTAAATCCTGTTTATGCTCAACTGAATGAAAAGGTTAGATCACTGCGAAATCTAGAACTAGTTCAGATTTAGAGACATTATTAATAAACTAAATTTGTTAATAATATCTTCATCATCCCCATTTCTTGGTACGAGACCTTTCCATCCATAAGGAGGAATACCGAGATTGGACCATGACACACCATGCGCGTCGTGTGGGTGCTAGCTACTGCAGATGCAGCTGGGACCAACGGCTTCATGTGCCCTTTGAAGCACGAAGGAAGGTCGAGATAGTAAATTTTTGGTCACCCATCACCGGAATTCAGAATAGTAGCTTAATTTCCACGATCGCAGACCGAACACGCTACTTGCGCCATCGAGCTCCTCTCATCATCATCATCAACAGCCGATCCTAGTCCACTGCTGGACATAGGCCTCTCCAATTGCACGTCACTCAGATCGATTTTGGGCTACTCGCATCCAGCTCCTGCCAGCCACCTTGCGCAAATCGTCACGCTTCTATATTTTTATTTTGAGCATTCAACTGGTTGATTTATAAATCTAAAACTGCCTACAATTTTATTATAGATTATCGGTAGCAATCTGCTGAAGCGAAAGGCGCAAGTTCGAATCATGCCACTTAACTCAGTGGATATTTATCTAGTAGGTGAATATTTCTTGAGAAAAAGCTCGATGGCGCAAGTGGTTAGCGCGATCTGTGAAGTTAAGTAACTTTTGCAGTGGTCGGTCATTCGATAAGTGACCAAAACTTTATTATCTCGAGCTCCTCCGTGCTTCGGAAGGTACGTTAAGCCGTCGGTGCTGACTGCATCTGCTTAGCACCCACCAATCCGCACTGGGCCCGCGCATTTTCCGTACCATCCATAAGGAAGGCCTATGCCCCAGCTGTGGGGATATAAATAGGCTTAGATTAAAACAAAAAGGGTAGATACGGTACGCTCATACTTGCATCAAACAAAAACTGATCCCACGGCAGCGCGAACGGGACGGCGAGATCCGCGTCACTGCTTTACCGACCCGAACGAAACAGCACGTTAAGTTTCAACGGCAGCACGAACGAGACGGCGAGATCCACGTCACTGCATTACCGACCAATCACGCGACCAGTACTCGACGTCACTACCGAATAAGATTCAAAACAAACAACATTTTTTATGAAAAATATATTTTATAGTACTTATGAATGAAAAGTGATGCCGTGGGTTTTATTTTTAGTTCTTGAGCAATTTGAGCACTTTTTAGAAACACACTTAGGGATTGTTTTATCATATAAACACAAAATATTATCAATATTTCTTTTTGGCGTTCACATGTACGTCGTTTGCATGTCAAGTTGTGACTAAAGCGATTAGGGTCGTGGACCGCAATTGGTGCGGATCACTTTTGTGAGGCTAGTGCCGTATCTACCCTTTTTGTTTTAATCTAAGTAAATAGGCTGATATGATGATGATGATTTTCTTGAGAAAACGTTGTATTCTGTAGGTGCGCGCGGCGTGGAGGCGCCGTACGCGGTGGTGGTGTGGGCGGGGGGCCGCTCCCACGAGTGGGGCTCCGCCAACACTCTGGACGGCGCCGTGCTGGCGGCGCGCGCGCACCTCCTCGTCGTCACCATCAACTATAGGCTAGGCTTACTAGGTGGGTACTGTGGGTGTCTCCCGCTGGAGGAGATTCATATTCATATTCATATTCATATTCATATTCATATTCATATTCATATTCATATTCATATTCATATTCATATTCATATTCATATTCATATTCATATTCATATTCATATTCATATTCATATTCATATTCATATTCATATTCATATTCATATTCATATTCATATTCATATTCATATTCATATTCATATTCATATTCATATTCATATTCATATTTATTTACAAGAAACATGGTACAATAAAAATATGTTACAATACATATGGTTCTCAAACATGATTCGCTAACTTAGCATGCAAATATCAAATTATTTTATATTAATATTGTAATTGGTCACACCATTGTTAATCATACCAAAACATTAATTCCATTTTAACATGTCAATTAATCGTCAATCCTCATCACATATACATGTCAAGAAATCCATAATTTTAGTCAAATTTACGATCATAAAACTTTAAATCGTTTATTCCATTTACACATGTCAAATTATCAAGCAATTAAATATTATTAAATCACTACAATTAATATATAACACATGGAATAAAAATTACAATCTTAATCAATTTGTCACTTATTATGTCTGGATTTAAAATAAAATTAAAATATTAAGAGATCCTTGTAGCTTTTTGAGGTAGCCGCGACTTGTGGAAATAATAGGTAAGGTAAAGTCGGTATACCAAAAACCAGCACTATACGTTCATGCGGCGGGCTTGTAGATACTACAATGGTTTTTTGGGAGATGTTGATGTGTTTTTCCTATCTTTGAATATGTTTAAAAAATTGGTGCGCATATAATGCGATGAGCGAGTGGTCGGAGTATTGGTCTGTTGAGTCAGGGACCAGCACCTGTGTTGGTGATTGATACTGCAGATTGGAGGTTTGTCCCTTCGCTTCGTTTATTGCATTATACCATTTGGCTCAAAGGTTGTACTGAATTTCTTTTCTAAATTATGGTGTTATTCCACTTCTATTAAGTTCATTATTATATAAGTTAGGTCATATGTTATGGAACTGTTAGGTCAGTTTGTTACGATGAAATTGTTCATATGATATTATGTATGTTCCTAATTAAATAAATAAAAATAAAATTCGAGATTGTTCGTCTCGGAACAATTTAAGAACGGCCATAGATGCTCGAGCAGGGAGCCAGTGATCAACATATTAGGACTGTTCGAGCAAACAGTGTCAATAGCTTCAAGTTGCCATTTGACCGAGCTGGGTGTCAGTAGGCGCAACTGCTCCAGCGGTCCGTGTACGTGTGTACGTAGAATACTGTAGTTCACTATGCAGTTGTCCATGTCCCATGTATGGCGGCTCTGAACTGAATCACATCTGGAAAACTGGGCTTCTCACTGTTAGACAGTTATTTATATACAACTCAGTTCTCCGCTACCATAAAACCCTGGATCCTACGCAGCTGCCCCTAAATAAAAGACGCATTCGTACTTCTGTCTCAATTTGTAAAACAGTGTTTGCTAGACGACAAGTACACTTCACAAGTCCATTTTTATATAGATATTACAATGATTTAAACAACATTATCAAACTAAATAGAAATAATCTTAAAACTGCACTTCAAAAAAGTTTAAAAACGCTAGATTATAATAATACAGAAACTATATTTAAAATAATAAGATAAACATTATAAGATGCACACACACACACACACATACACACACACAAACACACATAACAAACTCCTTTGGCTAATCCATTGAGTTAATAACTTAAGAACAGTTATCTGAATTAATAAATTGTTTACTAAATGGTACACAACTTTATGAATTGGGTGGAGGGTTGATTACCTGAGACACAGGATTCATCCTAGTTCAAGTGTCAACCCACTATAATCTGATCAAAACTTACCTTTTATTTTTGGTAAAGAAAATGCATGTTTTTTGTATCATTGTTTTTATGTAGCCATTAATAATACCAACATTATGAACATTGTGATTATGGTGAGAAATAATAGTTATTTATTATACAAGAGTGGAAAGTTCCTTTTTAACCGCGTGCTCGATTTGGATGACCGAGCAAGCGAAGGATTCTAAAGTTGAATCACGAGCGCAGCGAGTGATTCTAAATTAGAATCCTGAGCGTCAGCGAGGGAAACAAACGAGCACAAGGTGAAAAATCTTTCCACTCGAGTGCAATACGTAACTTTTCATCCCACCTCAGCGAGGAAATAACAAAATGAAAAAGAAAACAATTTATAATGACAAAATATTTTTATTTCAATTAAAACACATTAAGATAATCTATAAATTGAAGAAAATAATAAGAAGTAGAAAATAATTAAGAAATATTAAATGTAACGTTGCTACAGTTACTTATGTTAAGTTTAATATTTTTGTTAGGTAATGTTATGTTGGTGTTTGTGAATTGTGCGCTGTTTTGTGGTAAACTACTCGTATCAGTAATTTTAAATAGTTGTGCCGATTCATTGGATTCTATTGGCGTAAATGTTGGCGAGAGAGGGCTATTGTTTCCAATCTTATGGGGGCTCATTTTAGATGTAGAAGGGCGAGACCAAGAATCTGACAGAGGTTCTTTCAGCGTTATGGCCTCCACGATACTATTACAAATTTTTGATTTACTTTGGATTGAATCCTCTATGTATCCCTCTACAACCGAATTAGACTTCCAGCCTCCATGGCGCTTAAGCGATAGAAGATCAGCCCCTGATTCGGCCAAAAGTGTGGCTGAGGTTCTTCTAAAACAGTGACCGGTGTATAACGGGGGTTCTAAAAGTCCGAGAAAAGTTGCTATTTCTCGTGGAATACTGCCAATTTTATTCTGACCCATAGGTTGTCGGATACACTTTCCGTTGCGATATTGTAGAAAAAATCGTTCAATTGGGGTGTTAGAAGGACGTAAAGCTTGATATTTCTGAACAATGTTTACATATTCCTTGCGAATAACGAAGTTGCGGTCTTTTTTTGTCTTGGTATTTAGTACATTAATTAATAGCAATTCATCAGAATTATGAGAATATTTTGATACGTTATTGATATTAAGTAGTGTAAGTTCATTTGTTCGACATGCTCCGGTTATACCAATAATAAGAACAACCTGTAACAAAAGAAGTATTTATAATCGTAAATAAATTAATCAAATTAAAAATATTGTAAGTACTATGTACAATTTTATCAACAACAAAAAATTACACGTATTGACTTACTTTTGCCGCTAAATATACGGAATCAGGTGCTTCATTAATAAACTTTGCAATTTCAGATGCTGTGAAAACCTTCGATTTTTTTGGTTTATAACCAGATGAGGCTCTTTTTAAAAATGCCACTAATTTATGATAGGTGTCGATATGAACGTCTTTCTTCATCTTAATTGTTAATTTTAGCATTGAATACGTACTCCATAGCGTGCTTGCTTTCTTGGTCTCAGATAATTCTATAAAATATGCCAGCAAAACGTTTTCGGAGAAAGTTTTTGCTCCTTTAGCTAGTCGCCACATGTTAAATATATCGTACTGTTTCAAATACTTCTCTCGTGATTGCTGAGGGAGAAGGCTCATTTGCGCATTATTAACTGTTTCAGTTAACTCAGTTGGCGTTAGATAAACTTCATCGTCGCTAATGTCACTCATTTTAGTTGATTTTTTTGTACAGTTTTTAGGTTATGTTAATTATATTAAGCAATAAAACGTGAAAAACTAGAATGGCGCGAAGCACGCAAATAAAACAAAGAAACCAAGAAGGTTCCAAATTTAAATTTTTTCACAATTTAAAAAGTTCTAATCATAAATTTGGCACCATAGAGGTTACATTAAATAGGTTTAATGACGTTTTGAATTTACAATTATATTGAGTACTCATTATATGTGATGTTCTAAATTCAAATCTACTTTGCCGCTCAAGCGAATAAAATAGAATTTTCCAGCCAGATTTCGAAGCGCAAAATTACACTTTCCGAGGTGGTGGGATGAAAAGGTTATTATTATCTACATATTTGCTCGCCACGAGCTACATATTTGCTTGTTTGTTATAATCTGATAAGCAATAAAACATTTCTTTCAACAGAACGAAATCGGATCTTTTCAAACTAAAAATAGTTTCCGATACCAGTTGTAGTTTAGTTATCAATTCATAACTCAGAAATTCACAATGATTTTAATCAAAGCTGTGTAAGCTTCAATGCTTTTTGCATTTGGCAACAGTTCCAGTCGGCAAAGCGACCAACTGCTACTGAGCCAGTAACATAAAAATAAAGTGACTCCTTCGTGCCAAGATACCTACTTTCGTATCGGGTAATTTATAACGACCATAATTTCAGCCGATACTGTACGGAACGCGACTGAGAGTAATCTATTTTGTACGTGTGTGACTGGGGTGCAACACTGCGCTCTAAATCGCATCAGGATATTAAATAATTCTGAATAAATCTTTGAAACTGCATTCATAGTTGCCTTTATTAATATCAGTTATTAATGAGACGAATGAGTTTGATATTGCAACTTGGTTATTATTTTATTAAACGTATGTGGCTAACTTAACTTTTTTCTGAATGCTCAGAAAATTGTTTTTGAGATTCAGTAAAAATATAAACCAGCGTCTTATTACTCCTGCCAAAATATTTTACTGTTTCATCCTTTATGAATTATAAAATTTACAAATAAAATATACGAATACCTATTTCATTCAGTCTTGCTAAAGCTTTAAGGTGAATTCAGCTCACTTTTATATTAATCTGGTATATTTGTTTTATTTATTTATTTATTTTATATATACTAAGGTACAACATTATACAGCATCAGGCTTCAGTTAGTTGATGCTGTATAATTTCACAGCAAAAACATTTATTTGAAAACAATAAAATAAAAATATGTAAGTATACCTTTTAATATGTATCATGACAGAATTATAGACCACTCTTCATAGCCGATTAAAAATATCTCGTTCAGTTAAAACTAGTTTTTACGGGTTAATGCACGAAAACTTATATATTTATTGACGTTTCGTAGCCTTTACAGGCTACGTCGGCAGAATAAAACTGTTATTTAATTTGTCGAGCTACCTTCGAAAGACTTTTATTGAACGTTTGGTTATTTCATTGTTCGATTTTTAAGTTTTATTGTCTATGTATGAATTTATTATTTAATTTACTTAATAAAGTATTTTATTTAAAATTCTTGTTTGTAATTTTGAGTTTATTTATTTGACCCTAACTACCGTAAACTACCACCGGTTCCAAAATTGGGAGACCTTCCTGAGAAGAACCGGCGAAACAAACTCAAGAGAGGCTTTCTATATCCTTCTTATGTTAAATTATGCAAACAAAAAGAACTAATAGTATCTGATGGTCTTGCAGTGTGTGCTCGGGGTTGGGATTTTAACTCCTGTATAATAGGTTCCCAAGCTGGTGGTATATACCAACTATCTTCCCTATTGAAATTTGGATATTTTTTAATCTCAATAGCCTCGCGCATCATTCGAGGAACGAACCGCCGCTCAGCTGCAAGGATCTGTGGTCTATCAAATCTAATGTAGTGGTTTGGTCCCCCTAATGCATGTTTAGTTTTTATTATCAAAATGATTTCACTATATTGAGCCTAGAAACATTAGCAGTCTAGTTCAGTACTGAAACCTCTTGTTATTCGACATATAATGCGATTCAACTAAGAAGAGGACCGAATGGGCGCCATTTTTCGACGTTATAGATATCAATTCGAAACAAATAGGTAGAGTAAGCAAAAAAATGTTGCTATTTACTAAAACTTATTTATTTGTTTCTTAGGTTTCATGCACGAAACTTTATTTATTTATTGAGGTTTTGCAGCCTTTACAGGTCGGCATCGTCAGAATAATTTTTTTTTATTTAATTTTGTCGAGCTACCTTCGAAAAACTTTTATTGAGCGTTCGGTTATTTCATTGGAAGATTTTTAATTTTTTGAAGTTTACTCCTTAAGAATCGATTTAAGATCCTTAAGAATAAGGGGCCCGGTATGAGAAAAATGTGAGGAGTAAAATCTATCGATGAATGACCTCGTTACGTTTTTGGTGCGCATCCTATGTCGCGCAACTTTGACAAACAATGATGATGACGGATTGACATTAATAAAATTTTTAAAATCTGAACTGAATTTAGATATTGTTTCTGATAGAGCAATGGGGACAACGAGGTATGGTACAACCACGTATCTACGAACGTCCATGTGTCTTATTTTAGTTACCATAAACCACTTGTCACTGTAATTAATAATGCAGACAATGTTGATTTAATTAATATTTAAAAAAATGATAATAGTCTGATAATAATAATTACATAATTTTCAACATTCATGCACATCTGAAATTAACTATTGTAAAAAGTTTAATGTAAAATATTTCGTCGATTAGTTATAATAAAATGAATAAATATATAATTATATATGTATACTAGCGGACCCGACAGACGTTGTCCTGTCTAGTATGGTAGCGCCGTCTGTCGGATCCAATGTAAAACATTCCAAAATCAACAACTACTAATAAATTAAAAATTAATTAAAAAAACATTGTCCAGCGGACAAAATTGTGAATCTAAACCATTCTCAGATCCCCTTGAACACACACAAAAAATTTCATCAAAATCGGTCCAGTCGTTTAAGAGAAGTTCAGTGACATACACACTCACAGAAGAATTATATATATAAAGATTATTTTCATTAATTTGTTAATTTACCCTTTCATACAGTATCAATCTTTTTTAAGTTAAATAAACTCTTTTTGCGTCTGGTTAGACTATCGAACTTAAGGAGTAAACTCCAGCCGTGCGTCGGAGCTGACACGATTTTTTTTTTATGAATTTCTTAGTTTATTGGCTTTCCTATTGTTATTTGAATCGCATTGTAGGTTATTTAACTACCGGCGCTCGCTTGGACCCCGCATACCGAGCCGGCGGCGCGGCCGCGCTGGACGTGTCAGCCGCGCTAGCGTGGGTGCAGCGCAACGTCGCGGCGTTCGGCGGGGACCCGCGCCGCGTCACTCTAGCGGGCCACGGCGCTGGTGCTGCGCTCGTCAACTCACTGCTGATGATGCCGGAGGCTAAAGGTACATTCTTAGGCGCTTTGCAGACGACGGGGCGGCGCGGGCTTTTTGTCCGCGAAGCAATAAAAATCGCGTCTGCCCGTCGATGTCTGCGGCTGCCCTCGCCGCGTATACAAAGCACACGACGGGCAGAGGCAGTCAGTTCAGGAATAGCACGTCAGTTAAAATGGAGATAGAGAAAATTCGAATCGTTGCTTATTTCATGTACAAAAAAAGGAAGAGACGCAACCGTAATAGAGAATATTGATTACACCCACTACTGGGTACCCCATCACAAAAAGCGCGTGGCGCGGACTGAGCTAGCCGCCCCGCGCCGCCGTCTGCGTTACTGCATATAAACTGGTTTGTATGATCCACGGCGGGCAGCCGCGGACATGCCGCGCCGCCAGTGCCCGCCGGGCACCCAAGGCGCGGTCTTTTTGCCCTCTGTGTGCGTTTGTAGTATAGGATTCACTTTGTGCTATCGTTCGCGGCGAAATTGACCGGCCCGCTCCGCCCCGCCGTCTGCAAAGCGCCTTAATGACCATAAAAGAAATAAGCTTATTAAACTTGGATTCTGCGTATCGAGACGGCGCGATGCCGCTTTGCTGGACGTATCAGCTAGAAATTGATGCCGTCCTTTGACAGAATTCTCGAATGAGTTGCTCTGAAAAATGATTCATTTTTGTATAATTGCGATTTAAACATATTTTTGATACAAAAACTGGCTGGCCTATGCATTCGACTCAGACAGGACAATTTACTTTTAAAATTGAGTAAAGTCGACTATAACAACACTTTTTTGTGATAGCAACATTTTGATTGATATAACATGTGACTTAATGAAGTATTAATTTCACGTTTCTGAGCCAGGGAAGGAAGAGTTATAGTTAGAATTTATTTATTTGCATTTGAATAGGGTACACTGGGGATCTTACAAATTCTGAAGTTCGGCCCATTCAGCCACCTTAAATAGCATGCAAATATTTTACACTACATTACTAAACGTAATACATATTAATTTACATTGTGAAATCATTTTTTAATAACAATAAATTTAAATTCATCAAATAAATAATAAGTCAGTGAAATTACAAAAAGTGTCCGCTTCATTTTATAAAACATCATTCAAAATTAAATACATGGTTAAAAAATTCAAAAGTCAAATTAATAATGTCATGGGTAATCCATGACATTATTAATTTGACTTTTGAATTTTAAAAATGTTAATTATAAAGCACCAAGAAGCGTTCGATTAGGTGTGGTCATCTGTTTTCAATTCCCTTTCGAATCATATTGAAAAGTCGTCATTTTTATTTTCTCTAGTTTTTAGAAAGAAAGAAAGAAAGAAAACTGTTTAAATCTAAAGAAAATATAACTAGAAAAAAATCCACGCGGACCAGGCAGCAGACGGGACTCGAACCCGCACCCTTCGCAATCCGGGCGAATGCACTGACCAATTATGCTACCGCGGCATAGTTATATTTTCTTTAGATTTAAACATCAAGCAGTTACATGCTTTAAAAATAATAAAAATTATAAGAAAACTGTTTTTATTGTTGACAGCACATTACATACACATAAAATACAAAAATACATTAAACTTATAGTAAAACGAAACGAACAAGTAAAATTAACAAACAATAAAAAACAGCTACAGAATGTGTATTTTATGTGATGCCAACACTGGATATGGCTCAGCATACACAACAGGTAAAATACCTGTTGCACTGGTATTCTGCCATACCCAGAGCAGTGACATCACAGAAAACATTATTAAAAAATATATATATATATATACAAATTAATTACCTCCTAAATACAAATAGAAAAGAAATCACACTATAGGTCAGAACAGTCAGAATTGGTCAGAATACATCACAATATCTGTGGCAGAAAATTGCTTATGATTACAGAAGTAATCTGTGGTTGCTTACGACAGCTTGTTCAATGGACTTTGACCTTAATTTTTTTTAGGATCTCTGATTTTTATAACACGTGTTCCTTTGGAATGATATTTTCTGAAACGTCACTGTCACCCTCAGGCCTAGCGTCGCGGGTGCTGTTGCTGAGCGGGTCAGCGCTGAGCCCGACGGCGCTGGCCCCGGACGCGGCGCTAGCGCGGGAACACACCGCGCAGGCGCTACGCTGCACGCCCGACTCCTCCACTGCTGAGCATTGGTCAGTAGCTGAGTGGTCTCATAAATAGCAAATAGAATGGACTCCCCTCTGCTCGGTCAGTTCATCAAACCACATGTTTGGTGACCAGGCCGAGGGGAGGGTGCAGTAAAATTAGTAAAAATTAATAAATTTTTAATTATTTTAATTATGAAATTATTTATTTTAATTATTTCTATAGGTATATGTTAATGATTTAATTATGTTTATATATGTTATAATGATGATTGAAATTGTAATGAAATACTAACATGGGTTAAGAAAAAATGTTACTAACATATATGAGACCATGTCTTGAAATGAATGATTTTTATTTTTTTTATTTTATTTATAAATTGTCAAGTAAGGAATTTGGTCCCGTCCCCTATAAAATGGAATTCCGGCATGGTTATGATCAATGTTAGAGCAAATTTTTAAACCTTTAGACGTGCTATTGAAATACTCATGCGTTGAAACAAAAAAAAACACTCATTTATAGTTCTTCAACCATTCTCAAATTTTAAAATAAGAGAGGTTTCTTCATTTTACCTGAAAAATAACTAGAAATTTTCGCTTTTCTTGGAATAAGGGCATGGTATTATTCTGACAACCAAGTAAAAGTCATATAGATACCCCAAAAAATTATAAATAATTCCACTATTTTTGTATTAAATCTTAGTCAGATAACTTTGCCTCATAAGCCGATGGAGGGCATCCGAGTACGCCCGTTCGCAGCGCCATTAGCTGCCGAACCACCTAGGGCGGTTTTTAGTGGACTGGGCACCGTCTGTGCTGCTGTTAAGACACTACTATTATCTGTTGATATCTCCACGTCGCGACGTCTTCAACGTGAAACTGTGTTGTCGACGTCCTGACGCAGAGATTTCGACAGGCGCTATCTCATTTGAGTCATATAATGTGATAGGTTAATGTTAAATCTAAAGAAAATATAACTAGAAAAAAATCCATGCGGACCAGGCAGCAGACCGGACTCGAACCCGCACCCTTCGCAATCTGGGCGAATGCACTGACCAATTATGCTACCGCGGCCCTCGCGGACCACGTCAAAATTCTTTTAGCCAATCTTAAACTGCAAGGCAGCGCCATCTCTTCGCATTATAGGTAACCCACAACCCTTGTAGCTTAAGAATGGCTCGAAGAATTTTGACGCGGTCCGCGAGGGCCGCGGTAGCATAATTGGTCAGTGCATTCGCCCGGATTGCGAAGGTTGCGGGTTCGAGTCCCGTCTGCTGCCTGGTCCGCGTGGATTTTTTTCTAGTTATATTTTCTTTAGATTTAAACATCAAGCAGTTACATGCTTTAAAATAATAAAAATTATAAGGTTAATGTTATTTTACCCCGTAGGCTGATCGAGTGTATCAGGGCTCGGCCCCTGGCAGCACTGCTAGCGGTGGAGGCGCCGCGCGCGCGATTCCTGGCGGGATGGGCGCCGGCGGTGCCGCTGCAGCGAGACGCGGGGGCGGGGGGCGCAGGGGCGCAGGCTCCCACGAAGGCGCTGCACGCCAGCGAGGCCTTCCTAGACTGCGCGCTCGCCGTCGTCGTCGCTACCACTGAGAGCTACCAGTTCTTCAGCGAGGACGAAGTCAGACACGGCTTCGAAGAAGAACACAGGTACACCCTATGTCCTAGGTTCCGAACCTGGGGGTAATTACCGATTACCCCTTCGGGGGTAAATCAGCTATACTTCGGGGGTAACAAAGAACCTAATTATTTGGTCAAATCTAAATAATAAGAAAATACTATTATAATAATAAAATGCGCTCCGCTCCTTCTTGCTAGCGAGCCCGCGGGGTGCTGAGTGTGGGAAGCGGGGCGAGGTTATCTCCTGATGATGACATTATTGGAGACGAAGATGTATCGGCCAAATTCGAATTTCTTGGACTGATGATAACATTTTAAAGTCGGGGTAAAATCTATTTTCCTAATAAGTTACAGGGGTAGCAGTAACTGAAAGGTTAGGAAACACTACCCATAGGGTAGGGTATTCTACAACAAAACGTTACGTCAACATCATCATCATTAAGCTTCGCGCCTCCTCCTGCTAACTGTTTCGCACAGGCCTTGGTCTGGGCTCCCCCAAAGATCTCGACTCAGACCGTTCTTAAACTTCTTGCTTTAATAGATGTTGCCTGTGGAATCAGTCGTGGAACCGTTGAAATTTTGTAAAGCTTGTAATACTTTCGGCTAATAGTTACATCGCTCGTCGAGGTTAAAATTTTCAATCATTGCTCAATCGCGAATAATTTTCCGATAGCCTACTTACACCAAAGTTCTTATAACAAACTAGCGGCCCGCCCTCGCTTCGCTTCAGTGTACAGCTGAAGTGTAGACTACAGTTTTTGTTCTCAGGCTTGTATTATACATAATCACATTCATCTATGATTCTTGTTATATCTGCATGCAAAGTCTCAGCCCGATCGGTTTAAATTGACAAAGTTTCATACAAAATTTCATTCCCTATTTTATCCCCTTGGGGGTAGAATTGATCCAAATCCTTTCTTAGCGGATGCCTACGTTATAACATCTACGTGCATGCCAAATTTCAGCCCGATCCGTCCAGCGGTTTGGGCTGTGCGTTGATAGATCACTATGTCAGTCAGTCACCTTTGAGTTTTATATATATAGATTCAAAAGCTTCTCATTTTTAAGCATCATTCTATCTTTACTTGCTCTCTCGCTTTAAACAATCGGCAAGGCCGAAAAGATATGTTAAACAAGATTAATTTAAATCGTAGTACAAGTGTCCCTGAGACAAGTTCAAATGCCAAATCACAGGAATAGGATATTGCGCACGTACGTCCGCAACGTGTACCGCTACCATCGCAACGAGATCTTCGCCGCCATCCGCAACGAGTACACCGACTGGGAGAAGCCCATCCAGCACCCGATCAACATCCGCGACGCGACGCTGGAGTCCCTCAGCGACGCCGCCGTGGGCGCGCCCGCGCTGCGCGTGGCCCAGCTGCACGCGCGGAGAGGCGCCAGGACTTACTTCGCGCACTTCGCTCATCAGAGCAGAGACGCTGACTATCCTCAGGTCAGAGAAAAAATATTAATTTGTTTCTTAAAAACAGTGATGTTCACACACTTAATACGAGAAACAAAAATAAACTAACTTTACCTGCTACTAGGCTTCACAAAATCAATAATTCATTTAAAGGTCTTCGTGTTAGCTTATACAATAAAGTCCCAAGCGATATCCAAGAGTTAAGCATAAATAAATTCAAAGATATAGTATAAAAAAGCACTTATTAAAAAAGCTTATTACAAAGTGTCTGATTATGTTACAGACAAAAATGCTTGGGTTTGAACTGTTCCAATCATTCCAACAGATGTTCTATATTAAATAAATCATGATTGTATTGAAGTTGTAACAACATAATGATTTGTAAATGTTGTTACATTATGCTTTTAATGTTGTGGAGTTTTTTTCGCTCGTTTTTCTCCGCAGCTAAAAAATATGTCCCTAACGAGTGGTAGGGAAAAAAATGTTTGGACGATTCAAAAGTGTTGTACTATACATCCAATTTGAATAAAGATATATTGATTTCTGATTTCTAATTTCAGTAAACAATGGGCAACGAGCGTTTATTCTTTCATTAATAGGCTTGTTGTATGTTTCTTAGGTTTTCACGCACATCACTCATTAAATAAAACTAGTTACGGATGCCAACGATAAGTGCATTATTTTTCATATTGTAAAATAGCCTATTAATTAAAACTAGTTTTAACGGGATAATGCACGAAACTTTATTTATTTATTGACGTTTCGCAGCCTTTTCAGGTCTGCTTCGTCAGAATGATTTTTTCAGTCAGGTTCTGAGGTCATCAATAAAGATGAGAAACAAAATAGGACCTAGGTGGGACCTCTGTGGAGATTTATAAACAGCATAATAGACGCGAAATTAGAATCCGTTCATCATGACCATCTCAGGTCTTTTTGCGAGACACGACTGAAACCAGTCAAGAAGCAAGAAGGGAACCGCCCACAACATTTTTCCTTAGTTTTGTCTGTAAAATTTGGTAGCCAACCCTCACGTCGCCCGGACGTCTCACCTAGTGTGTGTAAGACGCCATAATGTTCAGAGAAACGTTTTAGCGGCAACTAAAAAAAAATATTTTGTATAACACAACAGAATTAAGAATACCCACTCGAGATCGTTTTCTTAAACTTGTCAAATACCCTATTGTGGATATTAAGCAAGTAGTTTTGTAAATCTGTTCCGGTTCTTATGGGATCTTTGTTATGTATAAATTACACTATACATAGATTGAGCAAGAAGAGAGGTTCAAGAGAGGTAAGGTATAACGGATTCAGCTCAAATTGGAACGCCTGTCTGGGGATGTAACCTCCACCTTACTTCTGTAAGTAAGTAAGACCACAGTGAACACTGCCTTTTGGTCATGTTGTGTTTTCGGTGAGTAAGGTTCCAGTAGGGATGAAACGGTACCATCTAGATATCGATAAATTTTGATGAACGATATTACAATAATTAGAGTTGTTCAAAGTAGCTATAAAGCAATAGCGTGCTGCAAACTATATGCTACTTTTAAAAAGCGCGCTATTATATACGCTATGTTAATAGCGCGCTATTTACTTGGAAGCTTGTGGCGGTCCGTTGCCACGTTAAATCTTGCAGCACGCTAGATGCTAGATATCGTTGAGTTTTATTATGTATTGCGTCATAATCTCGCAGGATCCCGGGTTCGATCCCTGGTCGGGTCAACTAATACAATTACTATTTTTATTTCTTTTATTTATTTTCACACGTCTAGATTATTGTTGTACCGCCATTTTTTACGATTCCCTTGGCACAAAAGCTTTACCTAACTAATTTTAAATATTGTAAGTAATGTTTTACAATATTTATTTATTTTGATATCGTCTTTTATATATGCGGTTATTAGTAGTTTATTTCGTGATCACAAACACAAACTCTTATAAAACATAATGTTAGAAACCACGCAATCTATTTATCGCCCGTGATAATAGTTTTCCTGCTGCGACGCGACGTTGCGAAAATTAATAGTAACGAACCGCTGCTATCAACAAGCACGCGATTACTGGCTGGCCTGCCTGGTAGCGTCGCGTCTAGCACCTCCCGCTGCCCGCTGCCGCCCGCGGTCAATCAACTCAATATGTGCTATATAGCGTTAGCGTCTTGTAGCTTTATTAAATAGCACGCGATACGTGCTATGGACAAATAGCGCGCTATAATAGGGCGCTAGACGCTATATTAACCACCTCTGATTACAATAACAAATTCAGTCACAGTTTTAATTTAACGGAAACAAAATAACTGTTCACCGCACACGATAAAAAAAATCAAAAATATATTTATTCACCAATACAAAATTTTAACTTAGCTTACAATTAAACAGTGGTTTTTGCACTGAGCTGAGCTCGTAACGCAAAGACGTTCTTTAGGTTCGCATTACATTATGTTGACAAAACTTGGAAGGTGAACATTGTGAGTGAGGAAGTTACGGTAATACTTAAATGTTTGAGTCACATTAAGACAAAAAATATGACAATAGTAAAATTATTAAAGTAACTTTAAACATTTTTACTGAATTTTTTTACAAGTTACATAGGTATATTTTTAATAAAAAATCCTGGAATTATAATTGCTCTGTGTGTGTATATGTGAGTGTGAGTCTGTGTGTGTGTGCGAGTGTGGATGTGTGTGTGTGAGTGTATGTGTATGCGCGCATGGGTGTGTGCCTGTGATAATTTTCAACTCGCCCATAGTTAAGTAAGTAGTCAACTTACAGGCCTGATTATGTCCTCTGTTTCCTGATATGACAGAAATGACGATGAATGAATGACTGAATAAATTGGAATAAATATAAATCATACGCAAGGCTGCCAACTGAGCAGAAGAAAAGATGCGTTCACGAATCAAAAATTCCAGCTAGACACCCTACCATAGAGTAAATAATCTGCCTACGAGTTTTTTTTGATACTTCTCAGTGTGTTAACGACCGAGTACCGATACAAGTACTCACTGCCGGATTTAGGGGAGGGCAACCGGGGCGAAAGCCCCGGGGCCTCCACAAACGGGGGGCGCCCACAATAGAGACTTCGGAAAAAAAATCTTTCAAATTCCAACTAGTAAACATCTTTTCCTTTGATATTTTTTTGCTCTTTTACCTTTACCTACAGCCTACAGTACTTTGTACATCTAACCAGGGCCGAATTAAAGGCAGGGCAGGTGGGGCTGTGGCCCAGGGGCCTCCACAACAACTTAAGAAATAACATCCTAAATCCGGCCCTGCAAGTACTTACTTCACGATACTAGTTGTTACTCAGTTCTAAAGTATCGATGCCAAAAGTACTTGGTATCGAATGAAAAGTATCGAGTAGTTACTTGTATTTACTCGTATCGTTACATCCCTAGGTTCCAGGGCTCCACGAGGTAGGGAATTGGGTCAAATTAAAAAATTAATTAATTATTTAATTCTTTAATGGCTTGAGTGATATTTTCTGTTTCGCAAGCGTCTATAGTATATAATAGCTATGGTGACCGCTGAACAGCAGGCGGGCCATATGCTTATTTGCCACCATTTTAACATAAAAAAAAATGGGTGCGTGTACTTATGTAGGCGCGTGAGAAGTTATCCTTCTTTGATTTGTCAAGAGATGGCGCTGTAGTCTCCTGAATCGCGCTTTGGTTCCGTTGTTCCAGATTAATAAATACTTTTGATATTATAAATGTGAATACCTATAACTGTTACTTTATTACAAAAAATAAAGATGTGGTTTTTGGTTCTACTACACCAATGGTCAAGAGATGGCGCTGTAGTCTCCTGAATCGCGCTTTGGTTCCGTTGTTCCAGATTAATAAATACTTTTGATAGGCCTTCATAATGCAGTCGTTAGCACCCACTAAATAGAGATTCTATTTCTATTTTGTTGGTAGATTTTCTTTATGTGCGGTAAACACAAAAGTAGCGCATGAATGCTGTTAAAATTTTGTGTTACAGTGATGCGCGCGCATCTTAAAATTTCACTCTCATCATTTTTTCATAACGCGCCTAAAGAAGTATAACTTCAAAAAACGACGGGTTGCACTCCGGGAGTGCCAGCAGAAGTGAAAACTTGAATAATAACGTTGTGCATTTTTGATATTTTGGAATGGTTAGGGAATAATTTTGCACGAATTGCTTTAATTATCAGTATAAAAGTACTATCATGTATGTGGTAGAATACAATATTTATTTATTGCGCTATCGTACACAAACATGATAATTTATATTGCATTAAAAAAGTTTATCCCTCAGAAAAATCAACTTACATGAATCACGTTTAAGCGCACTTAGCGACATCTATTGTAAAGAAATCAACTAACATGAATCATATTGAGGCGCACCTAGCGACATCTATTGTAAAAAAAAATGCATTTTCTTCGCAATAAAGCTGCCACGTGGGCGCTTAGATAGAGACTTCTTATTATAATACGATAAAATAAAATATATCTATGTTTCGTCCAATTAATTGAAAGTCAACAACCTTTCCAATTTTATTGTGTGTGTATATGCGATCAGCCCACGTGTTTAACCTGACGCGAGTTTAACATTTTTTACCCATACCAAAAAAAGTGTACAAAGCCGCTAAAGAAGTTTTCACTTCAAAAAAAATTTTATTTTTGGTGCCTCTCGTCTGTGAGGTAAGTCACGTGAACCAAGGTGCTGGAATTCAGCTCACATCCAAACAATTATAAAATACTAGCCGTGCCCCGCGATTTCACTCCCGTTTACAATCATCAACAAATATATTTCGAAAAAGATTATTACAGGATTTTATGTTGATAAAAAACTCTATGACCCATAACTCATTAATAGGTACCAACTCTTAACATTTTACACACGTGATAACTTTTAAACGAAATATCCGATTGGGATGAAACAAAAAGTATTTTACTTCTACATAAATACTCTTGATAACATAATGCTTAATTTCGATAAAGATTAATATTACGATACATATTTAACGTAGTTTTTTTTTCTTCAGGCGATTTAATAATTATTTTGAACACAAAATCGGTTATTGTGATTAAACCATGATAGCTAGATATATGTTCTCGCGGACTTTTTTGTAGGTCTTAATGAGATCTACAAACCCGTAGTACATCATTTTGTTCTATTGTCAATAGTTTTTGCAGCGCACGCATAAATAGGTTTTCGATTTTACACCTTGTGTTACAAAATTGAAATTCTATTACGGATCCCTAATTTTGAAAAAATATATATAGCCTTTAGCCTTCCTCGATAAATGGACTACCCAACACTGAGAGAATCATTCAAATCGGACCAGTAGTTCCATAGATTAGCGCGTTCAAACAAACAAACAAACTCTGCAGCTTTATAATATTAGTATAGACTAGCAAACCAGTGTACCAAATGTTCACCAAAACCTGATTTCTCGAAAACCGGAAGTGCTACGTTACTCAAATCCGGTTTGTAGTCTTATCAGACTATTCTTAACTTATAACTTAAATATTCTCTTTATCTATCTCTTACGATTTGGCCGCTGAAACAGCACCACAGACAGACGGACGGACTTGTCTAATAGATAAGAGATAGGGTACCTATAACGGTTTTGAAACAGTTCCTTCGTTGTCGCTAAATTCAACTATTGCTAACTTTATTAATAAAGGCAGGAAACGTTTGTATGCCAATTATTTTGCGTAAATGAACAAGTTCCGATTTCAGAAAACACCGAAACCCGTTTGTATTTACTCAATTTATATGGGATAACTTGGCTCGTTAGATAGCTATATTAAACTAATTGAGATAGAGTATCGGAAACAATCGGATACCTCAGTCAATATAACAAATCCAGTTACAGAATTAATATTCATTAAATTAACAATTATAAACAACGATTGCAGTAAATTTACTTGTCGCATAAATTTTATTGAAAATATCTTTAACATCAATTCGAATGATTTAATTTTAATAACACACAAAAACAATGGTGCAAAAAATCCATTGAAACTGAACGGACGTTAATGAATTCATTGGCCTGGGGCTAATGCGTTTCGTATACGGAATGTATTCACCGTGTTATTTGAATACCAAATTCAAAATTAAATTCACTCGATTCCCGGGTGATTTCGTGAAAACTTTGAGTCCTACGTAACATTAATTGGGCGCGCTCCCCTACGCGCCCGTATCATTAGCTCGCGCAATTGTCATGCGTAATTAAAACCGTTACCCGTTTTGACGTAAACTTCATTATTATCTATAATCTCTTGTTCTTCACCAAGGGCAGACTTAGTTTCGAGTTGAGCATTGTTAAGTTAACACAGTTAGTGAGACACTGAATAATGGACCGAATCAAGTTAATGGGGAGGCGGGAGCTGTCCCAGTCCACAAGTGTCCTTAAGTGTCGTGATTATCGCAGTTCTAAAGGTTTCGTGTTACGATCATTGGAGTTTTATAGAGGTCTTTACTTTATATTATTATGCCATTTGCGTATAGCAATAGCTTTCAGCCATAATATTTTATGCTCGGATGCTATCAGATCGGAGTTCAGAAGATTTAGGAGCGGTTTCAGCCACTCCTTCTAAAGTGCGGATAACGCTGGATACGAAGATAAATCGTTCCGCTAGTTTTATGGTGCTACTAGCGGCCCGCCCTCGCTTCGCTTCGTTGTAGAGCTGAAGTTAGACTACAGTTTTTGTCCTCAGGCTTGTATTATACTTAATGACATTCATCTATGATTCTTCTTATACCTACATGCAAAGTCTCAGCCCGATTGGTTTAAAATTGACAAAGTTTCATACAAACTTTCATTCCCTATTTTATCCCCTTGGGGGTATAATTGATCAAAATCCTTTCTTAGCGGATGCCTAGGTCATAACATCTATCTGCATACCAAATTTCAGCCCGATCCGTCTAGTGGTTTGGGCTGTGCGTTGATAGATCACTATGTCAGTCATATAGATTGAGGACTTTATAAAATAGGTGTGTTCAAAATGTTTCTTGCCCTTATCGTTAGTGGGTAATTGTTTTCACTAATTCTTTAGACGTAAAAACATCATTTCTAGATATATCTAGAAATGATGATTACCCTGCTAATCCTTCTAAAGCAGAAATATTGGATAGGAGTGTATTAAAGACGGTGGCTTCAAACGCTTTCCAAAATATTGACACATACAAGAAGGAATATTTCCTTCACCTATCCAACAAATTGAATAACTTCTGCAATAGCATATCAAACGCGGCACTGAATTAGTTTGTGAAACAGAAATTTCGGATAGCAGCGTATTAAAGACGGTAGCTTAAAATGCTTGCGAAAATATTGACACATTCAGAAGGAATATTTTCTGTCACCTATTCAACAAATTAATCTAACCTTCAGTGTCTTAAACCCTTTTAAAGGAGATCCGGCACTTTTCATAGAAAAAATGCTAAACTTGTATACAGTTGAATTTGGTCTCAAAATAAAGCCAAAATTATTTGCTACATAAAACTACTTTTGCCTTATTTTTGGTGAATCGTGGAAAGAAGTTATATAATGTTTAATATTTTTTGATATGGAAACCCTAAATCTTCAAGGGACAGAATTTTACTTCAAAATATTACTCAAGTGACTGTAAAAACTATGATTCCTTTGCTTTTTCTAAATAAAAAACCAAATGGCAATTTGACAATCCTAAAATACAAACAAAAAAATCATTCGCATTTCACATCCGCTCCCGCGTACTGTGATTGTGAATGTTCTCTGTTGTGATTGCCTTTTTATCCGTTATTTCTCATGACGACCCGGCTACATATATAGGTTATATTGACAAACCTACGTATTTGACATTGACAGCTAGCTGCTGATGACAAATATTGCCAGACTTACGTTACTCAATTATGAAACACAGATAAAAAAATTAAAAAAGTATACAACTTTGGCACAAAATGCCGGGTATCCTTTCCTTTGAGGAAAATTAACATTTTAGCAGCCTTTTAGGCCACCTCGTCAATGTGAGCGGAAAATTGGAGCTTACTGTCTAGGATCACCCCCAGGTCACGAATTCCATCCACCCTCGACAACATCAAACCGTCCAGACTATAAAAAGTATTTAGAGTTCGTTAATTTTTCGTAAAACTGATATGAAAACATTTTTCTGTATTAAGAGTCATTCCATTTTCACGACACCAGACCTGGATGTTGTTAAGATCACTTTATAAGAGAACAGTGTCGGCAGAATTCTCGACACTTCTGAGAATCTTCAGATCGTTTGCAACCTATTCAACAAATTGCTTAATTTCTGCAATACCATATTAAACGTGATACTGAATAACAGTTTCTCGTTTAATTAAAAACTAAAAATTACAGAGTAATTCTTCTTTCCAGCGCCTCGGGAGCGTCAGCAGCGAAACCTTGCCATACTTTCTGGGCTTGCCTCTAGTGGGTAATACTCAGTCAACTCCGAGTTTCTCGTTTAATTAAAACTAAAAATTACAGAGTAATTATTCTTTCCAGCGCCTCGGGAGCGTCAGCAGCGAAACCTTGCCATACTTTCTGGGCTTGCCCCTAGTGGGTGGTACTCAGTCAGCTCCGAGTTTCTCGTTTAATTAAAACTAAAAATTACAGAGTAATTCTTCTTTCCAGCGCCTCGGGAGCGTCAGCAGCGAAACCTTGCCATACTTTCTGGGCTTGCCCCTAGTGGGTGGTACTCAGTCAGCTCCGAGGAACTACTCCCGTGGTGATGTGACCGTAGCCGAATCTGCCGTGGCGCTGCTCGCCGCATTCGCGAAGACCGGCGATCCTTCCCCCAGGACCGATCATCATGACGCCTCCTCGTGGCCGCGGTACGAGCTGAATACTCAGCAGTACCTGAGCATTAGTGAGTTTCATACCCGATATTTTATGCAATTGTGGATTGTAAAGTATTATATCTTTTTTCTAGTATACTTTTCTTTAGATTTAAACATCTAGCAGTAAAATGCTTAAAAAATAAATAAAATCATAACTATAATTGCTATTTCTTCTTTCAAATGTTTAATACTTGAAAAAGTATTCATTTGACATTGTGGGTTACCTACAATGCGAAGAGATGGCGCTGCCTTGCAGCTTAAGGCTAGGAAAATTTCGACGCGGCTAATAGGGCCGTGGTAGCATAATGGTCAGTGCATTCGCCCGGATAGCGAAGGATGCGGGTTCGAGTCCCGTCCGCTGCCTGGTCCGAGTGGATTTTTTTCTAGTAAACTTTTCTTTAGATTTAAACATCTAGCAGTTAAATGCTTAAAAAATAAATAAAATCATAAGTATTATATTGTTTTAAACTTTAATGGTCACTAACATTATAGTAATATAAGTTATTTACGTGTGTCGAGAACAGTTTCGAGTGAATAGTGAGAATGTGAACAGTGGTACGGGTATCGAACGCAATAAAAGACTTCGTCGGAGGGTAGACCGATATGTCTGCCAATAATAGCCTCGCAATTACTTCAGTTACTCCGTGATCATGGTGCTTGCAACAGTGCCGAAATATCGGAAACTCGCTAAAAACAAGGTACATGGTAACAATCCCGTAAATAACTTATATTACTATAATTGTAAATCATCATTTATACATTTTTTCTTTTTCCCTTACGGTCCGAATCATCTTTACATTCTATAAAATACCACTTTCATAGGAAGGCATCATCGTCAGCAGCCTATAAATGTTGTCACTTCTCTGTGAATGGAATAGTAAGATTGGGCCATTATCCACCAGGCACAGTGCTGTTAGAAGGGTGCTTACGACAGCAGATGCAGCTGGTACACTCGCGGAAAGACCCGCTCTGTCCCCCATAATGCCATAATCGCTTGCGGTAGCGGCGTAGTAAAAATTCATTCATAGACATGTAATTATCGCTGTCTTACTTTTTCGTATAGCGCTGTCGCGATCACGATGCGGATGACAAATTGCAACTAAAACAAATGCAATTCAATTCATTATTCAATCAATGAAATGCTCTCTGTCTTACTTTTGTGCGGCGGCCCGGATTGGCGCGTCCGACGCGAAGGCGAAGCGTAGTAAAAACTACTGTAGAAAACCGTTCAAAGCATTTTGTTCGCCAAGTGACAGAGCGCAAAATTCCGCGATAGTACCACAAGTTTCACGTGCCATCTTCGGATGGTGCTGCAGCATAAAGGAGTGCGACATAGTATATTATTGCTCACCCATCCTATAACCAGTTATTAAGAAATTTGCTTAGCTTTCACGATTGCGGACCGAACGCATTAACCACCCGCGCCATTCAGCACCTCACTCATTTGCAATCAAAAGAAAAATATATACCCTTTACAAGTTACTTCGATTTGCGTAATAGTGTTTATTTTGTCGTGATAAATTAAGTTGTTTTTCGTGATAAATAAAATTAAGTTATTTTTTATTATAAGAAGACATAATACAATACTTATATAAATAAATAATCGTACATAAATCATAAATCTCAATATACAATATCTTATTAGAGTAGTATGAATAGATATTTTTTATGGGTTTTAATTCATTGGATATAACAAATCTCTTATCTATTAGACAAGTCCGTCCGTCCGTCTGTCTGTGGTGCTGTTTCAGCGGCCAAACCGTAAGAGATAGATAAAGAGAACCAAACCAAACTAGTAGTAGTAGTGAACCAAATGTTCACCAAAACAAGATTAAAAAAAATGTATTTAATTAATTGAGAACTTCGGAGATTTTGTGTGGTTTCGTTTGAAATTCGTGATTTCTCGAAAACCGGAAGTGCTACGTTACTCAAATCCGGTTTGTAGTCTTATCAGACTATTCTTAACTTATAACTTAAACATTCTCTTTATCTATCTCTTACGGTTTGGCCACTGAAACAGCACCACAGACAGACGGAAGGACGGACGGACGGACTTGTCTAATAGATAAGAGATAAGGAATTATGAATAAGACGTCCTCTCTTCTTCCAATTGCGATACCCTACACTACAGGGTCCATAATGCACTTTTTATCTGTTAACATTACCACCTTTGTATCTCCATTATGGTCTGCAATAAATGAATTGAATTGAATTGTTAGAGCAAATTCTAATATGATGCAAAAGGTTAATAATAGTACCATATTAGTAATATTTTCAATGTTTTTGTCAGGTACTAAGCTTCGTGTGAAAAGTCATTACCGTGGGCACAAGATGGCGTTGTGGTTGCATCTGATTCCTCAAATACACCGGCCGGGGGCCGCGCCCAGGCATCACCAGTTCCGATCTATACACCCAGATATGTTTGCGGGTCAGTGATAACTATAGCATTTTATTATTTCATAAATTGTTTCTGAAAACATTTTATTTTGCATGTTGCTGAACAAGTTTTGTACTGTGGATGTAGAGTTAAATTAACGTTACTATACATTCTTGACTCAGAAGGCTTTTCAAACAGTATGAAAGTCCACTTAGGACGGCAAAAGTAATAATTCACGTCGATGTCCCCAAATTCTTAATGTTTCACACCCGTTCCCGGAAACTTGAACTAAATAGCCACTATAGGTACTACGAATTCTGGCTTTGTATTTAGATGAAGTAGACAAGAAAAATTGGAAAAATATTCTTCAATGAAAATTGAGGGCTTTGGGTGGGCTTCAAAGCAAATTGGTAAATGGGACATTCGAAAAGAAGCTTCGCAATACCCAATTAAGTGTCAAGAAAAGGTCTCGAAAAGCTGTCGACCAAGAAATCAGGACTGTAGTTCACCAAAACGGCGGGCGAACGCTCGTTGTATTTAAATCAGGCAATCCTTTGAAGCCGATTCACGTCATGATAGGAGTGTGCTTCAGGAACGGAGCTAACAGTATAATGTGCGGATCTCCGGATGAGATCCGCCGCGGCTTGTTACTTGCGGCCATTAGTGTCCCGCGCGGAACACCCTCATTACCGCTTCCACTCCTAATAAATGCTCTGAAACACTATCTGGGTTGGGAGAATATCCAGGGAAGGAATCAAGTGGCATGCATTACTTTTCGGAAGTAATGATTTCAGAATCTTATAGGCTTGTTGAAAATATATCGATGTATCGATATATCGATATTTTTTGCCGATATATTTTGATTCGATATATCGATACATCGATACAAAATAACCAATATCGAAATTCGTATCAAAAACGATATTTTTTTAACTATGAGCGGCATATCACGATCTAACTAGATTCGTATCTGAAAAAATCGTAACTGGATCTCAGATTAAAGATATTCAACATATCTATGATCTGTGCTGTATTTAGTATTGACTATGTCATCATTCGAAAATAGGGTCTATTTTTAGGGAGATAATTTTCGTTCCATTATTATTCCGCGTGTCATATTTCGTGAGCTACTGTACGATATTTTTAGGAAAATTGGTCCGATATATCGATATATCGATGTTTTTTTCGCGATATATCGAAGCCGATATTGATATTTTTCAAAAGATCGATGTATCGATATATCTATATTTTTTTCAACTTTCGACATCCCCAGAATCTTAGCGATACATCAGGAGACTTAGGGTAGAAGTAGAGAAGTAAGAATAAGCTTTATGTAGATTTGTTCACTCTCTCTATACTTAACATTCGCTGGGATCCGCTGGGTGGGAATTGCTGCGTTTTGTATATATAAAACAACAATGCGATCTAGAAACTTGTGTAAGGTCCGAAATCCGATTAAAAGAGAATCGTAATAAAAATGCGCTTCCAACCGTTCAAACAGTGGTTTATAAAAAATTGGGAACACTAAAAATAAAATATTTTGGTAAAATAACAGAGTGGACTACTTAAAAGATAGGTATTCATGTAATAAAACATCGTTCTGTGGCACAGCACGAAATGGCCAAGAAAATGAAGTGCCCCTAAATTAAGCAAATAATATTTTTGATGAATCGACATAATAACGAAAGGAAAATGAGAGTTTTAAACGTAATGAGAAACATGTCTAGCGCTATCAAGGTTTCAATGCCTTTCTGGAAAACCACTCTGAAATCGGCGAGACAGACTTAGGGTCACGTACTGCTATTACTATTCATAACAATTAAATTTAAATACACAGAGTTTAGTACTGTGTTTAATTATAATTACGTAAAGTTGAACTTAGAAAGTCTGACAGAGTCCGAAATTAAATTTTGAATTATTATTATTATACTAAAAATATTTTCATATAAAATGTAGTCAAGACGAATTAACAGGATTCGCAAATCTCATATACCTATGCCCTAAGTCTACAAGGTAATCTACATCTTCGTCAAAATATGGGGCTGGGAGATATCGCTACATTCACATAAGCTTAAGGTGAAAAATATATCCACTGTTCATACCTTACTATTATATAAATAGTTTTTGTTGTAACAATACGACCAAGTCATATATTTTGAGTAAGGTATAGAGTTTGTGATGTTAGGGTGTGTAGAGTTAGAAGCTTGGTTCTACATGAGATCTGTTAACTCTGAGAACTATTTTTGTGCTGCAGAAGAGAGCTATTCGACCAATTTATAATCTTAAAGTTAAAGAATCGTTAAGAGATAACTTTATAGAATTTGGAATAATGACGGTCGCATCGCAATACGTATACGAAAATTTATTACACACACTTAATATAAGAAACACAAATAAACTAACTTTACCTGCTACAAGGCTTCACAAAATTAATAATTCATTTAAAGGTCTTTGTGTTCGCTTAAAGTCCCAAGCAATATCCAAGAGTTAACCATAAATAATTTAAAGATAGTATAAAAAACACTTATTACAAAGTGTCTGATTATATTACAGACAAAAATGCTTGGGCTTGAACTGTTCCAATCATTCCAACAGGTTTTCTATATTAAATAAATCATAATTGTATTGACTTTGTAACAACATAATGATTTGTAAATGTTGTTACATTAGACTTTTAATGTTGTGGAGTTTTTTGCGCTCGTTTTTCTCCGCAGCTAAAAAATATGTCCATAACAAGTGGTAGGGAAAAAATTTTTTGGACGATTCAAAAGAGTTGTACTATACATCCAAATTGAATAAAAATATATTGATTTCTGATTTCTGACAGTGTTTCTCATTAAGTTCTCGTCTTGGCAAAATTTTACACGAATATTATTTTTAATTCAAATTCCATTTTTCTATTCATTATATTTTTTTTAATATTTAACTGCTTTTTCTTTAGAATTAAACATCTAGCAGTTAGCTGCTTAAAAAATATAACGATAATTGCTAATTCTTCTTTCTTTAATACTATTTGACATTGTTAGTTACAACGTGAAGAGATGGCGCTACCTTGCCGCCTAAGAAAAGCTAGAGAAAATTCGATACGGCCAGCAGGGCCGCGGTAGCTTAGTGGTCAGTGTATTCGCCCGGATAGCGAAGGGTGCGGGTTCGAGCCCTTCTGCTGCCTAGTCCTCGTGGATTTTTTTCTAGTTACATTTTCTTTAGATCATTTATTCAGTTGAGGCTTTTAGAAGCACATGTGAAAGTAGAAAACATGTAAAATGTTGCCAACTTCATATTTAGAACCCTCCGAAATTAATTATAAACTGAACTTGACTTTGATTTAAAATTCAACTTACACGTGTTCAACAAAGAGAAACACAAAGATTCAACTCTCATTAGGAACGAAAGTTTCTGAAATGCCCAGGTTTATAATAGAAACCATTTAAATAAAGGTCGTTACACGGGCTTACCCAAAAATTTTACTCGGCTCCCAAAATGACTGTACAAATTAAAACGATTTGAAGGAATACCTCTCAATGGACGTTTCGAGTGAGGGCCATAAAGCTAATTGCTAGAATCCTTTCGGTGTTGGAACGTTGTCGACGGAGGGCCATCTGGTTCGTTTAAATACGCCGATTGTCACCCCACATCAAACGATAATGAAGAGCGCTTTGTGCCTGATTTCCATCTGAGCCTCTGATGTTTCGCCGATGAATTTGGACAAGTAGTTATCTAAAACATTTCCACGGAACGGTAAGTCCCCGATTCCCAAAATGACACTTCAATAATTTGAAACGACAACAGAATTAGTATTGCAATTCATGTTTGATAGATCGCTTAATCATTACCAGTTAATGACACAATCGATGACAACGAGCTCTCATTATTCCATACAAACACTATTCCCCGAAGCCTAGTAATTCATCATTATTACAATTTCTCGACACCTTTTATGAACGCCTAATGTCATTTACGCTGAAATTTCCTTTCCGTAATAATAATGATACAGCAGACAAATTGTTTGTTAAAAAAGTGATTAATGGTACCGCATAAAAGGCCGTATTGAAGGACTAGAAGGTGCTATTAATTGTCTTTGATGGCATCTCAAATTCCATGATAATGGGAATGCAGGGCGAGGCCTAGGGCGAGGCTCGGAGCCGCGGCGCCTGCGGTAATGGCCCGCAATGTCCCGACACTGATACCTATTGTTCTTCAGAGATTGCCCCTGCAGGGAAAAGTTTCTCGCCACTTGGAGAACAAAGGACCCCACGACTATCCATTTGCATAGCTTTTCATTTGTTTATTATTTTTTATTACTTTAACTTTTTATTGCATTAAAACAATGTTCAGCTTGCGAAATTTAAAATGCCGATTCTATTATATCCCATTTAATGTTTTAAATAATGAATATGGGTTGTTACAGAATTATACTTGAAGCTTCTCAGTCAATTCTGTTCTGATAAAATGCAGAATAACTACACATTAATAGTTGTATTTATGAATATGAAATGAAATGGGTGATTTTGTTACGAATGCTTGGTGCCAAAACAGCGATCTACCTTCTGTTGCATCTAATAAAAAACGTAAATTTAAAAAAATCAATAAACCCGACTGCTTTTTATTACTTCAAATAAAAATAACGAGTCCAGTAGTCTATAATTCTGATAAGTAAGGGACAAAACTACTTTAACTATCAATAATGGGTCCCAACGGTTAAAGTAGCTTTATCCCTTACCTAACAGAATTATAGACTACTGGATTTGTTTTTTTTATTTTTAGTTTTTATTACGATTTAAAGTTGCATATCAACCACTTGTTGATATGCAACTTTAAATCGTTTTAGATCCTAAACAGTCGTATAACATAAAACATGGTGTAAGGAACCTAAATATGATTTTCGATTATCTAGACAATGATACCACTCCACCCGACATATTTCGTCAACTTATTTTTTTTACTTTGTCACAATATGACGCCTAATTATTCCTATATTGAATTTTGATTACTATTTTATATTTCGTAGCACTTCCATGATTACGACGAGTCGATTGGTGTATGAATCATCAAAATCGGTCCACGCGTTGGGTCCCTAGTGTCACAAAGGAACACACATACATATATAGACTGATAAACACTATACCCTGTCTGCGCGTCGCGCATCGCGCTCTTGCATTACGCAGTCGGGTAAAAAGTACTGGTGTTAGGGCAGAAATAGATAACCAAAAAAAAAATTGCTCCCGATTCAGAGCTGTTTCGCTTTCATAATAAAAGCTCTGCATAATTTGGGACCAATTACTTAGTTGGTGTTTACAATTAATTAATTTAAAAACTGGAGGATCTTAAGCATTTCTAGTTATGTAAATCACGTATAAATTCATTTAATTGTTGAAGACAAAGTCTAGAACGCTTCTTGCATAATTTAATGCCTGTCCAAAGCAAGGCGTAACAAAGAGAAGAATTACGAGGCCTAATAGCCTTAGAGGTCACAATGCCGACTCATTCCTTTTGTTACGACAGTCACCTGGAAGTTTCCTGATCGACCTGGGAATAAAGAAATGCTCTCATATTTTTACCTACATCTGGTATTCAATTAAGTTTCAATTGTAAGGATGCCCTTGTTAAAGTCACCCCTGGTGTTAAGTAAATCATTTAGGTACAACTTTTTAATTTAGATGAAAACATAAAAAATTTCGCCGAAGAAAGATTTATTTCGTTACGTACAGTTTACTTTCATTTCAGCAATTTATTAGTACACGGACTTTCCAAACTATTCTAATTTATTTTCATTACGTACAGAGATTTAGCTAACATTTGTTAAATTGAATTAGGAATATCGTACTGTGTGTATAAGAAATTTTTGAAATCTATTTTCATTTTTTTTGTTTTTGTCAGCTAACAATGCTCACAATTATCGATCTAACCATAATATAAAAAAAAGTTTATTCCATTTTACTGTCGTGTGATAAAACTCGGTAGTCTAACTAAATACCGCGGTCCGTACCACGGACGCCATTATCCGTGTTCCATTTAGGCAACAATGGACGGCCAGCAATTGTATCAGCCCTTTGTATACACGCTGAGCACACAACTCGGGGCCCCGGTTTGTGTACATCAACGCGCGCGTTCATTAAGACGACTCCTTCTGAATGGGAGAAACTAAAAAAGATTACGTTCAGCTTTCTAGCTTTAAGAATAAGAAGAAAAGGAATGGGATCTTTAGAATTACCTTTTGATGATACTGAGTGTTTGATCCTGTTTGCCATATTGTTGTCTTAAGTTGATTCTGCGTTTTATATGAGTTGAAGCTCAAACAAGCACACAGTCCGCCGGATAGTAAGAAGATAAAGTGACCTTAGTCTAGAATACAATCAATCTGTTGTCTACATTTGTGATGAATCCATTTGTTTTTATTGATTTGTTTCTAGTTAATTATACTTTTGTGTTTTTATAAAAACAAAAGATTTTTCTCCCTTAAACTTAAACATATGTAGGCAGTTATTATAACATTAACTTACGCAAGTAAAGCATTAATAATAGTGTGTGGATAACCTTGCGTAGAAAAACTTAAAAATACCTGTACTTATCTGCCCGTATTCCCGACAGAATTGAGTTAACTTTGATAATGGTTACAAAACCATCGTAGTTTATTTCGCACAATTACGTACGACGATGTGCGATAGAAAGCGTGCCAAACCGACTAAAAACAGTACTCGCAAATTTGAAAGTACCTAAACACGTTATCGCTGCATCTTTTGCAGTGTGTGCTATCTAAATAGCTTCCCTGTGGGTTTTATTGGCGGCGCCTATCAGTTAAATGGCGAGACTACCACAGCTTGGAAGCGGAGCGGGCAGCCGTTATATTTGCATGTCGTCATCCATTGATAAAGTATCAACGTATGTTTTGATATGAATTCCCGCGCTGGGAAGTTGTAACGTATCTGATTCCATGTCATGCATCCTATGCCAACCCAATCGGTAAACGGCACCTAACTCAGATCTATCATCATGCATAGCACCGACTCCAAATGTTAATTTGACTTTAAATGTACTTATAAATTAATAATTGTATTATTTATTTTTTTCAGTGGTTTTATTTTTATGAAAACTGATTTCATTATTATAAAAAAAGTTTATATGTATTTTCAAGTCCACTTTTTATAAGCCAGATTAACATCAACTAGGTATAGGTTACCTGGCCTGCATTATCTCTTAGATATCTCTTCAAATAAGTAAACACGAATTGAGTACTGTTCGCAATTGAGGCGTTCAATTGTTTTCTCCGAAAGAACTAATCAGATCCTCCCTAAATTAATATGGGGAAATTTCAAATAAAAAACCAATTTGAACAAAAAAAGTATCATCAAAATCGGTCAACGTATCTCAGAGATATGCGCAAACAATAATAAAAAAAAATATACTGATCAATTATGAACTCCTTCCTTTTTGAGGTCGGCTAGAAAAGAAGCATTTCTAACTCAGATGATGCTATACTACCTATAACCTGTACTTACAGGCCTCAATAGAATCATCAATGCATGTATATTATTATGTTATAAAAAAGGTCAAATTTATATTATTTTATAAACAAAATTTATAGCACTCCATCAGCATACATAATAATAAACTTTGAATAAAATGTTCTACTATCGTTTCCTAAATAATAACTGACAGTAAATATTGATTGTGCAAACTATTTACCCACTTAGGGTAGTGTTAATTAAACGGAATATTCGATTCATCAATAAACGTTATCATTATGTAATGAAAGCTAATTGGAGAATTTTCATATGCTGTAATTTAATTTGATTACTGAACATAATCATGGGTTGGGGTTTCCTTCAATTATAAACTTAAAGTTAGATAATCATATTAGAAGTTACCATAATTGTTCACGAAGACAACGGTCTCTTGATGTAACGATTATGATGTGAATGGCATTCTGTAAGTATGTGCTGATTCGTAACGGGAAATTGTAGTTAATGTTAATGTTTCAAGTATGACTTGACAATTTGAAAATGGTCGAGATGACAAATAGACTCGAGTTTTAATTAAATTAAAGATTAATATAACAATTCGTCCAATAGGAGAATTTTTCAACTATACTACTTAGCAACTGTTGAACAATCTGATACATCAAATCTTCTGATGACTACTTTAAAGTAATCGTGATGCCAAATAGACTATATCTGTTTAATCTCTCTTATTAAAGTAAATAAAAAAAATATTAATGACTTACTTTGACCTCCTTGATAATCCGTTTCTGGGCACTGATGCATGCATATTATTCCCTCGGATGATGGCGTTCCATATTTAGTTTTTATTGTTCAGTTTGTTCCAGAGCTATGTATATTCATGTACCCACGTAACTGTTTACATATACAACTTTGTCTGATAGGCGAGATTTTTCCTGAACTATACACCACAACTGCTTCGTTCGACGACGAGGATGAGCCTTCTGATCCTGAGGAGGAAGCTTCCGAAGTAGAGGAGTGCGAGCCGTCACCGTCGCCCCGTCCCGCGCTCTCCGCTCTCCCCGCGCCGCGACCCACGCCCAAAGAAGATTCCCTCACCAACCTGGACTCGCAATATTACAGGTAATATCACGAGCCCATTCCCTCGCATCTTAATTACATGCCTCCCTTTTTCCTCAATAAACGTAAGCTTCATAAACCCGAACACAATACTTTGTATTTGTATCATACTAAATGGATGTATGTAAGCGAAGCGGATGAGGAAATCGTCTAAGTACACTATATTGTTAGGTATACTCGTGATTTCTTATTTGTATTGAAAAAAATTCCTTTCGCGATTACAAATGTTGCGTTCGAGCATCATTACCACTGTTCCCCGCAAGCTGTTGGTTTTTCATTACGCCAGTCGACAAACGAAAGTTATCGATTGTGAGCTGCAAATACCCACGTATCGGGTGTAACGACTGCGTAAACAAGATTGATCTACGTCGCACGGGGAACATGCAATTCCACTAATGTGTTTACCTAGTCACTTACCTTGCCGAATCTTGTTCCCTTTTGTCTCGCAAATAATGTCTTAATGTCCCACCATTTCTCAGGCACAAACGTTTTTTCTCTTGGAGTGACTGGATACGACTGATAATGGTAATGGATGCCGCCAAACTTCCTACTGAATCAAGTGGTCTTTAACTCACTGGGCAAATAAAGGGGGAACGGTTTTACGTTAAAACAACTTTTCTGTTTATTTACCCGTGCTACTGCTACGATTAAATGTTTATAAACTTAAATAAATTGTTAAATTTAATGATTATTGGCACTCATTTACTTACTGGTCAATAATTTCTGAATATCGTACAAAAATGCGTTGTTCAGTCCGTTAAACATTGGATTTGTTCATTGTAGTAATATCGATATTTATGAATTACGAGGTGGTATTTGTTTTTTCTGGTGACAGCTATACGGTAGCATTGGGAGTAACAGTTGGAGCCGGGTGCTTTCTTCTAGCATTAAACGTGCTAGTATTTGCTGGTATTTATCTGCAAAAGGGGAGACGACGCGCAGCGCATAGAAGGCCTAGAAGAGAAGGTGAGATTTCCCAGAAACATTATAAAAATACCTATAATAATTTATATCCAAGAAAATCACTGTACCGTTTTTTGTAATAAAGGGATGAAGAATCTAATTATAATTTATTGTACTGAACAGACAGAACACCAGCTTCTAAAACAATTGAGATTGGATTTGTCTTGAAATTGGAATCGCGGTAATGAATTACACATGAAGCTAGAATCCAATAATGTTGTTCTAATGGTTACCTTTGGATTTGGAACATATTTTGTAATGAATAAATATTATTCGCTATCGTTGAAATAATTACGAATTTAAATTGCTTAGTTGAATTTCCGATCCCAGTTATTGATTACAATTCGTGTCAAAGGATATTTATTTGATAACTAGATCTTTAAAAGGGCAATGCCCACTTTGTATAGGAATTTGGCTTAACATGGACAAACATTTTAACAAGTAAAACTATACAATGCACGTTGCTTTAACTACCCAGAACCTTTGGATCAGTATAATTTTGTAGCAGTATATAAGCAGAAAGAAGTAATTTTAGATCTTTAATATTAAATGTCATTATATTACTAATACGATGTCTAGACACTGATTAGATACATTTTCTGTGACACAAATAAATAAAATTGAAAATAAACATCTATTCTTTAAATATGCCGCGAATAATTGATATTGCGCAATATGACGTGTGACGTCACATGCATATAATTTAATACCTATAAAAAAAATGGAATCGGTCTAGATGTTTTTGAGTCTATTAGATAGTCTATACTAAATAGAGAAACACTTGTATTTTTATATGTTTATAACAATAGACATATAAAAATACAAGTGTTTCTCTTTACAATAATATAACCTACCTTTGTATTCATCGCATACGTTTTTTTATACAGGTAGCTGCAACAGTCGGACAGGCACAGGGTCTTTAACAAGTGATCCTTCATTGGCACTATCTCCTAGAAAAAGCACGCTTAAGGTAAAAATATCTTTCAAATTACTAGTCATTCAAAATGATAAGAGTGTTAAATTAAATTTACTTTAAAGAAAAGTTTTACTAGAAAAAAATAAAAAAAATCCACGCGGACCAGGCAGCGGACGGGACTCGAACCCGCACCTTTCGCAATCCGGGCGAATGCACTGACCAATTATGCTACCACGTCCCTGATGGCCGCGACGAAATTTTCCTATCCTTAAGCTGCAAGGCAGCGCCATCTCTTCGATTTTTTTCTAGTAAAACTTTTCTTTAGATTTAAACATCTAGCAGTTAAATGCATAAAAAAATAAAAACATAACTTACATTTACTTTATCAATTTTATGAATGAAAAATATATGATTATGGTATTGATTGCTGATTATTATCTGTTTACAAATTATGATGATTAAGTATTTGAAAACACACAATGATTAACTCGTTTGTAAACGTATCAAGAATTAATGATAGGATCAAACGAGGTTAAACAATTTATCAACCGGGCGAAAGGCAAATCATTGTGAAATCAAAATGAATTATTAACACGCTAATGATCGAAGCCATTCCGCGGCGCCAATGATCAATCAACACAGTGTATCAGTTCAAAGCTGGTACAACAAATGAACATGATTTCACGCTATATGTCGCTTAAACGGCATGATTGCAATGGTGATGTACGCCATTAAGATAAATATTTATAATATATTAAATCTCTTTGGTGGTGACTACCATATAACGAAACACTAAAATTTAAATTGGATAGCAAGATATGTCGTCTACAAAAATTGTAACATTTTGGTAATAAACCTTCTCTATAACATTTTGAAAGAAAGAAAGAAAGAAAGAAAACTGTTTTTATTGTTGACAGCACATAACATATACTTAAAATACAAAAATAGATTAAACTTATAGTAAAATGAAACGAACAAGTAAAATCAACAAACAATAAAAAACAGCTACAGAATGTATATTTTATGTGATGCCAACACTGGTTATGGCTCAGCATACACAACAGGTAAAATACCTGCTGCACTAGTATTCTGCCATACCCAGAGCAGTGACATCACAGAAAACATTATTAAATTCGGAATAACCCTGTCAGGACGGCAGATGAATGATCTGTCATCATAACCTGTCAATCGATTCATAATTAAAATTTCACTGACAAACTATTTGAATACTTGAATGGAATGTTTATTGCGTCATTATACGACAAATTTTTACAGTGCGATTGCATTTTAAAAAATCGACACACAGAAAATTTTAGAGATAGCGCATTCCTACGTTTTTTGTCTCATGTCAGTATAGCTTGGTAGTATTTAATCCAGCATTATCAGGACTTGGTAATTAACATATTCTCGGTTTCCACAGCGCAGCAGCGAGTTAGAACTCAAAGAGAGGCCGAACAACGTGCCGCCGCCAGCAAAAAAACGAGTCCAAATACAAGAAATCTCTGTATAGATGATTTTTGAACAATGAAGTAGGTAATAAAAATGTGAATTTGAATCATGGGACACTTGGTGACCATAAAAACTTTGTCAGTCGTAAAGATGAAAATGAGTACAGTGTTTGGAAACAATGGAGTGATATATTTAGTGAGTGTATACGTATTCTATGTGAACTGATTGGAAGAAGTGGCATCTATGAATATTGAAATAAATAAGATTTTTGATTTCCATAAATATGTCATTGCTCCATGAAATGAAATCTAAGATTGAGTACATTTTTCGAACATCTAGTACAAGTAGTGTTGCAGCAATGACATTTTGTTGGAAATTATGATAACCTGCAGAAAATGATTAATTCAATATTTTAATATACTTGTTTCTGTGTAGGGGTGAAAGGTTTCTACCTCCTGACCAATTTAACGATTTAATATTTCATGTTATTTCTCTGTTATGTTTGAAAAAACTTCTATTGGTCTTTTTTCATCTTGACACTGTTTAACTTTATCAGATATACTCTGTTCCTTTATAAAATGTAATTTTATATATTATACGAGTAGAATATATAGTTAACGTGTTAGTTGAATATATTCAAAATTTTAATTATTTTACAAATTAGTTCTTGTTATGATAAAGTTGTTATTCCTTTGAATTCTTCTGGTACCATATAAAATATTGTTCATTATACAGGTTTGTAACTATTAATGTGAATGTATGATATTGTATGAGAACGTTGTACATAACACTGCAATTGTTTAGATCTCTATTTCAATTATGAATGTACATACTAGTGTGGACGTAAATATCCGTGAACTCGAACGATTCGTCGTCTTCAATACGAGGTTTTTAATAAAAACACATTTTTTTTCTGACACTGCTGTTTCTTTCTGTTTATACATATTCTGTAATTTTATTTGGGAGTAGGAAATTGGTGGTAATATTTCATTTAGCAACAAATTTTCTCATCGGAACTTTTTCTGTGAAATAATAATGCTTTGTAAAGCTATAACTCAGGAAATTAGCGGAGTTGGTGCGGAGGGCGCGGTGCGCGGTCGAATCGCGGGCGGCTGATCGCGCCCCATGTTTCCCACCAAACTTTTAATGCCCGTCCCCGGAACTTCAGAATTAACTATTCCGCCGAGTTCCCGCCAACCAAATTATACTGATCTTTATTGTACCATATTTTTTTTGGGAAATATTCTCGGGACGTCGCGCCTCCCGCTACCTTGCTATCTCCAATTTCTTCCACTTTTCCGCGAGAAGTTTTTGCGAGATAAAGTGGAGGATAGGACCCTTATAATTTTGATAAATAATTAGATGGAGATGCACACGAGTGAACGAAGTAAAGTTTGAAGAAACCATCACCAGTGAGTACTGTGGTAAAATAATAAAAAAAGTTTTCGTTGATAAATTGGAACGACATAAAATTCATAGAAACAACTGAAATGGAGGGTAGTGACTAAATCGGCCTCAGCCTGCAGTGAGGTAGAACAATGGCCATTGAATATTCCTCCCAGGCGTTTTATTGTCGACGGCTCAAACGGGAGCAGTTAATTTATGAACGGACAGTGAATAGTGAGCCCGGGTTGGAGGGGAAGGGGGGGAGGATCATCAATCAGAGTGCTTGGAAGTGCTGTTAGTGACCCCGAGGTGGATCTTCATGCAAATTAAACTATGCTACGACTATGACACTTTCAATAGGCAAATTAAAATAGATGGTGCTGTTATTGTTGTATGTGATTATATAAATAACTAGCAAACCCCGCGAACTCCGTTTCGCCACCAGATGGCTTCGTTTTATGTAACATTTCGTTTGGCGATTAAAAATTTTTTTTTTTAATTTTTCCTGAATTTTCTTTGCTATAAACCTCACGGAGCCCGAGACCTTTCCAACGAATGCAAAACCGTGGAAATCGGTTCGTGCGTTCTGGAGTTATAGCGTCAGGAAGGAAAACCCGACTTATTTTTATATAGTAGATGTTTATAGCGATGAAAAAAATATATATAGTTATTCTTTTTATGAAGTTTTTTATGTTACTGCATGTTTAACTGGTGGCAATAAAGAATTTTCTATTTGAATATAGAGAATTTATATAATTCAGCATCAATCTATATATATAAAACTCAAAGGTGACTGACTGACATAGTGATCTATCAACGCACAGCCCAAACCACTGGACGGATCGGGCTGAAATTTGGCATGCAGGTAGATGTTATGACGTAGGCATCCGGTAACAAAGGATTTTGATCAATTCTACCCCCAAGGGGATAAAATAGGGAATGAAAGTTTGTATGAAACTTTGTCAATTTTAAACCGATCGGGCTGAGACTTTGCATGCAGGTATAAGAAGAATCATAGATGAATGTCATTGTGTATAATACAAGCCTGAGAACAAAAACTGTAGTCTACACTTCAGCTCTACATCGAATCGAAGCGAGGGCGGGCCGCTAGTTAAAATATAAAGTTCAGGTAATAGCAAAATCCACAGGAGAACGAAGTTCGGCGACATAGCTCAAAGAATTGAGAGTCTACGCGGCAGTAGGCAGATTGCAAGGAGGATTGACGGCCATTGGTATGGAACGGTCTTTGAGTGGTGGTTGCGTACCGGAAGACGCAGCGTTAGTAGGCCCCCAAAAGGCGAACCGACAATCTAGTGAAGGTAGCTGAAAGCCACGGGCAGCGCAGGACCGATTAGTTTGGAATTCCGTGGGAGAGGCCTATGTCCAGAGGCGTCCCTTGGTTCATATTATGATGATGATGATAATAGCAAAAGGCGAATTATAGATCAGCAGTCAAATCTTAGTTTGAGCAAAAAATTACTTCGGCTTATATAAACAATATTAACGTCGTGCCCTATAAACGAAAAGTAAACGATTATGATTATCTAAACAATTTAAAAGACAGTTAATCAATAGATTACTAATCTGACCAAAAAATTTCTATCTCTAGTTCCTCCGTGCTTCGGAAGGCACTTTAAGCTGTTGGTCCCGGCTGCATCTGCAGTCGTTAGCACCCGCCAATGCGCACTGGGCCCGCGTGGTGGGTCATGGCCCAATCTCCCTATTCCATCCATAGGAAAGGCCTGTGCCCCAGCAGCGGCGACATTAATAGGCTGATGATGATGTGCGTTAAAACCTAAGAAATAAATATGTAAATAAAGGTCAATAACATCTTTTTCTTTCTAATATGTCTGAATCTCATAATTAATTTAGCCAACTATGCGTATTGCATTGAGTAGGAAAAATTGTACCTGTATATTAATGCATATCTATTATCTATTAGACAAGTCCGTCCGTCCGTCTGTCTGTGGTGCTGTTTCAGATAGATAAAGAGAATGTTTAAGTTATAAGTTAAGAATAGTCTGATAAGACAACAAACCGGATTTCAGTAAAGTAGCACTTCCAGTTTTCGAGAAATCACGAATTTCAAACGAAACCACACAAAATCTCCGAAGTTCTCAATTAATTCAATACACTTTTTTTTTATTTATTTTTTTTAGGTTTTGGTGAACATTTGGTTCACTGGTTTGCTAGTCTACAATAATTATATATAAATAAACACGTTTCCAATAGCCCATCGCTTATATGAAAAGTATTTGTCAACTGAGAGTAAGCCATTTATTCCACTGATAAAAAACTGCATTCCGACGTGAACCAGCGCGCGAAAAATAAGACTTGCTTCGACGATAAAGTGGGAAAATGGCCGTTAAATTCCTTCTGTTCTTGAACGGATGCATTAATTCGCTGGGAAACTGTGCATCTTTATCCGAGAGCGTTCCGAGTGAAGGTCGTTTGTCAAACAGTTGATGGTTTTGGAGCACCTTATAGTAAAGTCGTGTGTGAAAATACGTTGGTGTATTATGCAGTGTTTTGTGAACTTTTCGGTGCCTGTGAAATACATTTCTGGGATAAGTACAAACAAGGCTACGTGCGTTTACGATTCCCAAGAAGATATTTAAAATACAGCGATAGTTACGTCGTGAAAACTGAGTATGAAAAAAAATACGTTTCTTGTATATGAAGTTTTAAAGGTAATGAATACAACAACTACGACAGCAAGAAAAATACACATAAGATAGAAATTACATTTTTCTATCTCTTGTATCTAATAGGTTTTCGATGAAATCACGGTTTTGGATGTGGAACCTTTTAACTACTAGGGTACCATAAGTAAAATTCTCATTAATCTCACGTATTAATGTCGACATTACTGGGGCACCGCCCTTTTATCTGGATGAAATCTTAGATGTAAACAAAAAGGGAAGATACGGCATTCTCGGCTCAAAAGTGATCCGCTTAAATTGTGGTCCACGACCATAATTGGATTTAGTCATAATTTGACATTCAAACACGCTGCATGGACACTCAATATAACAATATTGCGTATATTCTGTGTTATGAAGATATAACAATGCCTAAAAGCATGGAGCTTTTATAAAGAACACATATAGTTCAAATTCAAAAGCCCCGGCAGCACTTTTCATTCGGAAAACTGTGAAAACATTTTTTTCTCAAAAATCATGGTTTATCGTGAATATTATTTATGTAATCGTCATTTTGTAAGCAAGAAAAGGACAACAATACAATGCGTTGAAGCGTATAGTTCTGTCTCGCTCGCTCGATTTATGTTTATATACAGACGTGTGCGGGGCGAGAGTTGCTTATGTAGTTGAGTCGGATCATATTTTATTTGATGCTAGTATGAGCGTGCCGTATCTACCCTTTTTGTTTTAATCTAAGGATGAAATAGAGAGAATGGACCATGACCCACCACACCCGTCCAGTTCGAGATTAGTTAGTAGGTTCTGCTGGCAACTGCCGATACAGCCGAGGCTAGTGGCCTACAAGCCTTTCGCAGCGTGAAGGAGATCCAGGTAGTAAATATTCGCTCACTCATCCTGTTAATCGTCTTCGTGATCGTTGCTCAACTTTCACGATCGCAAACCGAACGCCGACTGCAACTTTATAAGGCACAGGTTCGGCCTCACATGGAGTACTGCTCTCATCTTTGGGCGGGGGCACCCCAGTACCAGCTTCTCCCTTTAGATCGCATCCAGCGCCGAGCGGCTCGAATCGTCGACGACCAGGACCTTTCCGATCAGCTTGATCCTTTGGCTTTGCGTAGGGATGTAGCATCGCTCTGCATCTTCTATCGCATTTATCACGAAGAGTGTTCTGAGGAATTGTTCGGATTAATTCCAGTTGCTGCATTTCGCCATCGTACATCGCGACAAAAATTTCATCCCCATCATCTTGATGCGTGGCTATCCACAACCGTGCGTTTTTGTCGAAATTTTTTACCACGTACGACAAAACTGTGGAATATATTGTCGCCAGCAGTGTTTCCGGACTAATACGACCCAAAAACCTTCAAAAAAAGAGCGTACTCCTTCCTTAAAGGCCGGCATCGCATTTGTGATACTCCTGGTGTTGCAAGTGTCCATGGGCGACGGTGATCACTTACCATCAGGTGAGCAGACTGCTCGTATGCCACCTATAACATAAAAAAAACGCGCTAACCACTGCGCCATCGATATCCTCATAGTTCTATTTTATATCATCTTTTGTTCCCTCCACACAATCCCTTGTATAAGAAGGTTGGTATATATTTTGGTAATATTTTTTTATAAACATAGTGATTAGTAAATCCGAAGTTATAAAATGATATCAGCATAGATATTCTGTGAGATGCAATCCCGATTGCGATTTCATTTATTCGGATTTCTGACAACTGGCTGCTTCTACAGACATAGCGTCATTTTACAATGTAATGGCGTAATGCATATCAAATTAATTTAAATTAAGATATAAAAAAAGAGATTTTATTTTACAGAATTGCCTTAATCTGAAAAAGATAATAAAGATTTTTCTAAATCAATGAATGTTTATTCACAAAGTACGTAACCGCCACGCCTTGACATAAGATAAGATGATATATGGATGGAAGTTCTAGTTTATTCAACTAAGAATAGGACCGACTGGGCGCCATATGGTGATGTCATAGCTGTCAATTCAGCTAGAGTGAGCAAAAACAAGTTTTTATTCAATAAAACTTATTTACTAAGATTAAATGAGAAAAAGCATCAGATTTTTTAATAACATTTATTTACTAAGATTGAGAAAAAAACCACCGATTTTTAATAATATTCATTTATTAAGACTGTGAGAAAAAACATTAATCAGAATCTAGCTTTTCGATTCCGCTCATCTCTGCATTACCGCCGAAGTAGTTATGAATGAATAATCATGCAATATTACTAGGTATGGAAATCAGGTTTCTGAACGCAACTTAAAGTGACATTTGGTTGACGATTTTGGCTATCAATCATTCATGGCCAAAGCTCAATAAGTGAAAAAAAATATCAACCGATATTAATTATCAATATTTGTTATTGTTTGTTTACAAATGTTTGGTTTTTATTCTTGAATTAGCGGAGTGCTAAAAAAGGGTTCCAAGATTTTTTTGCAAACCGTGCTTTTCAAGCGACATTTGACAGATAGAGGTCATTGGCTTTCCTATTATTATTTGAATCGCATTATAATTGAGGTATAGCCAAACCAGTCATTTATTGAAGAAGAACGTAACAAAAGCTTTTACTAAATATTAGCTACTTTTTCAATACCAAATTTCACATGATAGTTTTGATGAACAATAGCTTGGTAGCAGATGGGACTCGAACCCGCACCCTTCGCAATCCGGGTGAATGCACTGACCAATTATGCTACCGCGGCCCTCACGGAACGCGTCGAAATTCCTTTAGCCATTCTTACGCTGCAAGGCAGCGCCATCTCTTCGCATTATAGATAACCCACAGTGGCTAGAGGAATTTCGACGCGGTCCGTGAGGGCCGCGGTAGCATAATTGGTCAGTGCATTCGCCCGGATTGCGAAGGGTGCGGGTTCAAGTCCCGTCTGCTGGCTGGTCCGCGTGGAATTTTTTCTAGTTATATTTTCTTTAGATTTAAACACAACAGTTACATGCTTTAAAATAATAAAAATGATGACTATAATTGCTATTTCTTCTTTCAAATGTTTAATACTTGTAAAAGTATTCATTTGACATTGTGGGTTACCTATAATGCGAAGAGATAGCGCTGCCTTGCAGCTTAAGAATGGCTAGAGGAATTTCGACGCGGTCCGTGAGGGCCGCGGTAGCATAATTGGTCAGTGCATTCGCCCGGATTGCGAAGGGTTCGAGTCCCGTCTGCTGCCTGGTCCGCGTGGAATTTTTTCTAGTTACATTTTCTTTAGATTTAAACATCAAGCAGTTACATGCTTTAAAAAATAAAAAAAATATAACAGTATAATTTTTATTATTTTTAAAGCATGTAACTGCTTGATGTTTAAATCTAAAGAAAATATAACTAGAAAAAAATCCACGCGGACCAGGCAGCAGACGGGACTCGAACCCGCACCCTTCGCAATCCGGGCGAATGCACTGACCAATTATGCTACCGCGGCCCTCACGGACCGCGTCGAAATTCTTTCTAGCTATTCTTAAGCTGCAGGGCAGCGCCATCTCTTCGCATTATAGGTAAACCCACAATGTCAAATGAATACTTTTACAAGTATTAAACATTTGAAAGAAGAAATAGCAATTATAGTTATAATTTTTATTATTTTTAAAGCATGTAACTGCTTGATGTTTAAATCTAAAGAAAATATAACTAGAAAAAAATATAAATAATTGGTCAGTGTATTCGCCCGGATTGCGAAGGGTGCGGGTTCGAGTCCCGTCTGCTGCCTGGTCCGCGTGGATTTTTTTCTAGTTATATTTTCTTTAGATTTAAACATCAAGCAGTTACATGCTTTAAAAATAATAAAAATTATAACTATAATTGCTATTTCTTCTTTCAAATGTTTAATACTTGTAAAAGTATTCATTTGACATTGTGGGTTTACCTATAATGCGAAGAGATGGCGCTGCCCTGCAGCTTAAGAATAGCTAGAAAGAATTTCGACGCGGTCCGTGAGGGCCGCGGTAGCATAATTGGTCAGTGCATTCGCCCGGATTGCGAAGGGTGCGGGTTCGAGTCCCGTCTGCTGCCTGGTCCGCGTGGATTTTTTTTCTAGTTATATTTTCTTTAGATTTAAATATAACAGTAGCTTGGTAGTTAAGCTAGCGCAAGTGCTGCGAAGAGTAAAATAAATAATCTTGAGTTTGAGAACAACCAGTAAGTACTTGTTTCATATTCATACGTTGTTTTAGATTAATGTAAACCGTTGGCAAATAATTAAAGTGAGAGATTGCTTTGTAATGAAACTTAAATAATTCCATTTAATTCTGTAACTGGCGCACATAGAAAAGCTTGAGATCCTGTTTCAATTCTCGGCACAAATAGCGAGCCCGCACCATTTTTTATATACTTTAACAACCATTTGAGTTCGCTTCGGATTGGCTGCTTCCACCTTCCCAGCTTCAGAACACCGCGCTTTAGACAGTCCCTATTAGTCGACCTTATTGGACGATGGTACCAGTTGATGTGCCTGTGATTGGCTATCGACGGCCAACTCGAAGCAAGCGAGTAGTATTTAACGGGACTAATGTGAATCAACTTTTCTTTACTTTGTTTTTCTTCTTGTTGTTGTAGTGCCCTGTCCTCATCGGACGTCGGCGACCATTCCTCTGAACTTGTCCCTATCCTGAGCCATCCTGCTCAGGCTGGCAGCGTCCTCAATATTTGTCCAGTTCTTTATATTGTCCAACCAGGTTAACTTTCTCCGTCCTACTTCTTCGTCCCTCTAGTATTCTTCGCAAAATTTGATATTTATTATTTCGATAAATGTGTCCAAAATATGAGATCTTTCTTTTCTTAACTGTTTCCAAAAGTTCCAATTTTTTCTTCATTCAATGCAAAACTTCTATATTAGTTACACGGTCTCTCCACGATATTTTGAGCATTCTTCTGTAGAGCCACATCTCAAAAGCGTTTATTTTTGCCTCTATGGTTTTGTTCATGGTCCAGCTTTCGACGCCGTACATGAATACAGACAACACATATCATTTACCATTCTCCATCTAAGTTTCAGGTTGATGTCCTTGTTGGTAAATAACTTGTTCATTTTCATGAATGTACTTCTTTGTTTTTCACCTCCCTATTTTCTTGTATACCTACTTTTATCTTTACTATCCTTCTATGCTTCCTCTTTCAGACTTCTGCCCGCGCCACTGGCTGTATCCAATAGCAGCCTCGAGCACGGACAGTATATTATTAAACACGTTGTTTGAATAAGAATAACCTAGTTAAAGAGACATATTGTAAATAATTGAATAAAAATATTATGAAAAAAAAAACAACCACACACAATTTTGGATCCCGTAAATAATCAATTACTGTGCTAGGGATGATGACTATTTTTTTTCTTCGTTTATCAGGTAGATTATCAAAAAGTGTTGGACACGTATTTTTTCTTTTTTCACATAATATAAACATTGCAGAGATATATTGATTTGAAAAGATGCATGACGTCACATTTGAGTACACTTATAAGAGAAAATTCACTCAAAAGTGACGTCACGAGCCCCCACTCCCAAACTTTGACGCGCTATAACTTTGTCATTTTTTGGTTGATTGCCGAAAGAAAAAATACGTGTCCATTATTTTTTGATCATCTAACTGACGGACTAAATAGAATTTCGTTTACTGTACCCCGTCATCATCCCTGATTCAGGTATACTGAAACTTATTTTTCATTAAGCAAAGTATACTTATTTATTCAGCTAACTTGAAACTTTCCTACGCTGTCTCACCCTAAAATAAAAATAGTAGTGAAAACAACATTTTAACGTATTAGACAAGTTAGTAGAGTATTAATATTGCCCAAGTGTATGTCATATATAGTTATCATCATCATCATGATCATCATTATTAATGTCCCCACTGCTGGGGCATAGGCCTTCCCTATGGATGGAATAGGTAGATTGGGCCATAACCCACCACGCGGGCCCAGTGCGGATTGGCGGGTGCTAACGACTGCAGATGCAACCGAGACCAACGGCTTAACGTGCCTTCCGAAGCACGGAGGAACTCGAGATAGAAGATTTTTGGTCACCCATACAATGACCGACCACTGCGAAAGTTGCTTAACTTCAACTATCGCAGCCAAACGCGCTAACTACCTGCGCCATCGAACTCCTCCTATAGCTATAAGGTTTCCAAATAAAAAGCTTCAAAATCAAATATAACTAGAAAAAATTCCACGCAGACCAGGCAGCAGACGGGACTCGAACCCGCACCCTTCGCAATCCGGGCGAATGCACTGACCAATTATGCTACCGCGGCCCTCACGGACCGCGTCGAAATTCCTTCTAGCTATTCTTAAGCTGCAAGGCAGCGCCATCTCTTCGCATTATAGGTAAACCCACAATGTCAAATGAATACTTTTACAAGTATTAAACATTTGAAAGAAGAAATAGCAATTATAGTTATAATTTTTATTATTTTTAAAGCATGTAACTGCTTGATGTTTAAATCTAAAGAAAATATAACTAGAAAAAATTCCACGCAGACCAGGCAGCAGACGGGACTCGAACCCGCACCCTTCGCAATCCGGGCGAATGCACTGACCAATTATGCTACCGCGGCCCTCACGGGCCGCGTCGAAATTCCTTCTAGCTATTCTTAAGCTGCAAGGCAGCGCCATCTCTTCGCATTATAGGTATTTCGACGCGGTCCGTGAGGGCCGCGGTAGCATAATTGGTCAGTGCATTCGCCCGGATTGCGAAGGGTGCGGGTTCGAGTCCCGTCTGCTGCCTGGTCTGCGTGGAATTTTTTCTAGTTTTATTTTCTTTAGATTTAAACATCAAGCAGTTACATGCTTTAAAAATAATAAAAATTATAGCTTCAAAATCACTTTGAATTAAATATTATTTTTTGCTTAAACCAATGTAATACTGAAATAAAGAAAGTTTGGAAAAACCGACAAAACCATCACTTTAACGACAACAAATCACTCATACAATATTGTAAGCATTTAGGCGTACTCAAATCACAAAAAGGACATGGCTAAGAAACTGCCCTTAACGTGTATAAATATTTCGCACTAGCCCGTAACTTTACAATATTTTTTCTTAATTATTACGTGTTTATTATTATCATACAACTTTCGTGAAATAATCAAATATTTAAAAGTATAAAAATTGACTTCAAGTCTGTTTAAAAAGCAAAATGTTCCGTTTTATAAAATAAATCTACACAAAAAAATATTTGTATAAGTATATCGAAATAAACAATATTATTTCTAAACTCCTTCAAACTATGACATATTTGGCCCTAACTTTTATTATAACAAATCACGGAAGGCCTAAAATAATAGATTTTATTATTCTGATCAGGCTTGAGACAAGGCTGTATGATAATGAATCCTTGAATTTTTGCAAGTGGACAAAATAAAACTTCATAGATTTCCTGTCAGGCCGACGATAACAAATTATTTGTATTTATTTTTGTTTTAAAAAACTTTTTGTGAAGAGTTAATCAGAGAAATGGGAAGAAAGCTTCTACGAAAATGCGAAATTGACGTCGCTGTAAATAATTGGCAACATCTTTTATCAACTGTAGTAAGGTAATGACATAGTAGCAGTTCTCATAATTTTCAAGATTGTGATTTTATCGAAAGTTCCTGAGCCTTTTTTCATAGAAACTATAAATATTCAGCTATTTACCATTAAATATTATTAAGTACAGTATTTATACATTGCCAGGGTAGTCGCTCATACCAAACTATAAAATGTCCTTTGCATTATTTGTTAATTCGGCATATTTCGGTTTGATCAATAAGCATCTCAAACTTGATAGCCACTATAGCAATAAGTGATAAAGCTAGCATAATGAACGATGCTATAGTCTGCATATATCAAGAGGTAACTGCATCTGGTGTTGCCAGGAGCGGGACGTCTGGTGGATGAGATATTGTGTCGTCTGGAGTCTGGAGCGCACTATGCAAATGCAGTCGCGACGGGCTTGTGAATGGCCGTGAAATTAAATTCTGTCAGCTGCATTATTGTTGCTTACGGCTCTGTTGTCATCAACTTGATACTCTGTTTTAAGTACTCTGCTTATTTTGCTTTGTTCCGTTCAGAAATTAAACGCCGTGACTCTTTTAAGTAGTTAAGCTTCATAATGACGACCTCCTTGGCCGAGTGGTTTGTACGCCGGGTTTCATGGTGTCACCGACTCGAGAGGTCCCGGGTTCGAATCCCGGTGGGGGCAGATGTTTGTGTGATGAATACGAGCATTTGTACTCCAGTCATGGATGTTTAATATGTATTTCTATATAAATATACTTATACTAGCGGACCCGACAGACGTTGTCCTGTCTACACGTCTTTGTGAATCTAAAGCATTCTCAGATCCCCTTGAACACACATAAAATTTCATCAAAATCGGTCCAGTCGTTTAAGAGAAGTTCAGTGACATACACACTCACAGAAGAATTATATATATAAAGATATGTACAGTACATGTATTCTATCCGTTACCCTAGTATCCCATAACACAAGCCTTATAGTGCTTAGCTTGGGGCTAGGCTAATTGGTGTGAGTGTTGAAAATATTTATATTTATTTTATAATAAAGACTGCAAATAATAAATTGCTCCAAAATAGTATCTAATTTCTAAGCACATGACTGATCACAGCTTTTATTATGACAAAGACAAAGCAAATAAATATTATGTACTTTCTTGTTAAAAATTTGGTATTAAAGTGAAATGACATCACAAAGAGCTATTCAAGCATTTATAAAAAAATCTTCGGCTGCTACTTATAAATGTGATTAATAGCTTATATATTTCTTTGATGAAAATTAAAGGAATAGCGGAAGGAGTAATCGAAAGAAAATGAAGTCCACGATAAAATAGATTTCTAAAGATAAAATGTACACAGTGAACAGGTATTTAATATGTTGTATTGTTAACCGGTAGGTAGGCTAAGTACATATTGAAATTAATTAATTTAGGTCATGATAACATCAATATTCATAAAATGCAAATTGTTCAAGTAGTGGATGATATATAAAGGACGAGTGGTTCGCCAATATAGAGCATGATTTACGATTATTACATAATAACGTTAATTGGGAAGGAGGCAATTGAATTATTGCTGCATTAGACTGAGACGTCGATGGTGGCAATCCTGTTACTGATGTCAATGCAAATTAATCGCTTGTTGTTACTATTCGAATAATGATTGGTAACTTTATGCCAAAACTTCTATGACGTAAATGGCCTCGGAACCTATGTGACGTTTATCATACTGAAGAACTGTCTTTTACGGACATTGCAATCAAAAACGAAAACTTTAAAGAGAGGTAGAGGTAAGAGAGGTAAGAGAGGAGTAGAGAGGTTTCACTCGAATTGGAGCGCCCGTCTGAGGAATTAACCATGGGGGGTTAATTTCACAATGAAATGGGGGTTTCTCCACATTCCAAAAAAGAAAAGTGAAATAACACTACCTTTTGGTGGTATTGGGCTTCCGACGGTGAGTAAAGTTTCAGAGCTCCACGGGTATCGAATTGGGTTAGTGTAGGCAACATTGTGAGTGATATTATTGGTATAGCAAGCGTCTATAGGTTATGGTGGCCGCTTACCATCAGGCGAGCCATACGCTTGTTTCCCACCTTTTTAACATAAAAAAGTGCTTAATTATCTTTAATTTATGACCATCTTTAACATTCAAAACCTTGGTTGCGTGGTTGCGTTCCGTATCTAATAAGACATACATATTTCAACAAATCTATATATCTAGTTCATAAATATCAGCATCCTATCATATCTAAGAAAACACTCACTAATAAATCAGAACATGAGATAGTAAGTATAAAAGTTACTAACTTAAGTAAGCAACTTCACAGATTCATCATAATATAATAATGTTCTAGTTTTGGAAACCAGCTGTGTAATTCAGTAAGCCGGATTCAGAATTGGGGATTTCGAATTTGCGGCGAGCTGTCGTTTTGTAATTCCAGCCGCATTCCGATACGTCTTCATCTGAAATTTGCTGAAGACCCATTCGTGATTTATTATTCATGTGCCACCATTTCTGGTTACATATTTATGGATACTTAATAAAGTAGCTTTTAACCACTGATTCTACTCTTCAGCTACCGCAAAGTTTGCGTTGGGTCTTAGATAGTGGAGGCTGGTTAAAGACGAGTGACCAAAATTTTATTATCTCGAGCTCCTTTGTAATCGTCCCAGATGCATTTGGGTGCACATGGAAAGGTACATGTACCTGCCCAGGTATTAAGTACAGAAAGTTTTTTTGTAGTATTACAATCAGGTATATTTTAATGACAAATCATTTATTGCTTGTTTGGTTGATCTATTTGTCATAGATAAGAAGATCTGCCAAAATTCCCCAGCACTGGTGCTAAAGAAATACAATTTTAGATCTAAATATTTTTTATTCTTTGTTATTAAAAATATCCAAAAGTTTCGCTTTTGCTTAGTGCGAATGGTAGCATAGATGAACATAGAGGTTTTAAAAGATGTGAAAAAGTCTATAAAGAAAAAGAACCTGGGTCCTTCTATTATATCATACTAATTAAATAACAAATGACTCAGATTTTATTGTGTTAACATATTAATGTGTTTGAAAATATATTTACACTAAAATCTGATGGGCAATTTTGCATGGGGTTTGGCAGATATTCTTTTGAAAGAATTAAATTTCGTAAATGTTTTGCAAAGATATTATGCAAATTGATGACCTTGGAAATACCAAGTACGACATGTAGCTAAGGTGATTAGGGAGGGGATGCAATTAACTTCGGATATTTGCCGTCGCGTCGTCGTTGTAGCCTGGCGCGGGCGGATGCCCGAATTATATTCCTAAATTTTTCGTACTCCGAATCCTTAAGAGTGTGGTTGTATTTACGACCTGCTTCCTGCGTTGTTCGTCCTCAACAAATAACTCTGCCTTTTGCATTGCACTAAGCTTTTGGATGATCTAATCTTGCTTTCCGCTTCTATTGTCTTACTTTAGTATTGTAAGTACATGCAGATCTTAGAGAGTTGGCAGATAAACGTATACGAAAAATATCAATGCTATTGACATTATTTGTCTGCTTTCATTTAAATTTTATGATACTTAAAGAATATAATAGATTTCTGGTAAAAGCGTCAAAAACATTGATCCTCTATTTGGTGATACCCCAAGGTTGAAGTTCAGCAACTTTCGCAGTGGTCCGTTATTGGATAGGTGACTATAAATCTTCTATCTCGAGTTCCTCCGTGCTTTGGAAGGCACGTTAAGCCGTTGGTCCCGGCTGGATCAGCAGTCGTTAGCACCCGGCAACCCGCCCGCTCGCGTGATGGGTCATGGCCGAATCTCCCTATTCAATCCATAGGTAAGGCCTGTGCCGCAGCAGTGGGGACATTAATAGGCTGATGATGATGAATAGCAGCAAAAGGGAAGACAGGTACGGTAAAATTTCAATTGATTTTAATAGTAAAAAGGTTGTCTAGTAGTTTTATATGGTCGCTATAACTTAAAACTGCTTGTTGTATAGCCTGGGTGATATATCACGCAAGTTATTTCCAAACCTGACCCTATCCTCGACCCCGTGGAACCTAACTCGTCATTATAATTATAAAAAATACAACGCTACCAAAAAGGTAATGATTCAGGTGTCATTCACTGCGATTTGCTGTAAGGTAAAGGTTTTGGGTAAATCTTTCTCGGATGAGTTCTCCGATGAGTTCTCCGATTCGAGTTGAAATTCCGCTATGCCGTTAAATACTGCGCGCTGACAAACCGACGGATAGCAGCTCTATTAGATAGTAATAGAGTTCTTCTCTTTAGATACGAAATCCCAAAAAAATCCTCTTTTATATTCAACGGAAATATCATAAGTGCTTCGGCTACTAAAGTACTAAGGCACTCTTTGTATTAGTCTAAAATATCGGTGTGGAAATATAGCAAAACTGCCACACTAAATGAGCTCGTTGAACTTTTGATACTCAAAACTGATTCCCCGCTTCGGTATCGAGGCAAACTTTATAATTTCGACTTGCTTAAATTCGATAAGTCTACTTTCGCTTAATTGATGCTATCGAACGATCGACAGAAGTCTAACTTCTTACCGACAAGTATTAGTTTATTATTAGCCTTGGGGGTTCACGCGGTTTTTATCGACATTCTGTTGCTATACAACCCCTTGAATAAATCTTACTTACTGCTTAAAATAGAGCAATCACTATGTTGACGCCAAATTCATTAGCAATGAAAGTAATTAAGTTTTGTCAGGTTATTGTTTTATTACCAACTGACTGATTGTAACTTTGCGAAATATGAGGGCTGTCATAAACATCAAAGACGAGGGTTGGAATGTAAAGCGATTTAGCTTTTAAACTACTCTTTGAAGTTAGTAATGTAAAATAATTAGCGAATTGAGACTGACAAGGCGAGTATTGGGGCCGTCACGTAAATTGTTAGCTGTTTGCAAACAAGACTAAAGGGCTAATGTCCATGAGAGGGTGTTTCACCGGAGCTAAGCCCGGAGTCAAACCGGGTACCGTTCGTCACTAGCGCATCATTCGATAGAAAAATATGCTCTCTTAGCCTTCCTCCTCTTGCCGTTTTTTACCCATGTTCCTACCCTATAGAGCATTCATTACTCAACGAGAGAAATACAACACTATCCAAGGGTATTACTTCAGTGCAATATACTGTTATTGCTAGGTAGTTACACATACAAGTTTTAAACATATACTATGCCTGTGGGAATATATAAAGAGTAAACATAAGCTGTTTCAAATCACTGTTATTCTGCCATCAAACTTCCACACGTCACGATAAATAAACACATAATACTTGTCAAGTATTCATATCGTACCGAGTTGTTGTGGAGTCGCCGCGATCCGTCGCCACTCATGGGTTATTCATCGTAGCAAACTCCAAGGCTCGGATCGCTCCGCAACTTATTTACAACTCGTGTGCTAAGTGCAGAATCGAGGTCGAACAAGAACCACTTGAAAATTTAAAGTTTTCTAAAGGATTTGTGGTAAGTTTGGTACTTATATTATATTGCTCTCGTAATATCTTTTTGCTTTTATTCGACAAGGCGCAAAAAATTACCTTGCTCCACTCGGGCTTGATAGCCGATGTAGCATAAAAGTGTTTCACCCCAGCTATTCTTAAAATGCCAGTATAAAACCCATCCCCTACCCTGTATAACCCTAGAACGTGACTCTCCAAATAATTGTCACATCGCCAAAAATTTAGTATTTATATATGTGGTTGATAAACGGTGAAGATTATTTTCCCAAACGGATGATACAGTTTAAATAGGAAATCTAGTATGCTCTAACTGTAACTAAAGCGTAAGTATGGAATAGAATTAGTAGGTAATTTAGAAAACCTTTTTTAATACGAAAAATACAAGTGCATTACAGGATTAAGTATGGTGCAGTTGAGCTCAGATTGATTACTCAATATCCGGTATCCAATTTGGTTACGCTACTTTTGCGGTTATATAATTTATCGTTTTATTTCTTGCATAATTGTGTTCGGCATATTATGTAATCAGGTGCACTGAAACCGTTCTGGAGTCCTGTTTACTTCTTGGGTTTATGTACCTCGAAGTTTGCGCGTTAGCGCTTGATCGCACCGCCTCAGCTTCCGACGATGTTCACGTAAGTTCTTAATTCGTCGTTGATCGTTCTACATTCATGCATCATCCATATAATTGAATTGTATCGTCGCATCGCAAATAATTGAATTGTATCGTCGCATCGCAATTTTCATAGAGTTACAAAAATCCCGGGATTTCTGCACATCCAGAGGCATCGGGAAATCAGACTGGTAAGTGCTTCCTTAATTAATATGACGAACATATACCTACTACAGCCCGCGTTAGTTATCGAAGATTTTAATTATTTAAACGACCCGTATACCTACTCCGTCTTTATTTAACTTCATATCACCACACTTAGCGCGGGTTTTCCTACAAAAAAATCGAGTTTCCTACTTTGAAATATTTGACGTGGAAACAAAAGTTCGTTAGAATAAACTTTTCATTCAAAATTTTGTTTGCTATATTTGTGATGCAATCATAAAATAACTACCACGTTTCATGCACCTGTCAGTAATCTCCAATCTAATTCTTATGAACTCGACGGCAGAGCTTCCCCGAAGTTACCAAGTTTGGTTAATTAAAAATATAATAACAATTAATTAATAAACAGAGAGTCAGATCGGTTGAAGGAAAGCCTCGCGCGCCTTAAGCAGGACAAATAACCCCCGGGAACAAAAGGCTGCTTTATTCATTAACTAAACAAAGCCGGGGGGAGATTGAAATATTCCACCGCTGATTCACACTGACATATAGAGAGCTCTTACCTGGATGAATTAAGCAGTTTAATGATGGCCCTTGGGGTAATTAAGGATTTAGCGGAAAACTTTAATTCAAGAAAAAATATTAATGTTTACATATTGAATTTAGAATCGGTATACACTATTAAAACGAGATCCAATAGAATAGAATAATACTTAACTTTTGATGATGTTGTTTCTGCTGGTGATTCGAGTTCTAGGACTTGGGTTGGCAGGAGGTAAGGCAGGAGGTAAGGCATCAGGCGAGGCATCAGGTAAGGCAGGAGGTAAGGCATCAGGTAAGGCATCAGGTAAGGTAGAAGGTAAGGCATCAGGTAAGGTAGAAGGTAAGGCAGGAGGTAAGGCAGGAGGTAAGGCATCAGGTAAGGCATCAGGTAAGGTAGAAGGTAAGGCATCAGGTAAGGTAGAAGGTAAGGCATCAGGTAAGGCAGGAGGTAAGGCATCAGGTAAGGCATCAGGTAAGGTAGGAGGTAAGGCATCTGGTAAGGTAGGAGGTAAGGCAGGAGGTAAGGCATCAGGTAAGGCAGGAGGTAAGGCATCAGGTAAGGCAGGAGGTAAGGCATCAGGTAAGGCATCAGGTAAGGTAGGAGGTAAGGCAAAAGGTAAGGCTGGAGGTAAGGCATCAGGTGAGGCAGGAGGTAAGGCAAAAGGTAAGGCTGGAGGTAATGCATCAGGTAAGGTAGGAGGTAAGGCAGGAGGTAAGGCATCAGGTAAAGCAGGAGGTAAGGCATCAGGTGAGGCATCAGGTGAGGCAGGAGGTAAGGCAGGAGGTAAGGCATCAGGTAAGGCAGGAGGTAAGGCAGGAGGTAAGGCATCAGGTGAGGCAGGAGGTAAGGCAGGAGGTAAGGCATCAGGTAAGGCATCAGGTGAGGCAGGAGGTAAGGCAGGAGGTAAAGCATCAGGTAAGGCAGGAGGTAAGGCATCAGGTGAGGCAGGAGGTAAGGCAGGAGGTAAGGCATCAGGTAAGGCAGGAGGTAAGGCATCAGGTGAGGCAGGAGGTAAGGCAGGAGGTAAGGCATCAGGTAAGGCAGGAGGTAAGGCATCAGGTGAGGCAGGAGGTAAGGCAGGAGGTAAGGCATCAGGTAAGGCAGGAGGTAAGGCATCAGGTGAGGCAGGAGGTAAGGCAGGAGGTAAGGCATCAGGTAAGGCAGGAGGTAAGGCATCAGGTAAGGTAGGAGGTAAGGCAGGAGGTAAGGCATCAGGTAAGGCAGAAGGTAAGGCAGGAGGTAAGGCATCAGGTAAGGCATCAGGTAAGGCATCAGGTAAGGCATCAGGTAAGGCATCAGGTAAGGCATCAGGTAAGGCATCAGGTAAGGTATAGCTGGTTTAGGCAGATAAATTAGGCACGGCACTTACTAAATGAAATATTTATTGCAGTACAAGATACACAGCTTTATATATTTAATTATTCGCGTATGGTATTCAAGCGCTGGGACAATGTTTACATGTGTGATTGCGCACGGTACACTTTAGCATACGTCCTATGTAAATAGTGGTGGAAATGATGGTGAGTTTCGACCGCTACAAAGGCATCAGGTAAGGCAGGAGTTAAGGGATTGGGTTAAGGCAGGCAAGGTGAGGATGGCTGGAGCGTGACGTTCTGCCGCATAACATCAAATGGGGTAGGGAATTTGTTGCGTCTCGTATGAAAAAAGACAGGAGCTTAATAGAACGACAATTAAAATCAGTAAGTAGGGGATTGTGTCGGGGTTGCCAATGGGTCGAGTGATATTTTTATATCTTACCATCAGGCGAGCTATATGCTTGTTTAGCACCCTTTTAACATAAAAAAGCTTAATTTGCTATATGTTAAAAAAATTACGTCAATGAGTCATTCTCTATATATAAAACTCAAAGGTGACTGTCTGACATAGTGATCTATCAATGCACAGCCCAAACCACTGGACGGATCGGGCTGAAATTTGACGTGCAAGTAGATGTTATGACGTGTGCATCCGCTAAGAAAGGATTTTGATCAATTCTACCCTCAAGGGGATAAAATAGGGAATGAAAGTTTGTATGAAACTTTGTCAATTTTAAACCGATCGGGCTGAGACTTTGCATGCAGGTATAAGAAGAATCATAGATGAATGTCATTGTGATACAAGCCCGAGAACAAAAACTGTAGTCTACACTTCAGCTCTACACTGAAGCGAAGAGAGGGCGGGCCGCTAGTTCTCTATATAAGGCTGAGTTTGCACAGAAGCGCAGCTGCTCGTAGCTGAGCAGAGCTTTATACTAATTGACCAAAAACATTGCTTAAAAAATATTTTGTGCGTGTGCTTTTGTCGAAACTCAGCCTGAAGGAGATGCCTGACTACCTAACAAAAACGATTTCAATCGGTAGTTGGGTTCCCAAAAAGGTTTATTAGAAAAAAGCTAAGTAATCGTCAAATAAGGACGGTTAATTAAAGTTATAATTTCTATTATTTTAAAGCATGTAACTGCTTGATGTTTAAATCTAAAGAAAATATAACTAGAAAAAATTCCACGCGGACCAGGCAGCAGACGGGACTCGAACCCGCACCCTTTGCAATCCGGGCGAATGCGAAATTGTGGTGCGAATTTGACATTGTGGGTAACCTATAATGCGAAGAGGTGGCGCTGCCTTGCAGCTTAAGAATGGCTAGAAGAATTTCGACGCGGTCCGTGAGGGCCGCGGTAGCATAATTGGTCAGTGCATTCGCCTGGATTACGAAGCGTGCGGGTTCGAGTCCCGTTTTTTTCTAGTTATATTTCCTTTAGATTTAAACGGTTAATTAAATTAAGGTAAAGTATCTGTAATTTGGCGAACATTAAGTTCAGTTACTTTTGTGGGGCTGAATTCTGAGTGCTTACTTAAACAGTAGAGCCAAACAATCAAATTAAGCAATGCCGGTTACGTACATTAAAACCCCGAAGCAAAAGTTTTGTAAGTACATCATAATAATCACCATATTTAAATTTTATATTACAATGGATGAATCAAATTTGCTTTCTATTATAAACTGAATGGAGAAAATTTCCTTTACACGAAACATGGCGAGCTATAGAGGACGATGACGTTGCAACGTTACAACGAGGACTAGGGTTACCATATCTCAGGATTTGTCCTGAAATTTCAGGATTTTTGGACTCCTCACAGGATTGCGGCTGTATTTGGCAAATCTCATAAAATCTCAGGATGTTTTTAATTTCCATTTCCAATAAAATACAGCTAACGTTTTAAAGATCTCTTTAATAAAAAGTTAAACATACTAAAAATAATATTCTATTGGTAGTAATTGCACAATTAAACTCAGTACTTTATTATCCAAGTAGGTACTTAATCAATTTTATCATACTTAATATGTGAAGATACATTTTTAAGTAAGGTTTTTTCTTTAATTATGAAGTTTAAGCAGAGTGTAAACAATAATATTACGACTTTTTAAAATTGTTAAGTACGTTTGTGAGAAAATTCTCAAACTGTAAAAAATCTCAGGTTTTCTCAATGGAAATCAAGCCTTTTCTCCGGACTTTTGATTTTATCATCGGGTAACCCTGACGAGGACTGAAGGCGTTTACTTAATGCAAAGTTACTTAGTCTTAACCTCGTCTAAATGGCCATTCAGTACCATGCCCAGATTCAAACCTTATTCTGCTTAAATGCATACACATGCTAGTAAGTGAAACAAAGCAATTGAAACAAAGGCTCCTTTAATATGGAAATCGGATACAAGTAAACGCCTCATTGTCTCAGCTCCATGTTTGAATGGCGAGATGTCACGGTATGAGAAGGGTTACCGTCCAGCGATAAGCCATTTTGATAAATATATTTTTGGTGAATCCTCACTATTATCACAACACCGCACAGTCATGTATCCCTTTCTTAAGTGTGATTAACGTTACAGATAGCACGTACCTACTACAATTGTCACTGATAGCGTATACATTTCCTAGGAAATTTAAATAGAAGACATTTAGGGAAACTAATTGAGATAACTTACGTCTCGTACAAGTCTCAAATGGGTATCGTGCCAGTATCTATATTTATAATTAAACTAGCGGCCCGCCCTCGCTTCGCTTCGGTGTAGAGCTGAAGTGTAGACTACAGTTTTTGTTCTCAGGCTTGTATTATACACAATGACATTTATCTATGATTCTTCTTATACCTGCATGCAAAGTCTCAGCCCGATCGGTTTAAAATTGACAAAGTTTCATACAAACTTTCATTCCCTATTTTATTCCCTTGGGGGTAGAATTGATCAAAATCCTTTCTTAGCGGATTCCTACGTCATAGCATCTACCTGCATGCCAAATTTCAGCCCGATCCGTCCAGTGGTTTGGGCTGTGCGTTGATAGATCACTATGTCAGTCAGTCAGTCACCTTTGAGTTTAATATATTAAGATATATATATAGATACAGTAGGACGCCGATTATCCGAATTAATTGGGACCGGGGTCGATTCGGATAAGCGAAAATACGGATAATCGGACATAGACAAGTAATAAAGAAAAACGAACTGCCACACATAGAATAAACTTTATTACGTTTAACAAACACAGTTCTACAATACTAGATACAATAATAGAGGTACATAGTAGCAAAACAAAATTAAGAACAGTGAAACATGTAGTGTCTTGCCTCTAGCTTTCAACCATTAACAGTTGATATAAATATATATAGGTATTTAACATACTCGCTGGACTTTAGCGAGTTCCAACTTATTAGAACAAAACAAAAATGACTTGGTTTTAATTTTTTATACTTTTACGCTTAGGACCGATTCGGATAATTGGCGATTCGGTTAATCGGCGTTCGGATAATTGGCGTTCTACTGTAGATGTATAATATGTTTATATTATTTATTCAATCGCCATTAATAAACGTATGATGCAAATTTATCTATGTGTTTAATTGCGTGCACGCATTGATAATTATGATTCATTTTATATATTACCCCGTTTGTGTAGCGCTTATTATAATTCCATTTATTAATAAAATAGATACCTACATTTAAATAACAAAAATTTTAAAACTACATGATGACCAAATATTTACATTTCAAATTACCTTAACCTACTTAACTACTTAAATATATATACTAATAATATTATAAAGAGGAAAAGTTTGTATGTAAGTATGTTTGTAACGAATTGGCTCAAAAAGTACTGGACCGATTTTAAAAATTCTTTCACCATTTGAATGCTACATTATTACTTATTAATAAAGGCTATAGAGTATTTTCAAAAAAGTTAGGGTTCCGTATGAAAACTTCGATAATGTAACCCAACGTGTGTAAAAAATAGCCTTATATCGCGTACGCTGCGAAAGTCATTGATAATAGAGCAAAGTGATGTACTAAAGTTTTATAGAAGATACCAATATCTACAAAAAAGTCCGCGATACCATATGTCTAACTATTACAGTTATGTCACAACTAGAGGTCCCCTGCGGTTTTACCCGTGTTAATTTGAAGAAAATTGTTTATAGTGAGTCAAACTTAAAATATAGACATTGGCTGTCATGGGCTTTTTATAGAACTTTTAAAGGGAAAGAATTCCGTCCTACATGATTTTTGTGTAACTTTAACCGTTTACCTAGCGCACGCAACGGAATCTTACAAATGGAATATTTATACTCGTTTTTGCAACATTCTTCATCGATGCTCCGCTGCTACTGGTTGTAGCCTGGTAATATATAGCCTATAGCCTTCCTCGATAAAAGCACTGTCCAATAAAAAAATATTTTTTAAATCAAAACAGCAGAGCAATGTTGCATTCGGTACAACGGGTCCTTAACTACGCAACGAATTTTTTACGAATGGAAGGTTACCTACAATGCGAAGAGATGGCGCTGCCTTGCAGCTTAAGGCTAGGTAAATTTCGACGCGGCTAATAGGGCCGTGGTAGCATAATGGTCAGTGCATTCGCCCAGATAGCGAAGGATGCGGGTTTCGAGTCCCGTCCACTGCCTGGTCCGCGTGGATTTTTTTCTAGTAAACTTTTCTTTAGATTTAAACATCTAGCAGTTAAATGCTTAAAAATAAATAAAATCATAAGGTTTATAATTATTATGAAGAAAGTCATTGTGTATATATAATACAATCCTTTGAACAAAAACTATAGTCTACACTACAGCTCTACACCGAAGCTAAGCGAGGGCGGGCCACTAGTAATATATAATTTATAAAATAAAAAAATTGTCACCCCCAGCGCCGCCGTCAGGAATGGTGCCCAATAGGCTGGTAGCAATGCCACGTTGGATGGCACTGCTGATCCGTTGACATCCTGATCAAGATAGCTGCTAGCCTTTTGATCACCAGTCACCTCAGTGAGCCTCTTTGACAGTTCTTTAAAAGAGGAACGAGCGCTTGGACCCCTTGGGCCTATAGTCTCAACACCAAACGGCGTAAATATGTAGTTCTCATTGAGAGCTGAATATTTGCGCCGCTTGGAGCACTCGGCAGAGGCCGCCGTCGCTCCTGCAGCTAGGGAGGTACTACCTGTATGGCACGGAGCATTCGTATATAGATGTAATAGGGGGGGACTGTTGTTGGGTTGGGTCTTGGGTTTGGAGAGTCATGACAGAATCGACACCATTATCGGATGCGGTGCGGATGCGTCGGAGTGCTGCGCTGTGTTTCTTTATTTAGGATTGTCATTTTACGTATTTAATGTGTGTATATATATATATATATATATACACATATTTATATCATGTATTTATATGTATGTATGTATGCGCAATACAATATGATTAGTTAAGCATTGTTGTATGTATTGTTTTTGTTGCTTGTTAGCACCTAATACGTCCTCGCACAGGCCCTGCCAGAATACCAGCGCTGATACAATGTGAGAGTATTCTCCCACTATGTCAGCATAAGCTGAGGCAGGGTCCTGATTGGCCGTCTTAGTTTTATGTTGATATTTTTTGTTTTTAGGTTAAGTTCCTCTTTTATTTATTCTTTAAATTTATAGTATTTTTTTATGTAAGATGGCCAATAAAGGTTTTTTCATTTCATTTCATTTTCATTTTTTTCATATGATAGCCATAGAAGAGGACGACCCTGCTTCCAGGGAATGAGCGTTATACCTTCAGGTCTCTTGCCATGGTCGCGAAATATGCCGTTAGGCTCAAAGGCCGCTGGTACATTGACAGCGACAAGAGCTCTGTGGATGGCGTCATAGATGCAGGCGTGGCGGGAGACTCGGCCAGCACTCATTTGGCATGAGAGACCATGGTGTCCTAACTCACCGACGCGGGTACCGCAACGTCAGCTATGGGGATGATTTGTCTGGACGCCGAATGTAAGCCATATCGCGATAAGCGCTATATTTTTTGGAGTTTACTCCTTAAGAATCAATTTGCATATATAAGGGGCCCGGTATGAGAAAAATGTGAGGAGTAAAATCTATCGATGAATAACCTCGTTACGTTTTTGGTGCGCATCGTATGTCGCGCAACTTTGTCAAACAAAGATGACGGATTGACATTAATAAAGTTTTTAAAATCTGAACTGAACTTAGATATTGTTTCTGATAGAGCAATGGGGACAACGAGGTATGGTACAACCATTGATGCGGTATTTTCAAGATTCGTGAACCACGTATCTACGAACGTCCATGTGTCTTTTTTTAGTTACCATAAACCACCAACAATGCAAACAATGTTGATTTAATTAATACTTAAAAAAATGATAATAGTCTGATAATAATAATTACATAATTTATCAACATTCCTAATGATATATTTATGCACATCTGAAATTGACTATTGTAAAAAGTTTAATGTAAAATATTTCGTCGATTAGTTATATTAAATGTATATGAAATGAATAAATATATATTTATATATATATATATATTATTTTCATTATTTTTTTAATTTACCCTTTCATACAGTATCAATCTTTACGTTTTTACGTTAAATAAACTCTTTTTGCGTCTGGTTAGACTATCGAACTTAAGGAGTAAACTCCAGTCGCGCGTCGGAGCTGACACACACATTTTATTTTACATATGTGTTCATTTATTTGTTTTTATATCTCTTTGAAATATTGCGTATTTCTTCTCCTCGTTATGGTAACATACATTGCCCTAACCCGTTTATCAGACGTCTTTACCCACTAAAATGGAAACATTAACACTATTGTCAATTATTAACCCCAAAAAAGGTTTTATGATGGAATATTGAAAGAAAGAATTAATGAGATAGATATCATTACTTTCAATTTCTTTTCTAAGACTAAGTTTATCTGAACTAAGCCCGTCGGTCAGGACGAATTTGGTTTAATCCAGGGCAGATTTATACCACCCCAAAATTAATTATAAAGGTGTAGAGGAAAACCGATCTGCCTGAAGAAAAACCTCCTCTATTAAAACTAATTTAATATTATTAAACAAAAAAATAGGACAATTACAATTTTGGGACCAAAAATCCATGTGAAAAGCTGAAAAATAATAAATTTGATTACTACAATTGAATAATAATACAAAAGAAAGTTCGATTGGCGAGCTAAGATAAATTATATGTTATTTTACCGTGAAACTAGATCGTAAAGTGCTACGCTTAATCGTCCTTTCTTTACCTGGACCTAAGGCTGCCATCTCTAAAATGTGGCAACCAGGATAAGACGAGTGATAACCCCGGATTTTGAAGCCCAGAACCCGGACAGACCAATAAAAAAAATGGTTGCCTGTAAAGTCGGTTTTACGGGCGAAGATTTTACGTGACAACGTCTTTTTCTAGGTAGAATATTTATTGATATGAATATAATTAAATTGCACAATAGGAACAAGGAATTGAATGAAAATAAGAATTGCACAAATTTTAACTATAGAAATATATTTTGTTTACTAAAACATTGTACATGTAAACTTAAACTTAACACGAGAGACTCATCGTAACGTTACCGAGCGTTACACTTTTTCATAAGTGACTCCCAGCCGCAACCTAATTTAAGACGTTGTCACGTCAAAATAGTTAAAAATGTCACAAATCAACTTTTTTATGTTGATCTAGGCAAAAAAGCTAGCGGTCTACCTCATAATAAGTGCTGCCCATGGGACACTTGCAGCACCAAGGGCCACCTCATGCATTGCCGTAAATTTTTAAACTCGGACTACAAATAAAACCCCGCCCGGACGCCCCGTAAACTAGGACAAATCCGGGGAAACCCGGACGATGGCAGCCCTACCTGGACCTGATACGCCAATACTTTTTACGCCAATACTTGAATAATCTAACACTTTCAGTACTTGACAAAATTCACTTTAGATAAATAAAAATAGACTTTGCACAAAAGACATCATTATTTAAAATATATCAAGTGCGTTTTTCTGGCACTTCACAACTCTCCAACCCGAATCCCCGGTCTCTCCCAAGATCTCGTCTTTCTGCACTCGTCATCCCCTATTTTCTTGTCTCCACGCGTCTATATTGAAAATATCATTCTTTGGTCATAGATCCGTCATTACTTTTGTCACCGCCCAATTTGAAAATAAATTAACTTGTAATTTTGACTCTTATTTGTTCTGCAAAAAAATCAGCCCTTGCTGAGTTTCTTGCTGGTTCTTCTCAGTACAAGGTCTGCCGCCGTAGATTTGCGAACCGATGGCGTAGCTTTTCGACATTCACAAGTGCTTGTAACAGCCTAGACTGAATAAACGATATTGAATTTTGATTTTTTTTTTGCGTTACGTGTAACCTTCCTTAAACTGTAGGATCAATTGTGTTTTACGCCCCCAAACCTATTTTTCCTACTTGGCTAAAGCATGTGAAACACTTTTTGAAGTGAAAACTTCTTTAGCCGCGTTGTAAACTTTTTTTGTAATAGGTAAAAGATATTAAACTCGCATCAGTACACGTGACCTAATCGAAAATTGGTAAGACGAAAACAATAAAATTGGAAAGGTTGTTTGTTGACTTTCAATATATTGGACGAAACATAGTAATATTTTATTTTATCGTATTATAATAATAAGTCTCTATCTAGGATGTCCAAGTCGCAGCTTTATTGCGAAGAAAATACATTTTTTTTATAATAGATGTCGCTAGGTGCGCTTAATTGTGATTCATGTAAGTCGATTTTTTTGAGAGATAAAGTTTTTAATGTAATATAAATTGTCATGTTTGTTTACGATAGCGGAATAAATAAATATTGTATTCCACATAAATGATAGTACTTTTATATAGATAAATAAAGCAATTCGTGTAAAATTATTCCTTAACCATTACAAAATATCAAAAATGCACAACGTTAATACTCAAGTTTTCACTTCTGCCGGCACTCCCGGAGTGCAACCCGTCAGTTTTTTTTAGTTATTCAGTTTTTAAGATGGGTTTGCATAAGTGTTGTATTTTTTTATCGTTATTCGAAAGGCGTAACGGCCACTTGGTACATCTTTATTACTTTCACGTGTTATTAAATAGAGATACATTTGAAATGTCTAAAATAATACATCTCAAATTAAACTAATTTAATTAATAATAATAATAATAATAATCATTTATTCATAACCCTCAACATTTTACATTTAAAGTATTAGGCTAATAAAGTCTACGGGTATTTATATAAAAGTCTGAAAAAATGGACCCCTAACCCAGAAACTAGTAAAAACTGTAATTATCAGGGTTAGTGATTCCTCGGTCGACATATTACAAAAATATGTTAATTTTAGAGGTTTGACTACAGCTGTTGAGGTGAGTAATCAACTAACGAAACAAAACAATTTATCAAATATTGATTACGTGTGAGCGTACAAGTGTGAGTGAAATTATATTGGTGGTGTGTTTGTGTATGTGTGTGAGTGTGTGTTTGAGTGTGTAATTGCTTACGAAGTTTTAAGTTGTACCACATGTCCTATTTTTTGAAAGTTCGTTTCTTTTGTATTCGTTGCTTGTTATTTCTTTTTCCTGAGAGCTGTACCCCTAGCACGAACCATTATCGAATTCAAATAGGTTGTCAATGTCAAATTTTGTATGGAAACTTGAACAGCAGCGGCACAAAGTACGTAACGAGAACTAAAAATCAGTACACATTTGACAATGACATTTCGGACTCGCAAACGATACGAATTCGATATTGGTCCGTGCTAGGGCTACTGTTGTTTTATATTGGTGGCCTAGCGTGTGAAAACTTATCCCAATAAATTTAATGATTTTTTAGTTTTTATAAATTATCTGAAGCGAATTATTTAAGTATCCCTTGAAGTACACCTCATATTGTTCAATTCGAAAATAAGCAAACTTTGTACTATAAAAAGTAACATATATACCACATAAATAGTGTATGAATATATAGACACGCATAAAAAATCAAATAATTAGAAAAGTCGTTAGTGAAGGCGTGTGTCTTAACAGTGGTGGTGATGCTTGTGTGATGAATACGAGCATTTGTACTCCAGTCATGGATGTTTAATATGTATTTCTATATAAATATACTTATATATGTACAGTATATGTATTCTATCCATTACCCTAGTATCCCATAACACAAGCCTTTACAGTGCTTATTTTGGGGCTAGGCTAATTGGTGTGTGTTGGAAATATTTATTTATTATTATTTATGATGATGACCTTGTAATGGATAAGTATAAAATTACACAAGCAATATGGACGAACGAAAAAGAGGATCAATTTGAAACGACTTCCATTTCACGAATTATGACGACTCGTAATTCTATTCCGAACGCGAGAAAAAAGTAAGTACACTTTTTTCTCTTTTACTGTTCCGAACGTAAACCTATTTCACTCCAAAGTACACAATAAAAGTTATTCATAAACATCCCTGAATGTAGCAATAAAATAGATTTATCGCGGCAAAGATAACAGCAAAAAGTAACATGTTTCCAATTACTCGGCGGCGGCATCTGATAGGCCTGTTTCATTAGTGGTTGTGCAAAATTAATCGGCTCGGCCAAAAAAAAATACGATCCTTGTGACCCCAGATATCGGGGTACAACTTAACTTCTACACAAAAACATCTTAACGACTGTACTCCTTGTATTCCAGAATAAAGCTACAAATGAAATAATCACCGTTGGAGTGCTATAAAATAATATTACCTTTTAGAAGTGCTGTGTTTTAGTTGATGTAGCTCCAGCGTTCCACACAAAGGCTCCACAGAATTGCTTGCGACCAGATTTAATAATAGAAATATAGATAACTAGCGGCCCGCCCTCGCTTCGCTTCGGTGTAGAGCTGAAGTGTAGACTACAGTTTTTGTTCTCGGGCTTGTATTATACACAATGACAATCATCTATGATTCTTCTTATACCTGCATGCAAAGTCTCAGCCCGATCGGTTTAAAATTGACAAAGTTTTATACAAACTTTCATTCCCTATTTTACCCTTTATTCCCCTTGGGGGGAGAATTGATCAAAATCCTTTCTTAGCGGATGCCTACGTCATAACATCTACCTGCATGCCAAATTTCAGCCCGATCCGTCTAGTGGTTTGGGCTGTGCGTTGATAGATCACTGTGTCAGTCAGTCACCTTTGAGTTTTATATATATAGATTACATGAGGAGCTTGAAGCTCTCATCAGTGGTTCGTCGAATCTGGAGTCATCAGCACACACCAACCCGTATTGATTATGGCCATTTGCCTCATTCCGTCCGCGAAGAGATGACAATAATATTAGGCTGTTGGTGGTTACTTAGGTAACATAATAAATTGACATAGTATGAAAATAATTTTTCTAATTAATCGTGCATAATATATAATAGGGTATTTGACAAGTTTTAGAAAACGTTCTCACGTTATTGACTTATGTTTATCGAGTCCGTGAAAAGTGGATATTCATCATTCTGTTGTGTACTTCAGTAAAAATAACCAAATCAAAAACTCCATTTGCAAGTTGCCGCGAAAACATTTCTCTGGACAATATGGCGTCTTACTAGTGTGTGACGACACACGACTGTTATTAAAACGTCAAACGATACAATGTAATGTCACTTTAACCGGAAGTTTACTTGCGTTTGACGTCATTTTAAGCTCTGCCAATCCCAAACGTTTTGGGTCACGTGACAATAGGTAAGAAAACTATTATCTTTTTCGATAGTTTTTAGTAAAATTATGAATACTTTTTTGTAAAAATAGTAAAAACCTCCTGCCAATATTCATTCTAAACACAGATGCTAACAATTGGCACTTCATTTTTAACACTGTCAAATACCCTATTAATTACATAAACATGATTGACGACCTCCGTGACCGAGTGGTTTGTACGCCGGGTTTCATGGTGTCGCCGACTCGAGAGGTCCCGGGTTCGAATCCCGGTGTGGGCAGATGTTTGTGTGATGAATACGAGCATTTGTACTCCAGTCGTGGATGTTAAATATGTCATCATCATCATCATCATCAGCCTATTAATGTCCCCACTGCTGGGGCACAAGCCTTCCCTATGGATGGAATAGGGAGATTGGGCCATGACCCACCACGCGGGCCCAGTGCGGATTGGTGGGTGCTAACGACTGCAAATGCAGCCGGGACCGACGGCTTAACGTGCCTTCCGAAGCACGGAGGAGCTCGAGATAGTAAATTTTTGGTCACCCATCCAATGACCGACCACTGCGAAAGTTGCTTAACTTCAACGATCGCAGCCGAACGCGCTAGCCACCTGTGCCATCGAGCTCCTCGTTAAATATGTATTTCTATATAAATATACTTATAAATGTACTGTATATGTATTCTTATCCGTTACCCTAGCATCCCATAACACAAGCCTTACAGTGCTTACTTTGGGGCTAGGCTAATTGGTGTGAGTGTTGGAAATATTTATTTATTTATGGTAGAAGGGAATTCCAACTCCAAAATATTCCATTCAAGCGTAGTATAAGCGTTCATTTAAAATTTGCTATGAACTGAAAGACGCTCTCAGTTACCCGTCATATCGACTACTAATAGGGCTGTAAGAAAAAATACCTACCGCCCGCCACCGCGGTCCCGACCGAATCGTTAAGTCGCTTATAAGCACCGAAAATTATACGTCCAGCCCTCGAGAACGGAGGCCGTGCTTCCAAGTCGACAGGTCACGTCTCCTGCGAGCGATGTGCACATCCATTACATCGCAAGCAATGTTATCAACCCAGCCCTTATCATCAGGCACCAAAGTCCAAATACCCTCAAAACGGCGACACAAGAAAATTTGCCGTTTTTCGAGAGAATTCCGCTCGCGTAGCCCCCACCAGCTTCTAAACTTATTAACTTTACACATACGAATGGGTGAGTAAGAATCGATTGCTCGAAATCGTAACGGAATCGGAAAGTGTTCACTCTTTGTTGAAATGTTAATTACGGGGAACGATGTGTTCGCAACTCGGCGAAGTGATTCTGAAGCTCGTCACAGATGTAGCTATAATATAAATTAATATATCGAAATATATATTACTAGCAAACCAGTGAACCAAATGTTCACCAAAACCTGATTTAAAAAAAAAATGTATTTGAGATCTTCGGAGATTTTGTGTGGTTTCGTTTGAAATTCGTGATTTCTCGAAAACCGGAAGTGCTACGTTACTCAAATCCGGTTTGTAGTCTTATCAGACTATTCTTAACTTATAACTTAAATATTCTCTTTATTTATCTCTTACGGTTTGGCCGCTGAAACAGCACCACAGACGGACGGACGGACTTGTCTAATAGATAAGAGATATTATAGAAAGCTACCACAGACGGGAGCTATACTAAAATATATATTTTGCCCTCACTCGGTCTGCGGTCGTACTGTACCGTAATATACCGAAATATATCTGTCGACATATTTTGGAGACGTCATAGAAATATATATTATAGCTGCGTGTGCGGTCACTCGAAAATTTATATTGAAAATATGTTGTAATATGTCTTGCTGTGATTCATATCTCTTATCTATTAGACAAGTCCGTCCGTCCGTCCGTCTGTCTGTGGTGCTGTTTCAGCGGCCAAACCGTAAGAGACAGATAAAGAGAATATTTAAGCTATAAGTTAAGAATAGTCTGATAAGACTACAAACCGGATTTGAGTAACGTAGCACTTCCGGTTTTCGAGAAATCACGAATTTCAAACGAAACCACACAAAATCTCCGAAGTTCTCAATTAATTAAATTCATATTTTTTTTAAAAACAGGTTTTGGTGAACATTTGGTTCACTGGTTTGCTAGTTAATATATATTATAGCTACGTCTGTGACGGGCTTGATGTTTCGTTCGGTAGCGACGCGACGCGACGGCAGGCACTCAATTTGCACGTTTTCTTTAGCATTTGAACGCGTTATCGTCTAAATGAGAAAATTGTACGCGTCAGAAAAGAGTGAAAGACGCGTGTTTTAATCCTTTTAATTCTCGAGTGGCATGCTCTTTTGGTGTTCCTTTCTTATGTTGTTTCGCTTGAGAGAATAGAGGTAGATTTCTTCGATTCACATGTACTGTAAAATGTGTTTAAAATGACACGTTAAAATGTTATAAAAACGTTTACGAAAAATTGAAAATGCAGTTTCTGGAATAGGGATGATGACCGTAGTCCGTCAGTTAGATGATCAAAAAATAATGGACACGTATTTTTTCTTTGGGCAACCACCCAAAAAATGACAAAGTTCAAGCGCGTCAAAGTTTGGGAGAAGGGGCTCGTGACGTCACTTTTTAGTGAATATTCCCTTAAAAGTGTACTCAAACGTGACGTCATGCAACTTTTCAAATCAATATATCTCTGCAATGTTTATATTATGTGAAAAAAGAAAAAATACGTGTCCAATACTTATTGATAATCTACCTGATAAACGAAGAAAAAAAAATTAGTCATCATCCCTATTACCACAACTACGGGGTTTTCTAAAGTTTATGGAAGCTGTAAATTTTTTACATTCTCATCATTATGCAAATGCAAACTCTCAAGTTCAAGTTCCGCCGTCAGATTTGGTGCCAGTAATAATTTCACGCGTAATTTTGGAACATTTATATTGCGCGCAGGTGCGTGAGCCATAATACGAAAATGAGATAAACATGTCACCGCAGTTTCGACGGAGTTTTGCTTACCCACGGGGAATTGGTTTCCAGCATCTTTTAATATAATCCTAATTAAACGAAATAGTATTTATGTTATGCATTTAGCGGATTTTAAAAAAGAGGAGGTTCTAAATTTTACAACGTTCTTTTTTTTATTTCTGTTGCAAACACCTATTGTAAAGGACATGGTAAAGTTTTGTATGAGCGACTGCGCTGGAAATGTATAAATACTATACTTAGTAATATTTAATGGTAAATGGCTGCATATTTATAATTTCTATGAAAAAAGGTTCAGGAACTTTTGATGAAGTCACAATATTAAAAAATTATGAGAACACCTACTATCAATAGCTTACTACAGTTGATAAAAGATGTTGCTAATTATTTACAGAGCTATCAATTTCGCATTTTCTTAGAATCTCTCTTCCCATTTCTCTGATTAACTCTTCACAAAAAGTTTTTTAAAGCAAATATAAATACCAAAATTTTTTATAGTCGGCCTGACAGGAAATCTGTGAACTTTTATTTTGTTCATTTGCAAAAATTAAAGGATTAATTATCATACAGCCTTGTCTCAAGCCTGATCAGAATAATAAAATCTATTATTTTAGGCCTTCAGTGATTTGTTTTGATAAAAATAAGTGCCAAATATGTCATAGTTTGAAGGAGTTTAAAAATAATATTGTTTATTTCGATATACTTCACAAATGTTTTTTGTGTACATTTATTGTTCATTTATTTCGTAAAATAGAACATTTTGGTTTTTAAACAGACAAGACGCAAATTTTTATACTTTTATATATTTGATTATTTCACGAAAGTTGTATGAGAATAATAAACACGTAATAATTAATAAAAAATATTGTAAAGTTACTGGCTAGTGCGAAATATTTATACGCCTTAGGGGCAGTTTCTTAGCCATGTCCTTTATTGTTTTAAACTTTCATGGTCATTTACATTATAGCTATTAACCGAATCGGTGTAGAGATTTAGTATAGACTCTCAGAATACAGAACAAACTAGACTATAGTTTTTGCTCTCAGACTTGTATAACTTTCTTCATAAATAAACCTTCTGCGAAAATATAATATACATGTGTTTGTTTGCTTTTAGGGTTCCGTACCTCAAAAGGAAAAAACGAAATCCTTATAGGATCACTTTGTTGTAAGTTCGTCCGTCCGTCTGTCAAGACCATTTTTCTCAGGAACACGTGAAAGTATCAAACTGAAATTCACATCTATTACTCCTGTCTACTGACCCTTGGAGCTATGAAAAAATCAAACTTCTAAGCCGAAGCAATCAAAAGATACAGCCGTTTATGCCGCAAATTTCAGCAAATTTTCTAAACTCGCACGGTGTACGAGTTACCGATCGTACATAGGTTTTTGTTTATGTGTAAGTACATAATTTTAAGGTCGTGCCGCCGCGTTTCGTAAGCGTGTGCAATTTGTACAATAATGTTTAATTACCTATATGAAATAAATCAGTGACAATTTAGCACTCTAACGGGACGGTTTTATTTATCATCACCCAATCGTTCTAACTTATCAGTATCAATTATCATTTTCTATTAAATGTAAGAAGGCTTACGCATTACCCCTTACATTTATTTTGGTCCTTCGAGAAATTTGTGAATCCTGTCCTTTTAATTTTCCGCGCGGGTTAGTGTAAGGCAGGATATTGTGTGTGGACTATATCAAGTTACTTACACTCGATTTCCAGTGTGACTATCCATCAGTAAAAAAAAAAAAAAAAACAAAAAAAAAAGTGAACACGGTGTATTCATAATTTGAAGTGAAGCGTGCTGTGTGATAATTTATCATCAATTAGTGGGCCAGGAGGCTTACTATTCGTTTTATCATCGCTTGGCGGGCCAGGAGGCTTGCTGTTCCTGTATCATCGCTTGGCGGGCCAGGGGGCTTGCCATCCCAGCATCAACTTTAGGCGGGCCAGGAGGCTTGCTTATACCAACTGCGGGCCAGAGGGCTTGCTTTATCATCGTCGATTGGTAGGCCAGGAGGCTTACTGTTCCTGTATCATCAGTCAACGGCTCAGAGAGCCGCTGCTGCACATCATACACAAGTGATCCGGAAGGCGGGCTCGTGATCAGGCTAGTCGTGTCGCATCGCTGTTACAGCTTCTGATCAAGTAAGATTGTTCCTTTTCTGTTTTAATATTATTATTTTATCACCATGGAAGGTTTATTAGCACGTCAGAAAACAATTAATGACCTTATCATAGCTATCAAGACCAACTTCGGGAAGGATTCCGCAAGTAGAAAAACACCGGAATACCTACAACGGAGAATTAATGCGCTTGATGATCATTGGAAGGAATTTGAGCAGAACAATCAGCAGTTAATGGTTTTCGAAGACAAAAACAATGCGTACTATACGGAAAATTATTTCGAACGAACTAAGGAGATATATCATGCCCTTCGGCACACACTGCTCAACTATCAAAAGCACGATAAAGCTACGACTACCCCACCTGAAGAAATTATAATATTATTATCAAAACAACGCACAAACTTTAGAGCCCTCAGTCGCTTAATAAATAGTATCAATTTGGAAGAAATATCTGAAAAATGGGAGCTTGAAGATGAGCTCCGGAATATACAGAGCCGCTGGAATATAATTGACAGTTTGCATTTGGAGATAGATGACATTCTACGAGGTGATGACGTTATATACGAATCGGAGTTTACCACTTATGAAAAGGAGTTTAAGAATATGAAACGGGCACTCAACCGTAAGTTATCATCTACAGCTCATACACAACAATCCACTCCATTACTCGAGATTCCGATTTTCACCGGCAAGTATTCTCAGTGGCCTACTTTCTACGATCTCTTTTACGAGGCTATTCACAATAACAAATTCTTAACAAACTCGCAAAAAATGCAGCACTTAAAGGGTAAGGTGAAGGGTGAAGCTGAGCGACTGATCCAACACCTCCACATATCATCAGAAAATTATGAAACAGCATGGGAAATTTTAGTACATAGATACGACAACAAACAGCTTCTTTTTACTAATCAGATCGAGATGCTGCTCAATCAACCCAATGTACAAAGGCAGTCAGCCTTTGAGATAAAAAGACTTCATGACATGTCTGTGGAGTGCATCCACGCTATTCATAACTTGGGAGTGGATACCACAACTTGGGATCCATTACTCGTTCATCTGTTGTCCAAAAAGTTAGATTGCGAAACATTAAAGGATTATAAGGAGGCAAGAAAATCTCCTCGTGACTTGCCAGATCTTCAAGAGTTTATATCATTTTTAGACTCGAAGTTTACTGCACTTGAGCCTATACATAAGAAGGAGCGGGAGACTAGTATACCAATGGCACCATCCAAGCATGTAACCAACTCAAGGCCTTTATCATATTCCTATAAAAACTTTAATCGTGATAAATATCAAGGCAAAACTTATCATACACGAGCCGCAAAATGTCCACTCTGTAATTTTAATCACGACTTATTTCAGTGCCGGAAATTCATTAACATGACACCCGTCGCAAAATTGAAAACAATTACGAAATATCAAGTATGCAAAAATTGTTTATACAAGCATTTTGACAATCCATGCCTGTCCACTAAACGATGTAAAGAGTGCAAGGGTGACCACAATTCCTTGTTACATGATGCATTCGTCAACAATGCCGCTCCCATACCAAGTACATCGTCTTTACGTCCTGAAAATAACTTACATTCAGAGAATATCTTATCAGAAAACAAACCAAATATCAAGCAACATAACGTTAATTACGTGGCAGGACAAAATGAAGAAATTTTGCTTACAACTGTTTTAATAAAGGTCTTATCAGATAACGGTACATTTATTACTATTCGTGCACTATTGGATCAAGGATCACAGATTTCCTTAATTTCGGAAAATGCAATGCAGATGTTAGGATTGCAACGCCGAAAATATCACGCATCTGTGTCTGGCATAGGACACGGAGCTAAGCAAAGTAGGGGGATGGTTGATATAGAGTGCCATTCCATCTACGGTGACTACAGCTTCACAACTCAAGCTTTAATTATATCAAAGGTTATTAATAACTTACCAAACAATTCATTTACGAAAACATCATGGTCACACTTGCAGCACGTCAACCTAGCGGATCCTGACTACAATATCTCACGTCCTATTGATTTACTACTAGATGCAAGTGTCTATTCCCAAATATTAATGGACGGACTTATCAAGGGGCCATCACAGTCGCCTATTGCGCAACAAACTAAGTTAGGCTGGATTTTATCCGGTAACGTCAAGACATTTAAATGCAATGTGGTTATCAATAATATATCAGATTTAACAAAGTACTGGGAAATGGAAGAGATCTCCACACCCAATACCAATCTATCAGCTGGAGAACAATTTTGTGAAGACTTTTATTTATCAACTACAAAACGCTTAGAAAACGGTATGTATGAAGTATGTCTCCCAATGAAACCAGATTTTGAAAAGCAGCTCGGTTCATCAAGATCCAAGGCGATAGCTCAATTTTATCAATTGGAGCGCAAAATGAGCAACAATCCTACTTACTCAAATAGTTACAAGGACTTCATGCATGAATATCAAGAGTTAAAACACATGGTACCAAAGGTTGACAGTGACCAACCATCCTACTATTTACCACATCACGGCGTGCTCAAGTTAGATTCAACCTCTACAAAATTAAGAGTCGTATTCAACGCATCTTCTAAAACGTCATCAGGTCAAAGTCTTAACGATCTAATGGAACAAGGGCCTAACTTGCAAGCAGATTTGCAGACACTTATTATTACTTGGCGCCAACATCGGTATGTAATGACGGCCGATATCGAAAAAATGTTTCGTAGAATTTTTGTCAACAATCATCATCAAAATTTGCAATCAGTTGTTTGGAGACATTCTTACGATGAACCACTTCAAAATTATCAATTGACCACCGTGACATATGGCACCAAGGCCGCACCCTTCCTAGCAATGCGGACATTAAAACAGTTAGCATTAGATGATGCCGAAAAATATCCCTTGGGCGCGCTGGCTTTAAGTACATGTTTTTACATGGACGACTACCTAGGAGGTCATTCTTCATTAGAAATCGCGAAGGAAATACAAAATCAATTGATTAACATCTTACGCGGAGCCGGAATGAACATAAGAAAGTGGTCAAGCAACGAGGAAGAGCTTATCAAAGATTTATCATGCGATCAGTTAAACAGTCCCTTTCAATTCCGTTGTTCTGAATCGCGTAAGACATTAGGTCTAAAATGGAACCCATCATCTGACTCATTTACCTACGATAACAAATTTGAATCATCAGAGCTTAAATATCACACCAAAAGGGAATTGTTATCAGATATATCAAAGATTTTCGACCCTATTGGTTGGTTATCACCGCTATCAATTAAAGCTAAACTCTTATTTCAAAAGGCATGGGTCATAGGTATATCATGGGATGAAAAATTACCATCACATATAATTCAGGAATGGAGCATATTGCGTAACGAATTTCAGCATATCAATAATATCAGCATACCACGGTATTTAGGCAATATTCAACGTGATTATCATTTACACGGTTTCAGCGATGCATCAGCAAAAGCATACGCTTGCGCCATATACTGCGTTACGACCGACGATAAGGGCGAGCGCACATCACGTTTGATAGCTGCAAAAACTAAGTTAGCACCGCTTAGTAAGGCTGTGTCACTCCCTCGACTGGAACTGTGTGGTGCACTTTTATTATCACAATTGATGAGTAAAATTAAAGATGCATTACCGAACGAAAATGTCTATACTCATGCCTGGACCGACTCTATGATCGTTCTAGGATGGATTCATGGCGATCAATCCAGATGGAAACAATTTGTTGCGAACAGGATACAACAAATTAAAGAAGTTATATCACCGGCAAACTGGAATTATGTAAACTCGGAAACAAATCCTGCTGATTGTGCTACTAGAGGAGTCACAGTTTCGAAATTATCCGACAACCGTTTGTGGTGGGAAGGGCCAGAATGGCTTTTAAAATCTATATCAGAAATCCCCCCCAAAATAGTATATGTAGAACCTGAATTTGAAACAAAAAAAATCGCTCGTAGTGTAAACGCAGCTTTATATCATAATCAATCAGAAATTATATTTGAATTATTAAATAAATACAGTTCAATCACCTTTATTGTAAGAATAATGGCATGGGTGTTGCGTTTCACTGCTCGAATACGAAACCAAAACATCATATCAGCAAAAAAACACTTTGTTACTAAAGGAAATTAATAACTCTTATAATATTATCATTCAGACAGTACAAGCTATGGACTTTAGTAAAGATTTATCATCTATCAAAGAAAGGGGCCAGGTTCATAAAAATAGTAAATTAGCAAGTTTAAATCCCTTTATTGATGAAAGTGGATTGTTACGAGTTGGTGGCCGCCTCAACCATTCCCATATCAGCTGGTCTTCGAAACATCCTATCATTTTAAGCAACCATAGTAGATTCACAGAGCTTATCATAAGTCAGGCGCATATCATAACACTACACGGCGGAGCGCGTCTTACACTTACCTATATCCGGAACAAGTACTGGATAATCAGTGGGATGTCAACCGTCAAAAGAGAGTTAAGACGCTGTGTCATATGTCGTCGATTCAGCCAGAACAAATATCAACCGATTATGGCAGACTTACCGCAGCCAAGGGTTGTTCCATCCAGACCTTTCACGCACTGTGGAGTCGATTTTACTGGTCATGTCGATCTTAAACTAAACAAAGGTCGAGGTGTGCGTACCACCAAAGGATATATATCAGTCTTTATCTGTCTATCAACGAAAGCCATCCACCTGGAGCTGGTGTCTGACTTAAGTACACCATCCTTCCTCGCAGCATTCAGAAGATTTTGTTCACGTCGTGGAGTTCCTGGGCACGTTTACAGTGATAATGGGACCAACTTCGTAGGCGCCAACAAACTTCTGAAAAAGGAATATCAAGAGATAAAGGCAAATATCAACAAGGACTTTTTTGACAATATCGCAGAAATGAACGTAGAGTGGCATTTCAACGCTCCTTCTCATCCTCATGCTGGTGGCTTATGGGAGGCCGCTGTAAAAAGTTTAAAATTCCATATTAAACGAGTTATTGGCGAACAGAAACTCACTTACGAGGAGTTTGTTACCGTCCTGCATCAAGTTGAAGCGTGCCTAAATTCGAGACCACTCTGCTGTCTGACTGAAAATCCTGAGGATCCGATATTGACACCTGGACATTTTTTAATTGGTGGACCACTACTTACAAGGCCGCAAACAGAGCCGGAATCAATGTGCTTATCAAAGAGATGGCAGCTTGTACAGTCTATCAACAAACAATTCTGGAAGTGTTGGTCTTCTGATTACCTACAACAGCTTCAAATAAGATCTAAATGGAGAACTCAAAGCAAGAATATCGAGATCGATGACATCGTCTTGTTGAAGGAAGAGAACTTGTCACCTGGAAAGTGGGCAATGGGCAGAGTACATGAGCTACACCCAGGCAAGGATGGGCAGGTCAGGGTCGTATCATTGAAAACAAAAAACAATATAATCAAAAGACCAGTTATCAAGTTAGTACCTTTAGTATCACAGGAGAAAAAAGAAAATGTATCATCAACACATCCTGATCTGGAGGAACCATCGCGCCCTACATCTCTTAAAACTAATGTCGGTAGACGAAGTAGTTTCAAGAATTTCATTTTCTGCCTCTTCACATTCATATCACTTTTTATATCTCCGAGCCAACAACAAGGACAACAAGATTTTTCCATTACGCCAATTAATAATAATCAAAGCATTTATTTTGACAGAATATCAAATCTTCAACACATAAGAGATGAGTGGAACCTTATTATATATTATAATATGACTACTTATTGGCAAGGTCTAAATAGTATACAAAATTACGTCACTCATATCAAGGAAAGTTGTTCGTCCAACGATTATCAAGGTGTCAATTTGCAACTGCAACATGAGCTTAACGAAATATATCATTATAATCAGCTGTTAAGAAATCAATTTCACAAAAGGACAAAAAGAGGATTAATTGATGGTGTTGGATACATTGCTAACTCACTTTTTGGTGTCCTAGATGAAAGGTTTGCCGAGCAATATCAGAAAGACATAGAGCATGTAATGCAAAATGAGAATCATCTGCAAGCCTTGCTCCACAATCAGACCATCGTAATGGAGGCCGAATACAACATATTGAAGAGACACGAGAATATCATGCAGAAACAGTTTTCACTTATTCAAAATCATATCAAAAATGTGACTGCAGAAGTAGATAGAGTTCGTTTAGACACATCACATGCAACGTATATAACATTTTCGTCATTGGCAGCTCATATTATCATTTCCAATATTCGACGTATTCAAGAAACCCTTATTAGTACAGTGACGGATATAAATGAAGGCCGTATTAATACTAACTTCTTATCACCAGATCAGCTGCAAAAACAAATCAATATAATATCAGGTCGCTTACAAAGGGATCTCGTTCTACCATCGGATGGGTCAAATATCATCCATTTTTATAAGTTACTGAGAGTTGCTGCGAGAGTTACGGATAAATTTCTAATTATTGAAATTAAGATACCTATCTTAAATAATGAAATTTTTGAATTAGACAAGATCATTAACATCCCTCAAAAAAAGGGTGAACGATATTATCATTTGATTTCGAAATTCCCTTATATTGGGTTTAATATTAACAAGGATTCATTAATATTTTTATCAGATTTGGATCTTCAAGCTTGTCGACATTTATCAACGGAAACAATATTGTGCTTTTTACATAGCCCTATCTACACTACAAAAATTAAACAATCCATTTGTGATATCAATTTAATTGAAGGCGGCTCTGATTTATCGCCGTGCACGACAGAGGTATCACCTTGCAAAGAGAGCTGGATCAAGTTGCACGCCGGTAACGAGTGGTTGTTTACATGTTGTGAGCAATGCAGTGTTCGCATAATTTGTCCAGCTGGAATTACGTCACAGGCATTGACAGGTAGCGGGGTCATTCACTTAGGTGCTATGTGCACTTTGAAGGGCAATGATTTCATATTACACTCACATAACTATTATTCAAATAAAATGAATATAAATCAAAGATTAGAAATACCGCATTTCTCCGTTCTGAATGATATAATGAACACTTCTTATATCAACATCCCGAAGCTTGAAAATCATGAGAAAGAATTTAATTTATTGAAGGCACAGATATCTGACGTAAAGGAACAATCAAATAGCGAATTGCGAATGCATGACGTTCATCATTATAGTCTTGGCTATATCATCGTCGGGTTGCTTCTGCTGACGGCGGGCATCATCGTGTTCCGACGGTTGCGTCAGCGGCGTCGGTCGGCGGGCGCGAAGGCATCCCGCGAGACGCGGGAGGCTGGCACTGCCGCCACCGCCACCGATACAGGTGACAGTGTTAGTGATCATGTGAATGTGCCGGGTAAATGTGAAATTAGTGAAGTGGTACTGAATGTGTCGGGTATTAAAAATATGCCAAGTGAACTCAGACAATCAGTGTTAAGTGTCGATAAAGCCACATCTATCTCTCCTATAATGAACCGTTCTGTCAAGTTTAATATTTTAGAAGATTAGGAACTATTACGTAATCTTAACTTTTTTTACATAATGTTTTTACACTATTTTTATTTGATTTTTGTATATTCTTTATTACTTTGGTTTGGTCGATATCATTGTAGAGGTAACTTAGATGACTTTAGCTTCTAATCACATCTTGTAATGTCCTTTTTCCTGGAGGCGCAGGATGTACGAGTTACCGATCGTACATAGGTTTTTGTTTATGTGTAAGTACATAATTTTAAGGTCGTGCCGCCGCGTTTCGTAAGCGTGTGCAATTTGTACAATAATGTTTAATTACCTATATGAAATAAATCAGTGACAATTTAGCACTCTAACGGGACGGTTTTATTTATCATCACCCAATCGTTCTAACTTATCAGTATCAATTATCATTTTCTATTAAATGTAAGAAGGCTTACGCATTACCCCTTACACACGGGAATAAAAACCTACAGGGTACTTCCCTTGAACTTAGAATTTTTAAATAACGTCTTATAATACAGATAAAGGAAAAATTGCGAAAACCGTAAATTTTTAGTTTTATCATATAATAAAAAATATTTTTGAGATTTTTTAATTACCTCTTTTCTCATGAACGCGTAGAGGTATTAAATTGAGTTTGTTGAACGCGCTAAACTGATAACTTACTGGTCCCATTTGAAAAAATATTTTTGTGTTGGACATTGCATTTATCGAGTTAGGCTAGGCTGTATATAACATCTAGGACCAGTAGGATCGTAACATCGATAAAAAATATTGCAACAACTGGTAAAAATAATCATTTGTTAGTTCAGTTGCGTGCGCTGGGCAAACAGTTAAATTTACACAAAAATAATGTATGACGGAATTGTTTACCTTTTAATATTCTATAAAAATGTCCAAGACAGCATATATCTATCTTTTAAGTTAGACTCACTAAAAACTTTTTTCTCAACAAACGCGGGGCAAACCGCAGGGCGCCTCTGTTTGTGATATAACTGTAATAGTCAGACATATGGTATTGCGGACTTTTTTGCAAATATTGACGTCCTCTATAAAATTTTAGTACATCACTTTGCTCTATTGTCAATGAATTCCGCAGCGTACGCGGTTATTTTTGGTATTATTTGTACAGAATATCGGAGTTTTCATATGGAATCCTAACTTTTTGAAAATACTCTGTAGCCTCCTATATTCTCCTATATTCATCAGGGATAATGTAGAATTCTAAATGTGAAAGAATTCTTCTATTCTATCCATTAGTTTCAGAGCCTTAGAAACGGATTCAATAGAAACAAACAAATAAATCTTATAATGTTAGTATAGATAAAAATTTCTTTGTTTGCATCAGTTTTATGTCAAGGCGGTCCCATATACGTGAAATCTACTTTACGTTTATGAGCTTCACATAAACAATAAGGGTATTGAATCACGGCTGGCTAGACTCAGTTGACATTGCTTCGACTGATACCGAAAAAGAAAGAAATAAAAACTTTTCTTACGAAAATAGAATACTTTAAATAAGAAATAATAAGGACTCAACAACAATCAAAATGCAGGTGAACGATTAATGTATAATTTCACATTATGTAATAAAAGGCGACTTCATGAATCATCTCTGAAGTCATTTTTCAACTTGACGACTCTGTAAATGATAAAACAGGGAGAAAAAAACAGCCCTTGCTGAGTTTCTTGCCGGTTCTTCTCAGTACAAGGTCTCCCGCCGTAGATTTACGAACCGATGGCGTAGCTTCTAGACATTCATATGTGCTTGTAGCAGCCTAAACTGAATAAACTATATAACTGATTTTGATTATTATTGATTATATTCAGTTTCGTCGTACGCCGACGAAATTACTTTTTCTCCTTTCCCATTATTTTACAAATAATGGAAATTAACTTTAAAGTTATTTCACGTCCCTGGGTGCGACCGTTTTACCTATTTAAATTAAATCAATAAACATATGTGTGACTCTAAAAAGTTGATTTTGCTTCTCTTTAAAAAGTTTTGGTAAATTACTTTGCAATACAGTTGTAGGAAGGCCAAAGGGGAAGATCTTCCTCCGAGCTGGGTGGTGGTAGCTCGGGGGCCGCGGCCCGACTGATGTTGGTCGGGCATCGTATATATGAAGAGTTAGCCTCCGAATTTCATATGCGCGATGTAGGCTTCCATACTATTATGATCGCAGTGCAGGTAACGCCATCTCTTGAGGATGGTGAGTAATGATCCGTTGTATATAATGTGGGGCATATAGATGTCGCCGCCACACAGTGAATCATTTGCGATATAGCGTAAAATATGAAAATAAAAGTTCCGGAAAAACGTGATAAAAGTTTGTATAAAATTTGACAGCGACAACGTGTTGTAAGAGTACAGTCAGCCATGCTTCATGTTGTCACATGGAACCCTATAGCTGTCTCTATGTTTGCCTATCCGTTTAACTCGGGCTTCTAGATCGTAAACGGAAGTTACAGAAATGAAACTGATAACTAGGGAAGATAAATACATATTTCCAACACTTACACCAATTAGCCTAGCCCCAAAGTAAGCACTGTAAGGCTTGTTTTATGGGATACTAGGGTAACGGATAGAATACATGTACTGTACATTAGGGTGGAGCGTCAATGTATGGAGACAAAAAAGTCATCGAATTGATTTTGAATATCTGCAAAAAGTTGCATTTGGCAAAATTATATATAAATCTAGTTTTATTTATTTATTTATTTTGATATATTTTTTAGCCCTCTACCTAACCTCAAAGTTGCAATAATTTTATTAAATTAGGTAAACCATTGCATGTTTGCATAGAAGATTACAAAAATCAAAATCGTATTATATTTTAGCGTAAAGGTAACAATAAAACATGCATTTTATAAATTATAATATATATTTAGAAAAAAAAACATGAAATTGAAAGAAACAAAAAAACAAAATTTGAGGGAAACTTAAAGGAAGACCTATAGACTAAAGAGTTGGGCGCCAATTTTGTCGTGTAGCGACAAAATAAATCTAGATAAAAAAAAAGGAAGGAAAAATCAAAAGTACAGTATAGGAAATATATATTTACAAGACAAAATATTTACAGATTAACAATTAAAAAAAAGGTAAGGTGTGTGTAAAATGTGGGGTGTGAAATGGATGTGATGATGTGGGAGTGGGTTGTAGGCGATCTTCAGGGGCGGCTTGAACGGTAGGTCGTGCTACAGGCAGATGGACGGCGCTCCTTGGAGCCAGAAGCGCTCCTGTGCAGCCGTCTTAGTTCTTGGCCTGCCCTGGTGGTGGCTGGCGGCGCTGCTGGTAGTTTGGCCGGCGTATATCGGCCAGAGGCAGGCGTTGATGAAACGGCAGGAGTCGGTAGAAAGGCGGGCTGAACCAGTTGGAGGCTGGCCGAAGAAGCTGGAGTCCAGGCGCAGTCCCACCGATGAGGTTGCGAGTACGTGAAGAGTAGCAGAGTATTAGAGTTAGGAAGTTGATTAGAGAGCCAATAGGTGCTAAAAAGCTTTGAGGTCTTTCTTGAGTCCCGGGGCAGTCGGCCCCGGGACAAGGCCTTTTATTAATTTAGAGCTCGGTAGCGAGCTATCAAAAGTTGAGTAGGCAACTTTTGCCGTAGAATTGAATGAATGATCAAGGAGGCTCGGCCTTTTATAGGTCCGGAACCATTTGAATTTAGACACGGTTCGCATCGAGCCAAAAAGAATCAAAGTAGGTGGTCTGTGGAGGTTGAATAGTCATAGATGTAGTTGGAGAGAGTATCCGTGTCATGGGTAGCCATGGCAACGGATAAAAAACATTAGGTTGTCATAAATGTCAATAATATAAATAAATTAAAAATAGATAAAATCGGAGCAAAAATAATGAAATAAAATAAATAACAGACTAAAAAGAAATGCCGGTAAGTGTCCAGCACTTTGGTCAATAGTGATTTTCAGTACAGAAGAAATTATTATACGTATTTACAAAATGATGAATTGTGTGTGATATTTTTTGAAATTATATGTTTCCAGGAATAAATAATAAAATATATGATGATGCCTGATGAATATCGATGATGTTATATGATAAAATGTGCGAAATAGAACCTATGATAGACGAAACCATGGGATGATTATTAAGGCATGTTACAATATACCACGACTATATGACCCCCCCCCCCCCCCCCCCTGACGCCAAAGCTGGCTATATGACCCCCCCCTAGTGCCAAAGCTGGATCCGCCCTTGTTCGGAACTTTAAATATTCTTAGCCCAAGTTTTGATTATTTTCTTGCTGTGATTATTCGCTTTAATCCCAATTGTCTTACATGTGGCTGATTGTCGCAAAACATTGCTAATAACAGGTTTTCAGGATGTACTAAAAAATGAATTTCTTTGTATGACTGGATCAATATTTTTTTTAATATCGGAGCTCAAACATCTAGAGTAATCAATTAATTTGTAGACGTGAGTTAGGCCTTGTTTGAACTAACTATCTTTCTTTATATAAAACCACACAGGAGCATAAACTTTTCCAATATATTCTGTGAGTTCAATTAATTGTCTTGACGGATTCGGTGTGGCCACATATAGTCTCAAGATTCTGTTAGCCGTTGTTAACCAACATGAATGAGCCATTTTTCTCTTAGACAAATCTTGAGATCATGATCCGCTGCTTACTGCTTGACAGATTTGGTATAAATATTTCTGATCTATACTCAGACTACTTTCAGTTTCAATTTTTATTATTTTTAAAGCATGTAACTACTTGATGTTTAAATCTAAAGAAAATATAACTAGAAAAAATTCCACGCGGACCAGGCAGCAGACGGGACTCGAACCCGCACCCTTCGCAATCCGGGCGAATGCACTGACCAATTATGCTACCGCGGCCCTCACGGACCGCGTCGAAATTCTTTCTAGCTATTTTTAAGCTGCAAGGCAGCGCCATCTCTTCGCATTATAGGTAAACCCACAATGTCAAATGAATACTTTCAGTTTCGTTCTGTAAAACAGGCACGTTTGACAAGATAGCAGAAAACTTAGTGACAGCGAGATCAGTATAGTTTTCTAGCGCTTTTCCTATTGTCTCTAATCTTTATATATATAATTCTTCTGTGAGTGTGTATGTCACTGAACTTCTCTTAAACGACTGGACCGATTTTGATGAAATTTTTTGTGTGTGTTCAAGGGGATCTGAGAATGATTTAAATTCACAATTTTGTCCGCTGGACAATGTTTTTTAATTAATTTTTAATTTATTAGTAGTTGTTGATTTTGGAATGTTTTACATTGGATCCGACAGACGGCGCTACCATCGCAGTGTCAAATCTTTATATATTTAATTCTTCTGTGAGTGTGTATGTCACTGAACTTCTCTTAAACGACTGGACCGATTTTGATGAAATTTTTTGTGTGTGTTCAAGGGGATCTGAGAATGGTAATTTTCATCAAAATGGTCCAGAATGTTTTAGCTTATTAAAAAAAGTTTGAAATTTTCAAATTAAAGACGTGTAGACAGGACAATGTCTGTCGGGTCCGCTAGTTTCACTATAACTTTTCAGTTTGTTTAGATTTTGGATAGCGTAAAAAATATAAGTACATATCGTTAATTGTTTTTTAAACATTTGTTTCACACGTTGTATGGTTACGGTTGGTGATGAATCCATAGTGCACACTTCTATACGATCAATTGCCACTGTATCGAATACTTTAGAAAAAGAAGGCTCTTTGCCATTTCTAAAGAAAAAAATGAAAAATGCTACATCATTAATGTTAACAGCTCAACTTACAAAGATACTTGCGATTTTTGTTTTTTTTCTTCACTTGGACGTCATTCTAATATATAAAATTCTCGTGTCGCGGTGTTTGTGGTTAAACTCCTCCGAAACGGCTCGACCGATTTTCGTGATATTTTATATGCATATTCAGTAGGTCTGAGAATCGGATGTAATCTATTTTTCATCCCCCTAAATGTAATCCACCCCTAATTTTTTTTTAATTTTCGATATATATTTTTTTTAATTTTTTTATGATACAACATTAGTAAATACATATAGCTCTGAATTTTCAACCCTTTAAAATCAACCTCTATTTTTTTATGGCGGTACGAAGTTCGCTGGGTCAGCTAGTATTACTATAAACTTTGTATTAAGTTTATCAGTACATTGGGCGTTTATAAATAAAATTTGTAAATTCTAAGGTATTATGAGTTACAATAACAACATGTTCATTTCTTATCATATTGATGCGTCATAAATAGCCTTGATTCGATGATTTATCACAATTTTCAAGCGGCAGTAGATAGCTAAAAATTGCTTCCAATTTTTTTTTTATTTTTTTTTGTATATTTGAGAATGTAATGCAACTATCTAGTACTATTCAATATTCAAAATATTTTTTTTGACGCTCCACCCTATTTTACATATATATACAAATACATATTAAATATCCAAATATGCATGACTGGAGTACAAATGCTCGTATTCATCACACAAACATCTGCCCCCACCGGGATTTGAACCCCGGGACCTCTCGAGTCGGCGACAGCCATGACACCCGGCGTACAAACCACTCGGGCACGGAGATCGTCAATGATGTGGATTGTATGACGAGACGATGAATTGAATGAAACTCCAGCCAGTTGCCAACATAAATATTGGTATTTTATGTATGACTAGCGGCCCGCCCTCGCTTCGCTTCGGTGTAGAGCTGAAGTGAAGACTACAGTTTTTGTTCTCAGGCTCGTATTAAACACTTACATTTGCATGCAAAGTCTCAGCCCGATCGGTTTAAAATTGACTAAGTTTCATACAAACTTTCATTCCCTATTTTATCCCCTTGGGGGTAGAATTGATCAAAATCCTTTTTTAGCGGATGCCTACGTCATAACATCTACCTGCATGCCAAATTTCAGGCCGATCCATCCAGTGGTTTGGGCTGTGCGTTGATAGATCACTATGTCAGTCAGTCACCTTTGAGTTTTATATATATAGATTGCCAGTGGCTCGCCTTGCAGGCGGGCTATATCCCTGTTTTCCACCTTTTCAAGGTATAAAAGTAGCTACCTGCACAAAACATCTCTCGACCATGAGTCGTCTCTCCCAAGCCCACAGTTAATCGCCGCAATTTCCGATTGCCGCAAATTCGTTTCGTTGCCTCATACCGGGGAAATATAAACCTTATTTGGTTGAATTAAGCGTGTCTGATTTGCTGGCAAAGTGCCAGTGACGTCTTTTTCTAGTCCATTCCTCCATTTAGTTATTATGCACTGAGTACCTACGCGTATTCATGCCTTTAGTACAATGATCGTAATTCGAGATTAGTTCGTGTTTAATCTTTTGCTATGCTTATATAGATAAGTATGTTCTATTTAGTCCGTCTGTTAGATAATTAAAAAAAAAATGGACATTTATAGTCCAAGATCCCAAACCTTACTTATTTTCTTGTAGACAACATATGAATTATATCTATATATATAAAACTCAAAGGTGACTGACTGACATAGTGATCTATCAACGCACAGCCCAAACCACTGGACGGATCGGGCTGAAATTTGGCATGCAGGTAGATGTTATGACGTAGGCATTCGCTAAGAAAAGATTTTGATCAATTTTACCCCAAGGGGATATAAAATAGGGAATGACAGTTTGTATGAAACTTTGTCAATTTAAAACCGATCGGGCTGAGACTTTGCATGTAGGTGTAAGTGTATAATACAAGCCTGAGAACAAAAACTGTAGTCTACACTTCAGCTCTACACCGAAGCGAAGCGAGGGCGGGCCGCTAGTCTTAAGTAAACATAATCATAAACTTGTGCCGTGGACCAAATCTCAGGTATTAGGTGGCACAGGTAGGTAAAAATTTTATTAACTTTACTTACACATTGAGGACTGATTCTTACGTTTGTTGTAGAGAATACTTTAAACAATTTATACTTAAATAAATAAATAATTACTTTAAATTAAATTAATACCAGCCAGACATTTTCTCTCTAAAGTATTTATTGGCAGACACTATAAATCTAAAACAAGTGTGAAATTTATTTTTTTGCTCAAATGGGAAATGAACTAATGATCTCTAAACTCCTGAACAGATTTTTATAAATTACTAGCGGTCCGCCCTCGCTTCGCTTCGGTGTAGAGCTGAAGTGTAGACTACAGTTTTTGTTCTCAGGCTGGTATTATACACAATGACATTCATCTATGATTCTTCTTATACCTACATGCAAAGTCTCAGCCTGATCGGTTTAAAATTGACAAAGTTTCATACAAACTTTAATTCCCTATTTTATCCCCTTGGGGGTAGAATTAATCAAAATCCTTTCTTAGCGGATGCCTACGTCATAACGTCTACTTGCATGCCAAATTTCAGCCCGATCCGTCCAGTGGTTTGGGCTGTGCGTTGATAGATCACTATGTCAGTATGTCACCGTTGAGTTTTATGAATATAGGAAGCTAAGGACCATCTCGGTCATGTCAGTTTTCAAATAAAAAAACCGCATCCAAATCTACGATGCCGCAGACAGACACACAGACACGTCAAACTTATAACACACCCGACGGGGGTTAAAAAATATCAAAAGCTCGTTCGCTCGCACATAAAGCAATGCTTGCCCCGCCCTTTCCGGCCGGACACAGGTGAATGTCATTTTTCGTGTTTTTGTGATGGTGTCGAGTCGTGTTATGGCGCGATTCATAAAAGCCTAGTGGTTCCACTCGTCCTTCAAAAATCTCGCCATCCATCTTGCTTTCACCACGTTGGTATAGTAATGTAAGATGAAAAATTGTATTTGTAGCTGAATTCCTGTGTATTTGCTGATTATTTGTTGTTTTGCTGTTTTTGCATACTGCCTTATTTTGTTTGTCCTCTCTTGCTGTCTATTCTTAGTTACACACAGGCATAAATCGGCAGCGAAATTACTATTATTGTTTTTGCAACATAAATACTTATTTAATTGTGTTTAAAGTTTAAGGTTAGTGTTTTTATTTTTTTTTGGAGGTTCAGTTTGTACTCTGTGAACTCTGTCCTCCCACAGATTAGTCATTCTTTTTTTTTATTTTATTTTTTTACTAAATCTTTGCATTGTCTAAAGGCTAAGATTGTAAAATTATACAGCCATTCCATTTTCTTTTTTTCTCTTTGATATGTATTTATTGGTATGCTTGTTTCTTTTTGTGTATTATTGTTGTTTTTATTAATTATCTGTGTCATCAACCATAGGCCCTGCCAGAATTATCAGCGCTGCAGCATCCCTGGTGTTGCTGTAGTATTCAAGCTGAGGCAGGGACCTAGTTGGCCTATTTTGTCTTGTTTTATTTATGTAAATGTTACTGTGTTTAAGGCTAATAAATTTATTTCTATTCTATTCTATTCTATTCCTTCGTCATTTATCAACAGCCCATTAATGATATATTGTTTTAAACTTTCATGGTCAATAACGTTACAGAAGGGACATGGCTAAGATACTGCCCTTAACGTGTATAAATATTTCGCACTAGCCCGTAATTTTACAATATTTTTTTATTAACATATACGAACATGTAATAAACGTGTTCATTATTCTCATACAACTTTCGTGAAATAATCAAATATTTAAAAGTATCAAAATTGACTTCATGTCTGTTTCAAAAGCAAAATGTTCCGTTTTACAATAAATTTACACAAAAAATATATATGTGTAAGTATATCGAAATAAACAATATCATTTCTAAACTCCTTCAAACTATGACATATTTGGCCCTGATTTTTATTATAACAAATCACGGAAAGCCTAAAATAATAGATTTTATTATTCTGATCAGGCTTGAGACAAGGCTGTATGATAATTAATCCTTTAATTTTTGCAAATGGACAAAATAAAACTTCACAGATTTCTTGTCAGGCCGACGATAATAAATTACTTGTATTTATTTTTGCTTTAAAAAAACTTTTTGTGTAAAGTTAATCAGAGAAATGGGAAGAAAGATTCTAAGAAAATGCGAAATTGATGACTCAGTAAATAATTGGCGACATCTTTTATCAACTGTAGTAAGGTAATGACATAGTAGGAGTTCTCATAATTTCCAAGATTGTGACTTTATCTGAAGTTCCTGAACCTTTTTTCATAGAAATTATACATATTCAGCCATTTACAATTAAATATAAATAAGTACAGTATTTACATACAAAACTTTAGCATGTCCTTCAAGTAATTTACCGGATTGCTATCATGTACCCTGTTTTTAGGGTATCGAACGCCAATACGCCAATAAAAGACTTCGTCGAAGGGTAAACCAATATGTCTGCCAATAAAATCCTACCCGAAGTTACTTCAGTAACTCCGTGATCATGGCACTGGCAACGATGCCAAAATATCAGAGATTCGCTATAAACAAAGGTACATTGTAGCAATCTCGTTAGTAACATTAATGTCCTCATTGCTAGGGCTTAGGTCTTTCGTATGGATCACCGATGGGTGCGTGGCCAATCTCTTGTAGATTACCACGTCTAAACTCTGCCTGACACACATATCAGGGACCTCGGTCCTTGGGGTGTGAGTCAGGTGAAAGGTGCATGAGTATTATCTGTTTTTTACTGGGTCTCGCTCATTTCATCGAGCCGTGAAATAAATGGGAAGGAATCTTTAGCTACCCTGTTCTTGCTTCTCCCGGTGGTCCCCCATAACTTGGGTTATGGGAAAATAATAATTTTGCGTGCTCAATACTTATATGGAGAGGCTAACCCTAACGTAGGTTGTGTCACGGTCGCCACTAATATTGCGAAATAAATCTTGGTTCCTGCGATGCACTGGTATATATTAAGGATAATATTATATTATATTTTTCTTTTCTTTTCCGTGACACGTTGAAAGTGGACTGTATGGGGGGGGGGGGGGGCAAAAATTATAATAATAATGTTTTCCCAGTAATCCTCACACGCTTCTTTTAGTTTATGACTTGGGCATTCCATAATCTAGCCTGAACAATAGCCACAGTGTTGTAGAGTTTCCGACGAACGGCGCGGTGGACGCGGGTCGACAAATTCCGCTCATCGCACACACCGTCACATTCAGCTTCATACCGGATCTTGTTTCATACTTCTCTCACACCTGCGCGACGAAGCGTTGAGTGGCTTTGGTACTAAATGCGCTATTTGCGTAAAGAATCAGCCGACTGCGTGTCTATAGACCCTAGACGATAGCTTGACTGGCGATCATTGGAAACACTAGAAGAGGTTGTGCAAAAATAGCTGTAGGACCGTCTTTAATTCAAAGTTCGAACGCTTATTTTATCGCATTTTAGTGTCAAAGCCTTAGATTAAAACAAAAAGGGTAGATATGACACTAGCCTCACAAAAGTGATCCGCATGAATTGTGGTCCACGACCCTAATCGCTTTAGTCACAACTTGACATGCAAACGACGTACATGTGAACGCCAAAAAGAAATATTGCTAATATTTTGTGTTTATATGATAAAACAATGCCTAAGTGTGTTTTTAAAAAGTGCTCAAATTGTTCAAGAACTAAAAATAAAACCCACATCACTTTTCATTCGTAAGTACTATAAAATATATTTTTTCATAAAAATTGCTGTTTGTTTTGAATCTTTTTGGTAGTGACGTCGAGTACTGGTCGCGTGATAGGTCGGTAATGCAGTGACGCGGATCTCGCCACGCCGTCTCGTTCGCGCTGCCGTTGAAACTTAACGTGCTTTTTCGATCGGGTCGGTAATGCAGTGACGCGGATCTCGCCGTCCCGTTCGCGCTGCCGTGGGATCAGTTTTTGTTTGATGCAAGTATGAGCGTACCGTATCTACCCTTTTTGTTTTAATCTAAGGTCAAAGCCACCTGAAGCTTCATCACACAGTGCTTGGTCACAGAGACGGACTAGGAGCGGTTACGGGTGGCGACGGCGGTTGGCTTATTAAACAAATGTATGAGAATGTATGAAGTATGCCACGCATGGCCACGGCGCACAGTGGTTTTTCGCGTGCGTTGCGCCGATTGGCTCTCCAGTCGTACCCATGCGCAGATATCCCCTCGCGTTTTATTCAGAGCTAGAGTTGCGTGCCTCGATCTGTATGGGATAAGCATCACAATGACATGTGAGCTCATTTCGCAATAATGAAAAATATCTTAGCAATACACTACCTTAACAAAAAGTAACTTAACAAACAGACAATCCTAAAATGGTTTGATTTAACTTTTCTCTGTTAAACGAAAATCGCTCAAATTCGATATGACTTAAAATAATAAGGTGTAAGAGACGTGGGTTCGGTAAACACGTCGCTTCAGCATTTTGAACTATAAAATATTACAAAAAAGAAATGCAATGGTGCCAAAACAGTACTCAATTCTCTACGAAGCATAAACAGATCGACGCAGAAAAAAAAAGCTAAAATAAAAATAAAAATCTTTTATTTCAAGACATGGTCTCTTACATGTTAGTAACAATTTTTCTTAACCTATGTTAGTATTTCATTACAATTTCAATCATCATTATAACATATCTTAATATATATAAATCTCGTGTCACAATGTTTGTCCTCAATGGACTCCTAAACCACTGAACCGATTATAATAAAATTCGCACACCATGTTTAAATCTCATAGTTTAAATCTCAAATTATAGTCGCAATTTTAATTTATTGCAAATTATTACTTTTGGGCGGTACGAACTTCGCCGAGTCAGCTAGTATAAACATAATTAAATCATTAACATATATAGAAATAATTAAAATAAATAAACAAAATAAGTATAGTGATAGTAAGCTAAATAAGTATAGTGATTTATATGACTAATTCGACCAAAGTGGTGTATAAACCATTTTGCTTTTCCACTGTTAATATAGTTTAATGAAAAACGGAAAAAAACATTTTCATTTGCTGTATTCAGCTCAGATTTAGTTATAATTGAATTCAACTCGAAGTAATCGAATTATTTTCTGCCTAACTGCTCGTCTGAAAAAGCCAATTCATGAAACAAAGTTACCTAAGCTTTACGGTCAGAGTGTCGACATATCGTTTATCATAATCGAAATGAAGTAAGTTATTTCAATCCGGGGTACCTAGTCATAATAATATTTTTACTTTAAATACGCGTAAATTTTTCGTCATAAACAGTTACAATGTGTCAGAAAATCACGACGCAGCACTGCGTCTGAATATAGTCAGGTGGAATATGTGCTAAAAGAAACATAATATATAACATATTTCACTTAACATAATATTTGGTTTATTTGCATGATTTAGTTCATTTGAGCAAGATTACTGCGGCAGCGGTCGGGTCATGCGTCTGGCTTCGTCCAAACTTCAACTAAAGGAGCCCATATACGGAACGATTGATCTGTACGATCAGTCGTTTCAGACCGATCGAAACGATGGATCGACAGTGTATGTCAAGATCGTTAACGATTTACTTAATCGCAGACGATATCGGAGTTCGCGACAAAAACCCATGCAATCATAAATATCGTAAACGATCGATCGTCAGTGTCCCATATACGGTACGATTGATCTGTACCATCCGTCGTTTTCATTTCTTGACCCAAATTTTTCTAGGTTTTCTTTTTTTCTTAGTCGAATCAAAGTTACTGCCACATAGCTAAGAAAAAGAAGTTCGTTTTCCATTTTAAAGAGCAAGTATTGAATTATTTGAGTACGTCTTTATCCTACCGTTTGAAACAAGTAAATGATAGATCGATTAGATACTACATACACGAAACGATTGATCGTAAACGATTCGTCGTTGCTTGATTCGTTTACGATATTCATGATTGCATGGGATTTGGTTGCGATTTACGATATCGTCTTCGATTAAGTAAATCGTTAACGATCTTGACATACACTGTCGATCCGTCGTTTCGATCGGTCTGAAACGACGGATCGTACAGATCAATCGTTCCGTATATGGGCCCCTTAATGGAATTCCAAAATTTGATCGCACCGACCTATAACATAGGAGAAAAGTTTAATTCGCTTGCAGGATTCGATGGTTATCAATAGTGACTTTGACTTTCGAAGTAGATAGAAGGTTGAATCTTTTAGCCGAAGAATGAAAGTCATTTTGTTATACACAGACAGCTCAGTGTTATTTACCTGAATGTGATATTTTTCAAGTCATTAATATTGCATTAAGAATAAAAGTTCGGATAGTGAAAATAGTAAAAATACTCGTTAGCAAAAACTATCGGGAGAGAAAATTAAGAACACAGAAGCAACACGATTAAATATGAAATATGAAGGCGAGCAAGGAACGAATTGGAACACTATGAGATTAAACGACCTGTATTTATCAAGAGTTGGCAGTGAATTGTATTATGGCTTCAAAAGTCTCGTTATGATCCTTGTTAAAGATGGACGCTCACTTCCTCTGGTTCGGAAAGCCCGTATAGTGCAGTCTTATTCGTTTTAATTCAAACTAGCTTGTATACATGTATAATACTGAGGGCCATACCACATACACATAGCAAAATGTTGGCAAGCATACTTAGTGGCGGCGCTAGACCACATGTGGACGTCGGCGACATCAAGTTCGTGAGGCCTACGAGTATTTTACTTCGCAGTAAAAAACCGTTAAATTAAGTGAGCCAAATTATAAAATAAAGTATGAGTAAACGAGTTTTATTGTTGATAATCAAATGATGACAAAAAATAATTACTAACATAGAAAAATTATTACATAAATAGTGTTGCCAGACAGACGATTCTGAATACCTGTAAAGTACTACTCGCTTCTATCACGCACGTGTTCGAAAATTATAAAAGTCATTATCATCTGCTTAGCTTTTTCCCCGAATTGTTCGGGGTCGGCTACCTAAGCCAGGCCAGGAGAAACGAAAAAAAAATAGGTAACTTGTAAAAAAATTTTGCGAGGCCCGACGGCGGTGGCCGACGTCGCCGACGCCTAGCGCCGCCACTGAGCAAACTGACGCTTATCAACTTTTTGTTGTGTGTGTGGCCCTCAGTCGTAAACTTAAGTAATACTGATTCTGTGTGTCGGTAATGTTATATGCACTAACGACACACTATTACACGGTAGACTTGAAACATAATTTAGACTCTTTTCTGACTTTTTAAGTTAAATTTTCCTTACACATAGGAAATGAAATTCGTCTTCATTAACTTACGTTTCTTGAAAATCCCTCTGGAACCTAACATTTTTTCGGGATAAAAGTAGCCTATGTGTTAATCTAGGGTGTCAGCTAACTCCATACCAAATTTTATTAAAATCGCTCCAGCCGTTTAGACGTGAAGAAGTAACAAACATACACACTCACATACTCACAAACTTTCGCCTTTATAATATTAGTGTTATTCAATATAATTTATTCAGTCTAGGTGGTTACAAGCACTTGTCAATGTGGAAAAGCTACGCCATCCGTTCGCAAACCTACGGCGGGAGACCTTGTGCTGAGAAGATCCGGCAAGAAACACAGCAAGATTGTATACAGAGTCGTCAAGTTCTAAAATGACTTCAATATGAGATAACTCATGAAGTCACTTTTCATTACAAATGTAAATGATATAAGAAATATGACTATACGAGTACAATAAAATAAAAATGGGTGCGTGTACTTATGTAGGCGCGTGAGAAGTTATCCTTCTTTGGCATCGTTTAAAATTAGTTTTTAATTGCATGCAAATAATTAATTACAATAAATTAATAAAAAGTCTGGAAAAGGACACAGTCAATAAAGTTCAGTTTTAATTTGAAAAAATAAATAAATAATCAAAATATTCAATTAAAATCGCTACTGAATATCATTTATTAGAACTTATGTGATTTGCACTTGTATGAAACTCAAACACGTATTCCGAATATACAAACTAGAAACATGTGGATAAATATTATAAATATGAATACCTATAACTGTTACTTTATTACAATAATAACATAAAAGTAACATTGAAAAATAAAGATGTGGTTTTTGGTTCTACTACACCAATGGTCAAGAGATGGCGCTGTAGTCTCCTGAATCGCGCTTTGGTTCCGTTGTTCCAGATTAATAAATACTTTTGATAGGCCTTCACAATGCAGTCGTTAGCACCCATTAAATAGAGATTCTATTTCTATTTTGTTGGTAGATTTTCTTAATGTGCGGTAAACACAAACTGTTAAAATTTTGTGTTACAGTGATGCGCGCGCATCTTAAAATTTCACTCTCATCATTTTTTCATAACGCGCCTAAAGAAGTATAACTTCAAAACTGATTTAATACTTAGTTCAGAAATGTCCTGTCCTACTGTTTAGGCATTAATAAATGTACGATTAAAGTTAAATACTCTTAAAATAAGTAGAATGTATGCGTACCTGTGATGGTATGTGGAAACTTGGCTACTGTTGTGACACTAGGTTAGGGAAAAAAAATATGAGATCTTTTCTACAAAAAAGTTCGAGTATCATCTATTGGGCCCTTTTTTTTATACGCAGGCAAAAAATACTATTTACAGACGACGGCGCCTTTAAGAGGCACACCGCCGAACGGACCTCACACCTGGCTCCCGCAAGCCTTACGAGCCCCAGCAATGGCTGCCCACTGAGGACCCCGTAACTCTTACGGGCGCTTTACGGCATAATATCCGCTAAAAAACCCTGCGAACACCCTCTAAGCTGCTTAGCGCGAAGCCGCGGGATCCCCGTTTAGGGATTCTTCCGCGTCTACCTATTGGGCCCTGGAACTACAGTTTTACCGAAACCTGACCCGATATCTAACAAATGAATAGTTCTGTTTGATATTTGTGCTGATATTATCGACCTAGCTAAATTGTTTTAAACACACGCAACTTAACCACTATTTCACTGATATTATTACTTAATTAATATTGATAAACACTTTACTTAATAATTTTTGAGATGTTACTTCAGATTGTTTTTCATAAATCAATGAGTTATCACATTGTAAACAAAGTTCTTTTGTTGTGGTCTAGCACCATAGAGAATTGCACTGAAGTTAAATACTCCTTGCGTCGATGCTACGCCATAACAAATATAATGATAAAAAGTACCTAATGTAGCAAGAGCACACTCATCTCCGCTGGCAGCAATCGTTCACGAGCATGACGCATGAACCAGCCATCGCTTCGCGCAACCATATTTTAGGGAACGCAACGACCCGCCTCACATGACACTGCATTTTTAAGAGATCATGACATTGACCAAATGGAATCCTGTAGTTTTTTTTGTTGTAAAGTATAATATATTAACTTTAGCTTCCATCTACATTCTGGAGTCTTGTAAATTTATTATAAAACATCCAGAATTTTTTTCGCCACTAAAAAATAATAAAAGGAATAACAGAAACTTAAATAAATTTAGATTACCGATATCGAAAATGAAATTAGTAGCATCTAGCCCCCATATAATGATGATCAAAATATATAACCATGTCCCTAACTATTTAAAAAACTATGTATAACACACCGACACAAATTATCAAACATTTAAAAGCCTTTCTTATTGCCAAGTGTTATTATGACTTAAATGAATTTTTCTATGACAAATCACCCAGCCAATGGAATGCTTCAGACTCTTAAGAATTTAATTTATAATGAATGTATTTAAATGAAGAATAAATAACAATATTTTAATGAATTTATGGTGTCGATTCTAGCATGATTCTCTAAACTTTTTCATTATGTATTGGGAATGATAAGGATACACTGTCGTCAGATTTAGGTTTGGGTTGGAGAGTCATGCTAGAATTGACACCAAACACCAATGTATGTAAAGAATGATTAAAACTTAGTTTATAAATTATATTGTGCAATTGTATAATAATATATTTTAAATAGATTATAACCCTCTAAAGTTGCTGTGCCCATGCAGGGCGTCACATAGTTACTGTATTTGTTATGTACCACCTTATTTTTGTGAATGTGATATGCAATGAATGAATAAATAAATAAATGACTACCCATAACTACATATGTATACGAAATTGCAAATAGAAATAAAATAAGTTCCAGTGTACATTGTTATAAGAAACTATAAACACAACTGTGGGACACATGCATGTTACCTTTACACTATTAAGTCTTTACCAGAGAAATAATAATTGTTCACCTACATTTTGATTGCTGTGTCATACAGTATAAATAAAAATTGTGCAATTTAAAATAAGTAATAAATTATCATTACAATAATAAAATAGTATAGAGCAGACTCATCTCCGCTGGCAGCACCCGCTTACACAATGCACACTTGGTACAATCACATTGTAAGCGTAAAAAAATGAAATATGTAAAGACAAATGAAATTAATATTTGGAGTCACGCAGATCTTATAGATCTGAGTTCCCATTTACTGCTTAGGTTGGCTTGGATCTGGCACCAACTCCAAATATTAATTTAACTAAAGATAAAAAAGGTAAATTTAAAAAATCAAAAAACCCGACTGCTTAATTATACTTCAAATAAAAACTGAAAAGATAAAAACAAGTCCAGTAGTCTATAATTCTGTTAATAAGGAACAAAGCTACTATAACAATCGGGACCCATTAGATATTCAAGAATACATAATAGTTTTCAATAATGGGTCCCGACTATTAAAGACATATCCTATCCTCCCTGTCTGGGCGTCGCGCTTCGCGCTCTTGCTTTGCGCAGTCGGGTAAAAAAGGTTTATTATTCTTTACTTTTCGTCGTTTTAATTTTTGCGTTAAAAGTTTTGATATAATTATATTTGGCCACATACTGTATTTAGATGCATTACCCTAAAGTCGACATAATTATTGGTACAACACAATTTATAGCCAGTGAAGGTGTATCAAGAAGCAAAGCGACTCCAGGTCATTGAGCATGAGGTCTCGCCTCTCGGGGTCAGCGGTGCGTCACCTCGCAGCCAGCAGCCAGTCGGGTGGAAAACGTAACGCTCAGAACTATGATAACAGGATCGATTGAGACCGATGCATATGCACTGTTGCACAGAGGATGTGTCTCTGTAATATTTACTATGACCGTAAAGACACAGGCGTTTATTGGTATTTGTGATGTCTCAAATTTTATTTTTTATTTATTTAAACTTTATTGCAAAATTACAAAGCAAATGGCGCACATAATGCCATAAGTCATTCTCTACCAGTCAACCAGTAAGAGCGTGAGAAAAAACGTAATATGATGGGGGCGCAATAAAGACAAATTTAAGATAAACCTATGATACAAAAACTCTTAACAGAATACACACATATTATACACATATATATACATACATACTCTTAACTTAGTAAGATGAGTACACGATTATGTCAGTAAAATATGAGAACGCTGTTTAATGCTATTGAGATAGTGCTCACGAACCAATCCCCTAAATGCAAGTTTGTTAGGAGCTTTACGTATATTGGGGGGCAAGTCATTCCAGAGTCGTACAGCCATAACAATGAAAGAGTAGGAGAGGAAGCCAGAAGAATGGACGGGAGTATGCAGAAGGAGATTGTCCGTTGAATGGAGAACACGGTCACGAGAATCACTCAGAAACCTAAATCTGCTTTTTAGGTAAACCGGTGTATGTGGATCGAAGAGAAGATTGAAAAGGGCACAAACAAGAGGTTCTGTTCTGTGAGGTTCCTACGCTTACGAATAGGAAGCTACTTGAGCTGATGGCGGAAATGTGAAATATGGTCGTATTTACGAATTTAAATCTGCGACAGCCTCATTCAAATTTAAGCTATCAGTGCTTGCATATACTTGTAAATCATCAGCATACAGATGGTAAGAGGAAATAAGAAGTTCTGTAAGAGTATTAATGAAAAGGGAAAAAAGCGAAGGAGAAAGAATACCGCCTTGTGGAACACCGGCAATCAGCTCGCGCCAACTGGATAACTCCTGATCGAAGCGAACAGCCTGCCAGCGATCACGAAGATAAGAAGTGAACCACTTCTGCATTGAGGATGAGAATCCTAGTCGAGAATGGACAGCTATGAGAATATCATGATCAACAGCATTAAAAGCATTTGAAAAATCAATTAAAATTAACAGTGTCGGACGAGAATTTTCCTGGCCATCCCGGACATCTTCAAGGATTTTGGTGAGAACAGTAGTAGTACTATGGCCGGAACGAAAACCAGATTGAAAAGGGCAAAGAAGTTTATTAGAATTAATGTATGAAGTGAGTTGTTTGTGGATTGCAGCTTCCATGATCTTAGATAAAAATGGAAGAATTGAGATAAGTCTATATTGACTAAAGGAAACAGGACTATTACACACCCTCCTGGTCCATCACTCACGAAACAAAACTTTAAACTAAGTCCACAGCCATCACCGTCAGTGGTCGCGGACCTCGCTGCCCATCTAGCTACCCTCCCAGCTGCCTAGCTAGCTGCCTCGCTAGGTTGTGACGGTAAATTATTGCCAAGTTACCATCCGCCATAAATCCCAAATAAATACATCTTTATAATTTTTATTATTTTTAAAGCATGTAACTGCTTGATGTTTAAATCTAAAGAAAATATAACTAGAAAAAATTTCACGCGGACCAGGCAGCAGACGGGACTCGAACCCGCACCCTTCGCAATCCGGGCGAATGCACTGACCAATTATGCTACCGCGGCCCTCACGGACCGCGTCGAAATTCTTTCTAGCTATTCTTAAGCTTTGCTATTGCTATTTGCTTATTTTTGCTATTGTGGGTTTACCTATAATGCGAAGAGATGGCGCTGCCTTGCAGCTTAAGAATAGCTAGAAAGAATTTCGACGCGGTCCGTGAGGGCCGCGGTAGCATAATTGGTCAGTGCATTCGCCCGGATTGCGAAGGGTGCGGGTTCGAGTCCCGTCTGCTGCCTGGTCCGCGTGAAATTTTTTCTAGTTATATTTTCTTTAGATTTAAATACATCTTTATTGAAATTTGATGAATAACAACTCTTCTGAATCGTCCAAATTTTTTTTCCCTACTACTAGTAAATGGACATATATTTTAGCTGCGGAGAAAAACGAGCGATAAAAACTACACAACATTAAAAGTATAATGTAACAACATTTACAAATCATTATGTTGTTACAACGTCAATACAATCATGATTTATGTCATATAGAATAGTAAACCTGTTGGAATGATAGGAATAGTTAAACCCAAGCATTTTTTCTGTAATATAATCAGATACTTTGTAACAAGCTTTTTTAATAAGTGCTTTTTTTATACTATCTTTGAATTTATTTATGGTTAACTCTTGGATATTGCTTGCGACTTTATTGTATAATCAAACACAAAGACCTTTTAATGAAATTATGACCTTTAAAGACTTTAGAATATTGATTTTGTGAAGCCTAGTAGCAGGTAAATTTATTTTTGTTTCTTGTATTAAAAGTGTGAACAACACAGTTTTTAAGAAACAATCAATATTTTTTCTTACAAGGAAATTTGTTCCAACAAAATCTTTCACTTCAGAACCTTTTAAAAGCTGTTTTATTAAATGATTGCTGTGCATGTCAACACAAGCGATAAATATAAGATTCGTATGATGAGTCCATAACTTTGGTTGTATTGGACATTGGACAGTCGGTTTGATAACCCGATCTATTGCAATTAGATTAAAAGGCGAGTAGGGTCTTCGCATAATTGAGTGACACACGAGCGCGCAGTAGGACCTAACTCAGCACAGACGAGCTCACATCAAAAGGCTTCTTAAAAAAAGCGGAGCCAACTCGATCCGCCGGGATCCCATAATTAAGTCGGATCCCGCATAATCCCGGCTAATTCTAATAAAACACCGGGAATTCTCCTCTCCATCCTGGGGCCTCCGGAACGTTTTTATTAATGAATTCTATTTTTTGACGTGAATTTAATTAATTAGTAACACAGCCGCGCAAAGGATTGGGATCGGAACAAATTACGTGTTACGGTTTTTCTAAAGGCCTGGACTAATTGGGAACAACTGTGTTGTACTAATTAAATGCAAATAATGCGACGCCGATGCTCCAGGGACGGAGGCTGAATGTTTTGGTTTTCTGTTGCTCCAAAAATAAATGCTTTTTTAGACCCCTAAGTAACCGCTTAGCAATTAAGAAAACAAATCTGGTGTCTCGTATTTTATGAATCGATTCTGTGCCTACCTACCCATTTATGACGATTTCCGTGGCGTAAATGCTATGTTCGCCAGGTTTGAATGTGTCGCCTACTCGAAAGGTCCCGGGTTCTAATCCCGATGGTGCAAATGTTAGTATAATGATTACGAGCATTTGTACCGAAGTCATGGATTTCTCTTTATATATTATTTGTATCAGTATGCATATTGTTACGTGTCGGGATGGGGTTCGAAATTATATGCCAGTTCACGCTTGACAGTTCTTTATTCACCACACAGTTCACACAATTAACACACAATGTTAATTACAAAACACTCACTAAACACTGTATTTCACAATACAAGTCACTAAACTATCGCACTGGAATACTTTTGTTGCACTTTGATCGCCTTTGGATTCGCTCCGAAATCGCTGTTGAAACTCAACTGTCTCTGCGCGGCGCCAATCGCGCTTATATACGCCGATCGACGCATTCTAGATAGTACTTGTTAAATTGAGAATTACCTAGCACCCGCGAATACGAAGTACAAACATTTTTTTTCCCTACCACTCGTTATTGGACATATTTTTTAGCTGCGGAGAAAAACGAGCGAAAAATACTCCACAACATTAAATTGAGAATTACCTAGCACCCGCGAGTACGAAGTAACTACTTATACCTACGCAGGTAACGCGCATAACTTGTAAAATAATGCAGATGTCGTTGCACTTTCTCCCTTACGCCGCACTGCATGAGGCTCATTTTAGAATGAGCCGCCTAACTCGACCTCTATCGCGATCCGCGGTGATCTGGCAAATTCGATCTCTAGCACTTTCGCGGTTACGTTTCGAGAACGTTTGTGACAATATTATATTCTATCCGTTACCCTAGTATCCCATAATGCAAACCTTACAGTGTTACTTGGTGTTAGTGTTGGAAATATTTATTTTCTTACCTTTTTATTTTATTTTAGTAGTTCAGTTTGTCAAGTAGTAGCGATTGCATTAACACGTGAAGGCAAATCTTTCATTTAAGTACATGTTGCTCATGGTGAAAGACTTTAGATAAAAAACGTTTAAATGACTTATTCTCCTCCTTAAAGCGCAAAAACTTAATATTCCTCATTTGCCATTGCATTATTTAAACACTTAATTAATAAAATAAACTAAAGACATACTACCATGTTAGACAATCACTCTTTGATAGAAGAACCTCATGATTACAGAAGTATAAGTAAAGCCAATAGACTGACGACTAGTAGTAACAATTATCTTGAAAAAAATACAATTCGACCTATCCATAGAATAAAGCTACTTCTGCATAATCACAACTTTACAGTAGAGCGATTTTAAGTTTGTAAAATGTAAAATATGCTGTAACTTGTATTGGTATTTTTCTATCAATCAGAAATCAGAAATCAATATATCTTTATTCAAATTGGATGTATAGTACAACACTTTTGAATCATCCAAACATTTTTTTTCCCTACCACTCGTTATTGGACATATTTTTTAGCTGCGGAGAAAAACGAGCGAAAAATACTCCACAACATTAAAAGCATAATGTAACAACATTTACAAATCATTATGTTGTTACAACGTCAATACAATCATGATTTATTTAATATAGAAAACCTGTTGGAATGATTGGAACAGTTCAAACCCAAGCATTTTTGTCTGTAATATAATCAGACACTTTGTAATAAGCTTTTTAAATAAGTGTTTTTTTTATACTATCTTTGAATTTATTTATGCTTAACTCTTGGATATTGCTTGGGACTTTATTGTATAAGCGAACACAAAGACCTTTAAATGAATTATTGATTTTGTGAAGTCTAGTAGCAGGTAAAATTAGTTTATTTTTGTTTCTTGTATTAAGTGTGTGAACATCACTGTTTTTAAAAAACAAATTAATATTTTTTCTTACAAGTAATAAATTTTCGTAAATGTATTGTGATGCGACCGTCATTATACCAAATTCTTTAAACCTATCTCTTAAGGAATCCTTAACTTTAAGATTATAAATTGATCGAATAGCTCTCTTCTGCAGCACAAAAATAGTTTGAATGTCGGCGGCGTTTCCCCACAATAAAATTCCGTACGACATTACACTATGGAAATAACTAAAGTATACTAATCTGGCCGTATCTACATCCGTTAACTGGCGTATCTTCATTACGGTATATGCTGTAGAACTAAGTCTATTTGACAATTTATCAATATGTGGGCCCCATTGAAGCTTAGAATCTAAAGTAATCCCTAAGAATACTGTGGTGTCTACAAGGCCCATATTCCTATCCTTTACATTCACACTGGTTTTTACCTGTTTTACATTAGGTAATACAAATTTAATACATTTCGTTTTTCCTTCATTTAGTAATAAATTATTAACATTATCATTTGAATTTTTTTACTAATGAATTAAAGCATTAAGAAGCAAATTATGACGCATTTGTTGTTTAAAAAAAACTACATTTACGGCTTATATTTCGTTATTTAAGAGTTTCTTATGTGATTATGTGACAATTTACTACGGACATCTTTATGCTACATATGCATTCAGACCTTATGCTTGGGAAACGTGTCAAATTATGTGTAGATATAACTTTGTTTTACGTAATTTATATTTTCTGCCGCGTCACATTATGATAATTGGCAAAGATTGGGCAAAATAGATCAAACAAGAAAAATAGAATCAAACATTTAGTAATAATTTTCAGTTTATAACAAAACTGAAGCCGTGCAGGCTGCGTTCTTGCCTATCCAAAAGGTTCTTATGCTCTTGGCTCTATATTCTTCAGAAACCAAAACCACATGTACCTTTATTCAATTGCTATCTTCAAAGTTATATAAGTTTTAGAATAAATGTTTTTACCAGTAAAACATATGCGTCCGTTTCGCCTAAAAGTACAATAAAAGCAATTTGGTAACATTTTCATATGTAACTTTATTTGATGGTCGAATTGTTTAATGAAAAACTAGTTCCAAAGTTATCCTCTTACACAAAATTATCTGCCAGCTTTATTTTTACAAGCTTTTATTTAACTTGCTATGTATGTTTGTTACGGTCAAATCTTACAACTCAATTTTAAAGCACTTGCCCTCAACCGATTAAGCTGAAATTTGGTATGCTCGTTCAGTTCGGATGACAATACATACTTAACAGTGTGACGTCATTCTAAATCCAATATGGCGGCATACCCAAAATGGCGGACCAATCATTTTTAATGCATTCCTACAATATGGGTATCAAATTAAAGGGCTTGCTGAGAGTAACTCGAAAAAAATGTGACGTCACTCTCAATCCAATATGGCGGACTTCTAAAATTTGAAAATCTATTTAGAAACAAACTTTAACTAAATTTTCTTTTTTTCTTTTTAGCGCATTTGAATAAAAGCTTGTTTATAAAAAGGTTTTTGTACCTTAATTTTATTCGTTCTAAATTTCTTTCTCTACCCCAAGTCTTTTGACTCGTTTTCTGAAAGTGGCCAATACAAAATACCTATAATCAACGTAAATATTAAAACACGGAAAGTTCAAAGTAATAACGATCAAGTTTAATTTTGATCAAAGCCTGCTACGTGTTTCAACGTGTTTGAAACCGACGCGTGATGCTGGCAGGTTGTATAATGGGTTTCCGGAAAGGGCCCGCGGGTCGGAAGTGCGGGCCGGCGGTATTGTAATCGCGTTTGCGAGTTAGGGCCGCTCTTCAAATGTCACTTAAGAATTTGGCCTTAAGCGGCTTGCGGTAAACACCTGGCTTGGTCGCAGATTTTATTCTTATATCACCTCTAATTTGGTACCCACAGCTAATGCTATGCCGAAAAGGTACCAGAAAAACGATCTTTAAATATTTGGTACTAACTAGGGGAAATTACTGCTTAAGGATTGCTGTTTAGTAATGGCAAAATAGTCTTACTGCAGTGCAATTCAGTAATGACGACCTCCGTGGCCTAGTGTTAAAATACATATTAAACATCCATGACTGTAATACAAATGCTCGTATTCATCACACAAACATCTGCCCCCACCGGGATTAGAACCCGGGACCTCTCGAGTCGGCGACGCCATGAAACCCGGCGTACAAACCACTCGGCCACGGAGGTCGTCAAAGATGGCACTTGGTGACCGCGAACCAAAATGGCAGCAACGTCCAATCGAAACGCAGAATTCGAGCAACGGTGTTGCCAACTCTATGTCATTCATTTCTATATTTTTATTTTTCCCACCTATAAGTTTTCTTTACTTTGCCCGGTGGCTCTCTCGGGCAATATTCGGGAAGCTTCGTGTCGCCGCACACGTGCCACCGACCACAACCACAAAACGCCGCCACCGGCATATTTGTTGTAGTTTTCATACATTTTATATGGACTCGCCACACACGGTACGCCGGTGGCCGCCACACGCTACAAATCGTCGTTGCTCGCTTCTTGTGGCCCGCGCCGGCCACTTAATGCGCCGATACAAAACACCGCCACACGTCACTCGCGCTATTCCCCACCCCTCTCTCCCTTACCTTAGTCGGTCGCTGTCGCGCGCTTCAGCCACTTTAGTAGCCGCTTCTAGCTTCTCGTGGCGGCGTTTGTGGCTGTGGCGTGTGGCCCGTGTGCGGCGACACTACCATTGGCAGCTCTTGTCAGTTTATTCTTACAAAAAATAGTATCAAGGTTTTTTTCGAAAGCTGTTGAAAGACTAATCGCTATTGACATATTCCTTAAATTTAAATTGTGGGCTACCTACAATGCGAAGAGATGGCGCGGCCTTGTTGCAGCTTAAGGCTAGGAAAATTTCGACGCGGCCATCAGGGCCGTGGTAGCATAATTGGTCAGTACATTCGCCTGGCTAGCGAAGGGTGCTGGTTTGAGTCCCGTCCGCTGCCTGGTCCGCGTGGATTTTTTTCTAGTAAAACTTTTCTTTAGATTTAAACATCTAGCAGTTAAATGCTTAAAAATAAATAAAAACATAACTTTAAATATAATTTCTCAATCAGCGTTTGTAAATACATATACCGAACGCTCTTTTGACATTTCAAAGTTTTATCCTATTTCCCTTCTTTGAAATACGAATGAATATACATCCGTAATATTGAAACGGAATATTCGATTGAACACATGTGATGTAAGCATCGCCAGCGAGCGACAGAAATATTTATTGCCTTACATACGACAAAATAAAACGGACACGCATATTTATGGAGCTAAACTCAGGCAGTTGAATCTCTTCAACTGCCTGAACTTTTCTCTCTAAAAGATGCAACTGGTTGACCGCTCTTAGCTTTTGCCTGTTCAATGATCTCGATTGAGTAAGAGAATAATAGCTGAGGCTCCGCTGGCATCTATTAATCTACGACCATTATTAGGAGAGGTGGCGGACCTTTTGGCAGAATAGGGATGATGACTAATTTTTTTTCTTCGTTTATCAGGTAGATTATCAAAAAGTATTGGACATTTTGGCCTGCACTGCAAAAACAATAAAAGTTACATGAATGTAATGTAGAGTGAAAATGTATCTCTTAAATAGTTCTAAAAAAAAGTCCGTGACACCATATATCTATTTTTAATGTGTAAGTCATTACCGCTAAAATAGTGAATCAAAACTAAAATATTATTTGATATCTATTTCCAAAATGCACATTTTGTATTAACAAATCGTTTTTTATCAAAACAAATACTTTAATCGCTTTTGATATTTAAAGACGATAAACTTTGCTTTTTACACTATGTCATTTCGACAAATATTTAAAAAGTTACAACGATGACAAAGTGATAGCGCGGTGTACTATGTAAAAGAAAAAAAAATGGGGTATTCGCAGTATCTGATCCTATACGAAGTACTAATATTAAAACTGTGATACAGTTCCTTCTTATTAAATGATGAAAAATATATTATCATAATAGGTATTTATGATTATTGAATTTTAATGAAAAACTCAGAATTTTACTGTTTTTCATTTATTTTAACGATATTACTGAAGGTTACAAAAAAGGTTTACTTAATATAATGACAAATAACCCATTTTCGCTAGTAAGTACATACTTATTGGAATCCCTGTATTTATTAATCAGCTCGCGATAATATTGGTTTTGTAATAATTCTGCAAAATTCAAAGTAAATAATGTAGATTTTTATAGGTAAATCACCCCTTTCGTCACCCTACGCCTATAAGTATTGCGATGTTGTAGCTAAGAACCAAGTTCCCATCTACTTCTATATGGGAATTAAATAAAGAAAAATGTTATAATAAATAATGTAGCCACCTTATGATGAATTAATATTTGAAACCGGTTCAGTAGTTTGACAGATTATTTGTTACAAACATACAAATCTTGCCTCTTTATAATATTAGTATAGATAGTTAGGATAAGATAAGTATATAATTGATGAAAAATATTTAAAAATAAAGTAAGTAATAGGTTTATTTGATTATATTTGTAAAAGTTACTTAGCATTTGTGCTTAACAGTGATACGTTATTCGGTATTTTTATAACAAAAAAAAATTTGGAAAATAATTGCCATGATTGCACTACTGGGAGTACTCTTCATTCGAGCTTAGACTACCAATAAAAAAGAGTCGAACACAAAGTCTTTGACCTGTTAAATGTGAACGCTTTAAAAGAAAACTACAAAGAGAACTATAAATTGATAATAAATGAGATTGCTATGGTGCTCTACCTAACGATAGGAAAATTTTAATATGCGCCTTTAGTTTAATCAAATATTATAAACTTTGCTTTGGTGATTGCATAATTATTTAATTTAGTGATCTAAGGCAGTTGCCACCATTGTCCAAAACAACAGACGGAAATTACTTCTTTCTTCAACCTGCGACATAAACGTCATTGATTGGTATTGTATATAGGGTGATTAAAAACATTTGAAGTTAACTTCTGGCATCTACATATTGGGTTTCTGTGAATTATGTAGGTATATCAAATTATGAGACTAGGGACTGACACTAAATTTGTGTATATCACAATCTTAGACGTCCGGCATTGACATGACAATGCAGCCACTGCCAATTTCAAATAGTCGACGAATAAAAGTAATGAATTTTATATTTACTGCTAAACTATTAAAAAAAACATAAAGTCATCTTTTGACTTTTTTTGTAAGTGCTAGTTTACTATAAAATTTACATACATTAGAGATATTTATGTAACGACTTGATTTAACTTCATACATTTTTGCGAAAATTGAGGCCCATCTGTAGCCTTGACCCCGCTGGTAAAGTCTTTATATGTCTCAATAAATCAATCTTTTAGACCGACACAAGGTACTTAATAATTCCCGCGATATTAATTCCCTTACTGAAGTAAAAGACTACGGAATATACCGTCTTAAAATACTAACTAAAAAGTGTGAAATAAAAAAGGTAAATTTAAAAAATCAAAAAACCCGACTGCTTAATTATTCTTCAAATAAAAACTGAAAAGAAAAAAACAAGTCCAGTAGTCTATAATTCTGTTAATAAGGAACAAAGCTACTTTAACAGTCGGGACCCATTAGATATTCAAGAATACATAATATTTTTCAACAGTGGGTCCCGACTGTTAAAGTAGCTTTGTTCCTTATTAACAGAATTATAGACTACTGGACTTGTTTTTTTCTTTTCAGTTTTTATTTGAAGAATAATTAAGCAGTCGGGTTTTTTGATTTTTTAAATTTACCTTTTTTTTCACATAATATAAACATTGCAGAGATATATATATTCGTCACGTTTGAGTACACTTATAAGGGAAAATTCACTCAAAAGTGACGTCACGAGCCCCTACTCCCAAACTTTGACGCGCTCTAACTTTGTCATTTTTTGGTTGATTGCCCAAAGAAAAAATTCGTGTCCATTATTTTTTGATCACCTAACTGACGGACTAAATAGAATTTCGTTTACTGTACCCCGTCATCACCCCTATTGGAGCGCCCGTCTGGGGAAGTGATCATCACCTAACAGAAGACCACAATAAAAAACATCATCTTTTGGCAGTGTTGTGTTTCTGTAGGCAAGTAAGGTTCTAGAGCTCCGTCGAACAGGGGATTGAATCAAGGTGCGTGGGATATTGTTTGTATCGCAAGTAATATAAGTCCGAAACTCGCTAAAAACAAGGTACATGGTAACAATCCCGTAAATCTTTATCATCATCATCATCATCATCAGCCTATTAATGTCCCCACTGCTGGGGCACAGGCCTTCCCTATGGATGGAATAGGGAGATTGGGCCATGACCCAATCTAACGTGCCTTCCGAAGCACGGAGGAACTCGAGATAGAAGTTTTTGGTGGAAAGTTACTTAACTTCAACCATCGCAGCCGAACGCGGTAACCACCTGCGCCATCGAGCTCCTCGCTCCTTATATATATATAATTCTTCTGTGAGTGTGTATGTCACTGAACTTCTCTTAAACGACTGGACCGATTTTGATGAAATTTTTTGTGTGTGTTCAAGGGGATCTGAGAATGGTTTAGATTCACAAAGACGTGTAGACAGGACAACGTCTGTCGGGTCCGCTAGTACATATATAAAATTCTCGTGTCGCGGTGTTTGTGGTTAAACTCCTCCGAAACGGCTCGACCGATTTTCGTGAAATTTTATATGTATATTCAGTAGGTCTGAGAATCGGATGTAATCTATTTTTCATCCCCCTAAATGTTAAGGGTAATTCACCCCTATTTTTTTTTAATTTTAGATATATATATATATATATTTTAATTTTTTTATGATGCAGCATTAGTAAATACATATAACCCTGAATTTTCAACCCTTTAAAATCAACCCCTATTTTTTTATGGCGGTACGAAGTTCGCTGGGTCAGCTAGTAACGTATATTTCTATAATGTTAGTGACCATGAAAGTTTAAAACAATATATTTTATCGCAAGTGCCTACAGACGGCTGTCAGCGGCTGCAATAGGCGGGCCACCATGCTTGTTGGCTACCCACTTAACATAAAAATATATTATTAGAAAATGCAAGTACATTTTCATTACATCTTCAAATTCACTCGAGTCAGAGGCATGCAACGTGAAAATATGCGACGAGTACAGGCAAAGATTCAATGGATTCAATATTGATATTAGGGTTGACACATTGATAAATTTTATTTATTTATTTACTAGTGGCCCGCCCTCGCTTCGCTTCGGTGTAGAGCTGTAGTTTAGATTATATTTTGTTCTCAGGTTTCTATTAAACACAATGACTTTCTTTAAATACCTAATTACTAAAGACACGCGCCGCCGCCGGCCCCCCGGCCAGTACCGCCCGAACCGGTATGTTCCTGCATTTTAAATCTGTTATATCTTCGAAAATATTCATTTAAATTACATGCTGTAGAGGGTTATATTGATCTATATTACACGCACAATGTATTTAAGGTACTTAATTGGATAAGGATTAATGCTACATGCTTAAAATCGCTTGTTCGTAAATAAGCCATTATTTTCTCGTAATAAGTAATTAAAAAATGGTTATTGTGGGTTATACCAAAGAGATAGGCATATACCATCGCGGACTTTTTTGTAGACCTTTTTAAGGTGTACAATACTGTAGTACATTATTTAGATCTAGCTCAGCCAGCGTTTGCAATGTAAGCGCAAAAAATGTGTTTATTTACGACCTTATATTAAAAACCTCTAAAATTATCAGTGTTTCTCTACTATATTATGCATGTATTATACATATAAACCTTCCTCTTGAATCACTCTATCTATTAAAAAAAACTGCATCAAAATCCGTTGCGTAGTTTCAAAGATTTAAGCATACAAGAGGACATAGGGACAGAGAAAGCGACTTTGTTTTATACTATGTAGTGATTCAGTTTCACATGCCGGTTTACAGAGCAAGTCCAACACACCAACAAGTCAATGCAATGCAAAACAAAAACATTAATTATAAAGGAATAGTCATAAGTGGAATCACAATTAAAAGTTCAAAATTAAAATAATCATACATCAAAGTCAACGAAGTTACAGAATCAAAAATGTCAATAAGATACAAATTGAAAACGTGAAACCAATAAATAAGTTACAAATTAAAATAAACTACATCGGTAAAATATAGAATAGTTTCTTTGTTATATTTATACGTATCTTATATTTTTTAAACTATTGTTGACTATAAGAATGATATATAGAGACAGGATAATCTTTTTTATCGACTTCGAGACTTCGAAAGAAAATTTCTAAGGATTTTTTTTTTAATTTTTGGGATATGGCTAGTTTTTTTATATAATACTAGTGGCCCGCCCTAGCTTTGCTTCGGTGTAGAGCTATAGTGTAGACTTTTTGTTCAAAGGCTTGTATAATACACAATGACCTTCTTCATAATAATTATAAACCTTCCATTCCAAGTAAAAAAATCGTTGCGTAGTTTGGGACCCGTTGTACCGAATGCAACATTGCTCTGCTGTTCCGATTTGAAAAAATCTTTTTGTATCGGACAGTACATTTATGGAGGAAGGCTATAGGCTATATATTACCAGGCTATTGACCAGTAGCAGCAGAGTATCGATGAAAAATGTTGCAAAAACGGGAATAAATATTCCATTTGTGATTCCGTTGCGTGCGCTAGGTAAACGGTTAAAGTTACACAAAAATCATGTTTGACGGAATTCTTTCCCTTTAAAAGTTCTGTAAAAAGTCCACGACTGCCTATGTGTATATTTTAAGTTTGACTTACTATAAACCTTTATCTTCAAATTATTCAAATTAACGCGAGTGAAATCGCAGGAGACCTCTAGTTGTGTCATAACTGTAATAGGTAGACATATGGTATCGCGGACTTTTTTGTAGATATTGGTATCCTCTATAAAACTTTAGTACATTACTTTGCTCTATTGTCAATGACTACAGCAGCGTACGCGTTATAAGGCTATTTTTTGGTATTTTTTACACACGTTGTATAAAAAATACCAAAAAACATTATCGTTGTTTTCATACGGAACCCTAACTTTTGTAGCCTATATCAATCAGTGATAATATAGCATTCAAAAGAGGAATAGAATTTTTAAAGGTTTATATGTAAGTATGTTACAAACCTCTTTATAATATTATGAAGTATATTAAGTAATAAGTATAGATTAAATAAGAAATCAAAACAAATAAATTTAGGTATTAACCTAAATTTATTTGTTTTGGTTTCTTTAGCATTAGCTAAAGGAATATCTTGTTAAAAATATTTTTATTCGATGCAAGAATTTTAATGATAAACAATGATGATTATTAATAAATAGTGACAAACAATAAATAATATTACTATAGGATAAGTACATGATGCTAAGAATATGTTAATTTAGTATTCACAATGCCCGAGCAGAGTCATGTTTGTATCTATTAATTATAAATGTTCTATGATCTATGTAACAACTTGGTGTAAGACTGGCAACATTGCCTCGCTGTATTGCCAAACGAATTCGTTGAGCAAAAAAGCTACCGTACCCCTAGCACGAACCATTATCAAATTCGAATAGTTTGCAAACGTCAATGTCAAATTTTGTATGGAAACTTGAACAGCAGCGGCACAAAGTACGTAACGAGAACTAAAAATCAGTACACATTTGACAATGACATTTCGGACTCGCAAACGTTACGAATTCGATATTGGTGCGTGCTAGGGGTACAGATCTTGGGTCCCCCGTAGCTTCGCACAGGCGAGCGTTAACGTAAATTAATAACGTCATTAAGTGCGTTCTATCGTCTGTACCACGGCGAGTGTTCTGAGGAGTTATTCTCTCTTATTCCACCTTCCCCTTTCCTTCGGAGGACCACGCGTGCTGGCCTACGTTGCCACCGACTAACTGTGGCCACTATTCCAAAGCGGACAAAGAAGTTCGGTGACTCATTTCTTTGTTGCACTATCCGTAAATGGAATGCTCTGACCCCTCACGTGTTCCCTCCTTCTTACAACCTGGGATCCTTTAAAAGAGACGTGAAGAAGCAACATGCAAGGTGAGGATGGTTGGTGTGGTAGGCAGTGCCGTCTTTGACCTATTGGAGGCCCTGGGCATATTAGGATAATGGGGCCCCTATGACCCCCGTTTGGTGATTAAACAGGAAGGAAGGGGGCCCCTATCGATCGTGGGGCCCTAGGCACTTGCCCAAAGTGCCCACTGGGAAAGAGGGGTCGGGTGGAAGGTAGAACTGCTGTATCAACTATTTTCGCGTCTTTACTTCATTGTCACTTAACATCAGGTGGGGTGGAGTTATTTGTCGGATCAATCAATAAAAAAGATTCAAGTTTTTTCCTTTGGATATAAATCCAAAGTAAATCTAGCATTAGAATGCCTAAAATAAAAAAAATGGGTGCATGTACTAATGTAGGCGCGTGAGAAGTTATCCTTCTTTGGCATCGTTTAAAATTAGTTTTTAATTGCATGCAAATAATTAATTACAATAAATTAATAAAAAGTCTGGAAAAGGACACAGTCAATAAAGTTCAGTTTTAATTTGAAAAAATAAATAAATAATCAAAATATTCAATTAAAATCGCTACTGAATATAATTTATTAGAACATATGTGATTTGCACTTGTATGAAACTCAAACACGTATTCCGAATATACAAACTAGAAACATGTGGATAAATATTATAAATATGAATACCTATAACTGTTACTTTATTACAAAAAATAAAGATGTGGTTTTTTGGTTCTACTACACCAATGGTCAAGAGATGGCGCTGTAGTCTCCTGAATCGCGCTTTGGTTCCGTTGTTCCAGATTAATAAATACTTTTGATAGGCCTTCACAATGCAGTCGTTAGCACCCACTAAATAGAGATTCTATTTCTATTTTGTTGGTAGATTTTCTTAATGTGCGGTAAACACAAAAGTAACGCATGAAGTTGGTCGCTAAAGCGACTAACTTCATGCTGTTAAAATTTTGTGTTACAGTGATCCGCGCGCATCTTAAAATTTCGCTCTCATCATTTTTTCATAACGCGCCTAAAGAAGTATAACTTCAAAAAAAATATTTTCAACACACACACCAATTAGCCTAGCCCCAAAGTAAGCACTATAAGGCTTGTGTTATGGGATACTAGGGTAACGGATAGAATACATATACTGTACATATATAAGTATATTTATAAAGAAATACATATTAAACATCCATGACTGGAGTACAAATGCTCGTATTCATCACACTAACATCTGCCCACACCGGGATTCGAACCCGGGACCTCTCGAGTCGGCGACACCATGAAAACCGGCGTACAAACCACTCGGTCACGGAGGTCGTCAAAAATATATCGAAATTAATGGATTTGCTAAGCCCTAGCTCGCATCAACAGGTCGCTTATAGTTTATTCATGCCGTAGTAGACGCCACGCCTACAATCTACGTGTGATACTGTTTCTCGGTTGTCTGTTCTTATTTTCACTGATTTCACTGCTCGCACAAAACTGTCGGCTTCGAAACAAGAATATGTGAATGAAAAACATACAATACGTACCTATGTTGTTATTTATTTTTTAAGCATTTAAATGCTAGATGTTTAAATCTAAAGAATTGTGGGTTACCTAAAATGCTAAGAGATGGCGCTGCCTTGCAGCTTAAGGCTAGGAAAATTTCGACGCGGCGAATAGGGCCGTGGTAGCATAATGGTCAGTGCATTCGCCCGGATTACGAAGGGTGCGGGTTCGAGTCCCGTCCGCTGCCTGGACCGCGTGGATTTTTTTCTAGTAAACGTAATTTTGTTGTCGATCGATTTAATGATTGTCAGCTGGTTTGTGTGATAAATAAATGCAAAAATATTTTTTTCAAAGTACTGGAATTCAAGAGATAACCGATTGTCTACAAAAAGGAAGTTGTATTTATTTAAAGAGTGTCCTCTTAAATAGATAATCTTCTTTTTATTTTAACACGAAAATTTAAAGAAAAATCTCATAATTATAGTAAAACCAACAACCGCCCGATCCACGTTAAATATTTTCGAAATTTCGATCCGACATTTTTCAAGCGAAAATGAATGGATTCTTAAAAAAAATACTACAATAGAATCGGTTGCCTGTAAAGTCGGTTTACTGACGATAGTTGAACGTGACAACGTTTTCTTACAATGTACATAGTTTTTACAGGTATGAATGTGCTTTGAGCAATTGTTTTGCAACTTTTATTTACAACTTTTAAACATGTGTGATATCATTACCTTTATCGCCGCAATTATCGTTGCTATAAACAATTGACACCACATTCACTTTTCACTGCACTTCATACTTGACGAAAAGATGTAAATGTATTATTGTATAGCAGCTGTCCACGCGGACGCATCGCTCACTCAAGTAGGAGAGAGACAGATGTCGAACGCTGCTGAACGCGGAGGCCGATTGTGCCTCTTTGTAGCTCGTTGCGCGCTCTCGCTTGCACTTCAAGCCTTAAATGGCACGCCTCACAGCGAGGTAACGCCGCATAAGTCATGTTTGCGTGCAGCCGGCTCCATCGAATTATAAGACGTTGTCACGTCAAAAAACACTCATTAGGTATAAAACCTGCTAAAAGGAGACCCGGCACTTTTCATAGAAAAAATGCTAAACTTGTATACAGTTGAATTTGGTTTCAAAATAAAGCCAAAATTATTTGCTACATAAAACTACTTTTGCCGTATTTTTAGTGAATCGTGGAAAGAAGTTATATAATGATTAATATTTTTTGATATGGAAACCCTAAATCTTCAAGGGACGGAATTTTACTTCAAAATATTACTCAAGTGACTGTAAAAACCATGATTCCTTTGCTTTTTCTAAATAAAAAACCAAATGTCAATTTGCTAATCCTAAAATACAAACAAAAAAATCATTCGCATTTCGCATCCGCTCCCGCGTACTGTGATTGTGAATGTTCTCTGCTGTGATTGTCTTTTTATCCGTTATTTCTCTTAACGACCCGGCTATATATAGAGGTTATATTGACAAACCTACATATTTGACATTGACAGCTAGCTGCTGATGACAAATATTGCCAGACTACGTTACCCAATTATGAAATACAGATAAAAAATTTCAAAAAGTATACAACTTTGGCACATAATGCCGGGTGTCCTTTATTTAAAAAAATAGAATGAAGTGAAGTTGCAAACACTTCTGTTTTTTTTTCTTTATTAAAATTTATTTGGCAACAAACCGGCATTTACGTAATATGAATATTGGTTACTATTTATAAACCAATTAGTTACAGTAGCAACATGAGTCTCAACATAGTCAGATAGATCAAAGAGACATCAAAAGATTTTACTATTATCTCCGTGCACCAGCAGCCCGCAATGCTAGAGGTCAATAGATTAAACTCAAACGCAAGGCTTTTGTGCATCAACGACTTTAATTAATTCTGGATTGTAAGTCCTTCAGTCAGTAAATCTTCAAGGCACAATATTAGCATAGTGCACAGTATAGACAGTGTAGCTTAAAGGGGCTGGATTAAAAAACAAAATGTTACTTATCTACTCTTTAATGTACCCCCACGACGACGGCTAACTAGAGCTCATGCCTCATGCCTCATACCCTCTCAGGTTCTAGATTCTCCAGACGGAGAGGAGGGACTCCCCCCTTGGGGAGATGCCATCCGCCTGGAATACCTCTAGAGGCGCTCGCCAATTCTCGGCTTGAGATCCCCTTAGGATCTCGCTGTCCCCAAACACGGTGACGTTGTAAAGGTCATCTACGACCAACAGGAGATACACTCAAAAATCCCTGTAAATAACAAAAGCTTTTAAATTTTCGGTAATGAAATTACTATTTTTGAAGTTATACTTCTTTAGCCGCGTTATGAAAAAATTATGAGAGTGAAATTTTAAGATGCGCGCGCATCACTGTAACACAATAGTAACACCATGAAGTTGGCCGCGGGCGCGTTATGAATGTTAGTGTCTAATAATGGTGGATTATTGACCACTTAGTGGTTAATAATCCACCATTATTAGACATCTGTTCGAAAGGTACTTTGAACGATCCACGGAGCTCCATAAGATGATCGCGTTGTCAAAAACAATGTTGGCACGCTCGTCGCCTCTGATCACTGTTTTCATATTTATAATATTTATCCATATGTTTCTAGTTTCTATATAGACACAACGTGTTTTAGTTACTTACAAGTGCTAATTACATATGGACTAATAACTTAAATTCAGTAGTGATTTAAATTGAATATTTTGATTAATTATTAAATTTTTCAAATTAAAACTGAACTTTATTGACTGCGTTGACTATCCTTTTCCAATCCTTTTATTATCTTATTGTAATTAATTATCTGCATGCAATTAAAAACTATTTTTTAATAATTCCAAAAAGAAGTATAACTTCTCACGCGCGTACTTAAGTACACGCACCCATATTTTTTTTATGTTGAAAGGATGGCGTATGGCCCGCGTGATGGTAAGCGGCCACCATAGCGTCTAGCGCTTGCGATACAAAAACATCAGTTGCTCCGTTGCCTACCTTATTAGGCGCTGGATGAAAATCAGCGATGCCGTGGTATCGCGAAAGTACTACCACAGTTTATTTCCCCGAAATTGTTCACTAATGCAATGGAGGATATGTTCAAGACGCTGAACTGGAAAGGACATGGCATCAACATCAATGGCGAACGCATCTCTCACTTGCGATTTGCAGACGACATCGTCATCATGGCAGAAACCCTGCAGGACTTACAAAAAATGCTGAATGACCTAGCTAACTCTTCCATACGCATCGGCCTACGGATGAACTTGGATAAAACCAAGGTCATGTTCAATGAACATGTTCTACCGGAACCGATTGCAATACACGGTGCCGTTCTCGAAGTTGTTCAAAAATATGTATACCTCGGGCAGACATTGCAGTTAGGTAGAAACAACTTTGAGGACGAGGTGAATAGAAGAATTCGGCTGGGTTGGGCAGCGTTTGGGAAGCTACGTCAAGTCTTGACATCGTCGATCCCACAGTGCCTAAAGACGAAAGTCTTCAATCAGTGCGTCCTACCTGTGATGACATACGGAGCCGAGACGTGGACACTGACGGTACGGCTGGTCCACAGGTTCAAAGTCGCTCAGCGCGCTATGGAAAGGGCTATGCTCGGCGTTTCTCTGAAGGATCGCATCAGAAATGAGGTAATCCGACAGAGAACCAGAGTTATCGACATAGCCCACCGGATTAGTAAGCTGAAGTGGCAGTGGGCTGGCCATATTTGCCGAAGAACCGATAACCGTTGGGGTAGACGAGTTCTGGAGTGGAGACCGCGTCTAGGCAAACGTAGTGTAGGACGTCCTCAGGCACGGTGGAGTGACGATTTGCGCAAGGTGGCTGGCAGGAGCTGGATGCGAGTAGCCCAAAATCGATCTGAGTGGCGTGCAATTGGAGAGGCCTATGTCCAGCAGTGGACTAGGATAGGCTGTTGATGATGATTGATGACTACCACAGTAGCATATCTGAGACAGCGACCTGTTGACCCTGCACAGCAACACCAGCAGATTAGTTTTGTTAAGATAAGATAAGATGAGATGAGATGAGATGAGATGAGATGAGATGAGATGAGATGAGATGAGATAAGATAAGATAAGATAAGATAAGATAAGATAAAAACTCTTTATTGCACAACACAGTAACAAAACAAGCAGATACAAAACAAGTAGAAAAATACAACATTGCACAAAGGGCGGTCTTATCGCTAATGAGCGATTTCTTCCAGACAACCCAAATAAAATAAGGTAAGCGAGTAAGGGAGGTTGTGCGGAACACAAGGCAAAAGTTTTCCTGATAATTAGATAAGAAGAAGACGAAAAGGAGGAAAAAAAATTAAAAGAAAAAATAATACAATAAGAGAAATTTTAATTTAAAGGCACACATAAATACTCAGATACTTCACAACGCTACCGAGACCGGTAAGTTCTAAAAATTATGTTCCTCCGACAAAAAGTGCTCCTTAACTAGACACTTAAAACAGTTTGTTGTTTTTGTTTATTTTTTCTTTGTAGTTATGTTTTTCAATTCTGTTTTGTTTTCAATGTATGTATGCTGTGCAACCAATAAATGTTTTTTCTTTCTTTCTTTCTTACCTTGATCCAGTCCCCTACCCCGTAGAGCTTTGGAACCTTACTCACTGTCTTACAACACGCGGGCCATACGCCAACAGTAACACTACATCACCAACAGGTAGTGTAATTTTACTATAGTCTTCTGTAAAGTGGAGGGTACTTCCCCAATTCAAGCGGGAAACCCGCTAAGCACTACCTTTCTTAAAGACAAACCGCAGTCCAGCCGCTTCTTTTCTCTCACACTTATCTGTCTAGTTTTAATTTATGAATGCCACTGTAAGCTGACTAAAATTGGTAACGAAAATAGACTGACTTTACAGTGGATTAAAGGACACAGCGGCTCAAGGGGTAACGATGCGGCGGACTGCTTAGTCAGGGAAGGTTCCAGCAGAACGGCCATTGATCCGGAGCCAATTTTACCCATACCCTATCGACAGCTGAGAACCTGGATAAGGCAGCGCTGTCAACGACAACACGACGATAAAACTCACGGACTACAGGCAAGCTAGGGAAGCCGTTCCCAAGGTAAACCTGCAGCTAACACGTAAGTTAATCAGACTACCTAGACAAGCCTTAAAACAAATCGTGGGTATACTCACGGGTCACGGCTACTTCAACAAACACCTTTGTAATATAGGTATTTCTGACAGCCTTCCGTGCAGAGCCTGCTTGGAGGAGGAGGAGACGAGTGCCCATGTTCTACTGGTGTGCAGGGGCGTAGCAAGACAAAGGACTTCTCTAATGGGAAGCCCGAAGACAATAGTAGAGGTCTGCAGCAACGTTCGGGGACTGCTGAGCTTTCTGGAGGAGCTGGGATGGCAGGACTTATGCCAATCCCCACGCAAAATAGGCACTGGGTGTAGAGTTGCGGAAACAGCCCGCCGTTCTACTAAGACTAAGACTAAGATTTAGTTTTACTTGATTGCTGATTAAGAAACACGCATTCCATTTTCTACTTGTCAAAAAACGAGCGAGCCTGACAGTAGTCCCGTATGATGTGTGACATTTGAAACCTCACCTTATATTGGTAAAAAAAATAAAGCGAGTGTGCTATGACCACACGACTGAAGAGAAACTTCTTTAGCTCCAATGATCTGAAAATCATAAACTTAACCTGAAGATTTGTTGATAGAAAATAACACCAATCCGCGCTGGGTCCGTTATCACCCTCCAATCCGCACTGGGTCTGTTATCACTAGTGTTGCCAGGTGTCCCGATTTGCGCGGGACAACCTGATTTTCAGGGGTCTGGTTACGCGTCTCGATTTGTACCTGATCGGGACGCTAAATGTCCCGATTAATAAAAAAATTAAAAAAGGTAGGTAATGCTATACTTGCACTAGTAGTTTAAAACACAATAAATTGAACCCAGACTCAAAACCCCTAGTTTTTTGTATACTGCCCCGATCTTCAACCCTAAATCCCGATATTTTTGACCTCATGTACCGATTTAAAACAAATCAGACCTGATAACACTAGTTATCACCCACCAATCCGCGCTGGGTCCGTTATCACCCACCAATCCGCACTGGGTCCGTTATCACCCACCAATCTGCGCTGGGTCCGTTATCACCCACCAATCCACACTGGGTCCGTTACGCAAAAATCGTCACACATTCGCCAGTTTACCCACCAAGTCAAACATGCCTTTTCTTTTTTTATAACGCAGGTAAAAATTCTTTTTACAGACGACGGCGCCTTTAAGAGGCACACCGCCAAACGGACCTCACACCTGGCTCCCGCAAGTCTTACGAACCCCCAGTGGCTGCCCACCGACAACTCTTACGGGCGCTTTACGGCATAATATCCGCTAAAAAAGTCCTGCGAATGCCTTCTACACTGCTGAATGCGAAGCCGAGGGATCCCCGTTAGGGATTCTACCACTACTCCGCACCCAGCAGCTTCCCGGCCTCGCCGAGGCTCCACGGCAGGGGTCTCCCGAGGTATCACGGGGACCCCGAAGACGTGCGCAGGATGGCCCGCGCGTGGGGGCTGACTAGTGCCCACCGTACTGTGCCCCGTCCGCTGCGGAGGGTTTTTTGGGCGTTCCCGTCCAGGCAAACCTCCGCTGCCCCCTTTTGTAGGACAAAACTACTAGAGGGGGTCCGCCGTTCCTGGAAGGGGGGAACGGGAGGGGAAGCGTAGTTCTTCCCGTCCCTCTCCCCTCTCCCGGTCGCCCACGTCTCCTAGCGTCTTCTCCTAGGAGAAGAAGGGGAAACGCGGGCAACAGCATTCGTGGGGGGTCCGAGCGGCCGAGGCTATTCGGACATTCCCGCCTCTGAGGGTGCCCGTCCGGGCGCCCACGACTCAGAGGCCATTCCTTCGGGGGGTTTCCCTTAGTGACCGGCGGGTCACACTTCCCCCTCCCCATGAAATGGTCCGCCGGTCGGCCACTCTCCGCGCATATGGCGCAGCGGGGCTTGGCAGCGCATTTCGCCGCCTTATGCTCCGCTTTCCCACACTAAAAGCACAGTGTGCTTCGGTGCTCCTCAGACGGGCACCTTGCCGCCACGTGCCCCCTTCCCATACACCGAAAGCAGTGTGTCCGCCGGCTGAGAACCCTCATGTGTGCTAGGCTCCAGCCCACTTTGATCCTCCCACCCTCCGCCACTTTTCTGGCGGCCCATGCGGGACATCGAACGACCGTCCCCCCAAGTCAAACGTGCCTGAAGAAGTTTCACTTCAAAAAGAAATAAAACTTACTACAAAAGTAAAATCAAATCAAATAGCGCGTGCTTTCGCCACTTCCGTTACACACGTTCTTACTTCCGTTACATTTCACGAAATCAGTCCCACAAATTGCAGGAAAGCGAGAGGAAAGATGTCACACATCAATAACACAACACTTTTTTGTAGAAAGATCGTTAAAAAAGGCATACTGTTGGTGATCTTTGCGTATGTACTGCCTGCCGCTCGCCGTTCAAAACCGTGGGCGCGCTGCCAAGCGCGGGCCAGCGCTAACAGCCGCCGCTCGCGTTTCAGCCTTTATATCGACCCATGAATATGTTCCCAACGAATCACTAACGAGAAATTATCACTTGTCATACAGAATCTTCCTGTTGTTAAATGGTATGCACTAAGAAATAGTTTATATGGCGTTGCTCCGATAATATATAACAAGTTACCAAAAGATATACGACAAATAGATAATGTAGTTAAATATAAAGTGATCTTAAAAGTTTCTAGTAAATAAAGCTTATTATACATTAAAGGAATATTTAAGTCATGTTGAAATATAAATTATTATTTATGTTTATAATTAATAAGAATCAAATAATCTATTTTATTGTTTGATAATGATAATGTGAATTTGACATAATTTTATATTATGCTTAATTAATGAATGGAATAATTGTAATAAGTTTTTTTCTTCTCAACATGACAATTAATTTGCACACCCCATTGGGTAAGAATATAGGATGCTCTTTATCTCTGTATCACCATTTGTTACCATATTCTGCAAATAAAGATGATTAATATTGTTATTATTATTAAAAGAGGTGTCGCCTATTCGGAGGTCCTGCGTTGGGGGAAGCCTTTGTACGATGAATGAATATGAGCAGATGTAACTTCATCATGATCATCATTATCAGCCTATCAATGTTCCCACTGCTGGGGCACAGGCCTTCCCTATGAATGGAATAGGGAGATTGGGCCATGACCCACCACGCGGGCCCAGTGGGGATCGGTGGGTGTTAACGACTGCAGATGCAGCCGGGACCAATGGCTTTACGTGCCTTCCGAAGAACGGAGGAGATTTTTGGTCACCCATCCAATGACCGACCACTGCGAAAGTCGCTTAACTTCAACGATCGCAGCCGAACGCGCTAACCACTTGCGCCATCGAGCTCAGTTGTAACTTGGGGCTGGCCAATGTTTATTTTTCCAAAAAGAATAATTATATTATGTTTTTCTATCCGTTACCTTATTAACCCATAACACAAGCTTTACAGTGTTTACTTTGGGGTTAAGTTAAATGGCATTAGAGTTAGGAATACTTTAGGATGAAAAAATAAGTACAACATTTTTTTAAACAGGCTTTTCTCTAATGTAACAACCCCTTTATTAATAAAAAATGGGATAAAAGTTACCTATAAAATGGAGTATTTTTATCAGTTTTTTTTTACTTTTTAGTTATTTTACAAGGCGCTTACCATATCAGGCCGACTATATGCTCGTTGTCCACTTCTTTTTGCATAAAAAAAAACTTATCATTGCAGTCAAAACTCGATGTTGTTGATGAAAAAATTGTGTGTCAGCTCCGACGCACGACCGGAGTTTACACTCTAAAAACGATTGTCTTTGAACAGACACAAAACAAAATCAAGTCCGAAGAAGTCGGTTACAAGTAGAGACACCTCAGGAATCGTCCCATGGTTTCGACTATCATAGGTTCCATGTCACACATTTTATCATCTAACATCAGCGATATTCATCATATATTTTATTATGTATTTCTGGAAACACACAATTTCAAAAATATCACACACTCGTCATCATTTTGTAAATATGTATTATAATTCCATCTGTACTTAAAATCACTATTGCAGAGTGCTGGACACTTACCGGCATTTCTCTATATTCTGTTATTTATTTGTTTTCATTAATTTTGCTCCGATTTTATCCATTTTTAGTTTATTTATTTTGGCTAAAAGTGAAAGGTGCGCAGATGAGGTTGCGCACAAAAACGTATCGAGGTCATTTGTTCAGTAGATTTTACTCCTCACATTTTTCTCATACCGGGCCCCTTATATATGCAAATCGATTCTTAAGGAGTAAACTCCAAAAAATGGTTTTCCGAAGACTAAATTACATAAGAAAAAGTTTAATATGACATTGTCCCTTATCCAAATATGAAATTGAAATGGATGCCGGAAGTGAAAAAGTTACACGATCCGGCTCGGGTATTATTACCGGAGCCGGAGGAGTTGAATATATTCAAATAAAAAAAAATCTTTAAAATGAAAATGTTAAACTACAGTAGTGAGGAGCTCGATGGCGCAGGTGGTTAGCGCATTCGGCTGCGATCGTTGAAGTTAAGCAACTTTCGCAGTGGTCGGTCATTAGATGAGTGACCAAAAAACTTATATTTTAAATTTAAAAACGCACGTTAAACCGTAGATAGAGAGAGGAGCTCGATGGCGCAAGTGGTTAGCGCGTTCGGCTGCGATCGTTGAAGTTAAGCAACTTTCGCAGTGGTCGGTCATTAGATGGGTGACCAAAAAACTTAAATTTTAAATTTAAGAACGCACGTTAAACCGTAGAAAGAGAGAGGAGCTCGATGGCGCAAGTGGTTAGCGCGTTCGGCTGCGATCGTTGAAGTTAAGCAACTTTCGCAGTGGTCGGTCATTGGATGGGTGACCAAGAATTTACTATCTCGAGTTCCTCCGTGCTTCGGAAGGCACGTTAAACCGTTGGTTTCGGCTGCATCTGTAGTCGTTAGCACCCGCTAATCCGCACTGGGCCCGCTTGGTGGGTCATGGCCCAATCTTCCTATTCCATCCAAAGGGAAGTGGTGTGCCCCAGCAGTGGGGACATTAATAGGCTGATGATGTATAAGCACTTCTGAAAGCCGAAGAACTATGCTATTTGGTCACATAATATCTACTGTAAGAGACTAAAGTTTGTGGTAGGTGAGCCTTACTCGAGCGCGGCAGATAAAAATAAGGTAGGCAACCTTGCACCTAGCGAAATACCCCCCACCATACCTGAGCCCTCTATGTAGAAGCTAACGTCTAGGGTGGCCAAAAATTTTACAACAATTGGCCAATCTTTTGGCCGCGGCCAAATCGTCAGTCTTTTGAATAGGAGCTAGGGGAGGGAGCTGATGTGCTTAAATATTTTTTCCCTATTCTAGCCCTTTGTACGATCGCCCCCACACCGTATAAATGGGAAGATCGATATTATTTCTGTCAACAGAAATGTTACGTGAACATTCCAGTAGCTCGTATTCAAAAGACTGACGAGTTGAACACATACGCGTACGCGAGCGGTCTTTAAGGCATTGTCCTAATACAACGCGATAACGCGATCATCGCGCGTTTAAACGATGCGTCCATCGCGTGATCGCGAACTGGGTGTCCTAATAGAATGCGAATACGCGATCACGATTTACGCGAATATCATCGAGCATCGCGCGAACTTCAGTTAGGACACCTATTCATCATTAATAGGTTTGATTGCGCGTTCGCGCGAACTAAATTCGCTCGAATAGATTTTTAAACATTTTAGTCGCGCGAAAGCATCGCGCGATCGCCTATTAGGACACCTATTCTAGGTCAATATGTTTGATCGTCGACTCGTACGATGATCGCATCGCTCATTCGCGTTATCGCGTTGTATTAGGACAATGCCTAAGCCTATTCTAGACGGATGTAATCCACGTACTAACCAAGATGACCTTTGGTGGGAAGTTGGTTTTCAATCGCGTTATGATTTTCGGCTATACGGATATAATCCACTCGCACGGTTCCCAACTTAGGGGTTTTGCCCCCAGATTTAGGGGCTAGAAGTGTTAAAACGGACTTTTTTAGGGGCTGGAATTTTTTGGGGGACCTTTTAGGGGCCTTTTATCAAAACTTTCAATTAAATCGAAAAAGAAAGCGTGTGTTTTCTTTCAGTTTTGTGCGTAGAATGGAACGCACCACGATATGAAATGACTGGAGTGACTGTGTGGCGGGTTGTTTCCTACGGCTGTATGGACTAAAGTTAAAAAACAGCTAAATAAGATTTAAAAGCCTGCCAGCTCATTTTCGTTTGATTGACCTTTGGGAAACTGTATTTATACAATAAAATATTTTTCTGTAACTAAATAAGTAACGTTTTAATTAAGGAGCAACGAAAGAATTTAGGTAATAAGTAGATACATATAAAATTCTTTAAAATACTTCGAGGAGCTCGATGGCGCAGGTGGCTAGCGCGTTCGGCTGCGATCGTTGAAGTTAAGCAACTTTCGCAGTGGTCGGTCATTGGATGGGTGACCAAAAATTTACTATCTCGAGCTCCTCCGTGCTTCGGAAGGCACGTTAAGCCGTTGGTCCCGGCTGCATTTGCAGTCGTTAGCACCCACCAATCCGCACTGGGCCCGCGTGGTGGGTCATGGCCCAATCTCCCTATTCCATCCATAGGGAAGGCCTGTGCCCCAGCAGTGGGGACATTAATAGGCTGATGATGATGATGATGATGACATATAAAATTCTATATTTAGGGGTTTTTAATACTTAGGGGAAAATTTTGGTAAGGATTAGTAACACTGTCCACTCGCCAACACGCAGTCGCGAGCCGCCTTCTGGCGTGAAAACACGTATGCACTTGTATCATGCGCTGACTGTATTAGTAACCGCGTTGTAGAAATGGCTCCAAATTTGTCTAAATTTCAAAATGTGGGCTTTGCCTTAACGGTTTCGTTTGCAATAGACGACGAAAAACAACAAAAAGGAGAATGTGTATGAAGCGTTGGTTACAACGGCGAATGATTCTCAGCCATTCAAAACTTATGTCCAACTCCCTACACTTTTAGAGTAATATCTCCCATGCATTTTTTTTTGACGAGCATCTTTATATGATTCCGACGTAATGTCCCATAAGCATGGGGATCTCTATAGAGATCAATTAGTTCGCTAGTAATATCGCGTTCGCGACTCTGGTCTTCGGACGACATTTTTTACATGCATACGTGCGCACCCGCTGACTGCCACAGCGCAACTGTCTTTGGTTGGTTGTAATCCGCCGGCCAAACGGTTGTAATCCACGCGCTCCAACCAGTGTTACCAACCCTTATTTGACCCTAAGTATTTTTTAAATTCCTCTAAAATCCCCTAAATATAGAAATTTATATGTACCTACTTATCTTAGTACCTAAATTCTTTCGTTGCTCATAAATTAAAACGTTACATTACAGTAAATTATTTTATTGAATAAATACATTTTCCGAAGGGAAAATCAAACGAAAATGAGCTGACAGGCTGTTAAATCTTATTTAGCTGTTTTGATTGGTGAAAGGCAAAGAACTTTAGTCCATACAGCCTTAGAAAACAACCTGCCACACGGTGAGTTCAGTCGTTTCATATCGTGAATTATCGTGGTGCGTTCCATTCTACGCACAAAACTGAAGGAAAACACACGCTTTGTTTTTCGATTTAATTGCAAGTTTTGTGAAAAGGCCCTAAAAGAACACCCAAAAAATTCCAGCCCCTAAAAAGGTCCGTTTTAACCCTTCTAGCCCCTAAATCTGGGGGCAAAACCCCTAAGTTGGGAACCGTGGCTCCAACCGCGGATGTAAACACACGCCCGTAATCCAAGGACGTTGAAGGTCAAATCAAAATTTGGATTACATCCTTCGTCTAGATGGATGGCAACGGGCAAGGTCACCTTGGTTAGTACGCTGGATAACATCCGTCTGGCATAGGTCTTAGGAGGCTGTCGCGCAAGGCTCGCCACGACAATCTCACTACTATAGGTCGACGGCGGAACGATTTGGATGACTCAGTTGCTAACAACACGACCGATACGTTCAGAACTAACGACTTCCTGTTCCACCAGATCAACACCCAACTTCTTAGCCAAGACGGTGACAATATGAGTAAGACTAAAAGATATTTTTCTTTTTTTTTAACTCAGGTACAAAAAACTGTTTACAGACGAACGGCGCCTTTAAGAATCACACCGCCGAACGGACCTCACACCTGGCTCCCGCGAGTCTTACGAACACCCCAGTGGCTGCCCACCTGGGACCCCGCAAATTCGCTAAAAAAGTCCTGCGAATACCTTCTACACTGCTTAATGCGAAGCCGCGGGGTCCCCGTTAGGAATTCTTGGGCGACTCCGCACCAAGACCAAAAGACATGGCTGATTGTTGATTTTTTTTGGCTGCCCCAGACGTTCGGCTCTACTTAGAGGACTCAGGTATGTGTGGGAGTACTCAACTAGGTGCAAACTTACCCCTCCTTATGATAATTTTCCACGCTCAACTGAATAAAAAAATGCCCGTTTGGGCTCCCCTACTATTCAGAATTTACGCAATTCGTTCATTGACTAATACTAATTCTGAGAACCATTACTATATTTTCTTGATTCATCCAAGAGGTCAATCATATTTTTTATTTACTAGTTAACTATAGTCGAATTCATCTGATAATATCAGCATTCTATATGAATTTTATTAACTTAGTATAGGATACAAATTATTGTCTAAGTGTCGCCGCACACGGGCCACCGACCACAACCACAAAACGCCGCCACCGGCATATTTCTTGTAGTTTTCATACATTTTATATGGACTCGCCACACACGGTACGCCGGTGGCCGCCACACGCTACAAATCATCGTTGCTCGCTTCTTGTGGCCCGCACCGGCCACTTAATGCGCCGATACAAAACGCCGCCACACGTCACTCGCGCGATTCCCCACCCCTCCCTCCCTTACCTTAGTCGGCCGCTGTCGCGCGCTTCAGCCACTTTAGTAGCCGCGTCTAGCTTCTCGTGGCATTAACCTAACCTAACCGGCGGCGTTAGGTCAGGTTAGGCGACACTAAACCTTAGGATTAAGATGCTTTATGCTGAAATACAGGATGACAAACCTAATTCATTCTAGCAAATGCTCAAGATTGTCTTTATTCTTGTAAGCTTATACCTATATGGTGAACACGCCATAATGTTACAAATGTCATAGATCATTCTGCAAAATAAAACCTAGAGTTTTCTATAAATAAAACGGTTCCCCTCTATGTTGAAAATTGATGTTTCCTTAATTTTCGCTTCACACCCAGTTCAAAACAAGCGACGAATGTGCGCAAAACTGAATAAACAAATTATGAATCATACAACATGTACAATATTTCCCACATATTTTCGAGAGCGCGAGGCACTCTGCCAAATGTAGACAGGCAGTAACTACCCGCTCGCGATTCATTGGATAATTCACGCCAACGATCAACGGACGAGGACGTAGGGTCGTAGGGTCTACCTTTAATCGCAGAACTTTTAATGGCATAATTTATTTATTTATTTCAGGAAAACCACAGCATTGTCTTATTTCTAGTTACATTTCTAATATTTTCTTAAACTAATGCCAATAACAGTTTTCCTGGTAACATATTCACTTGCGTAACATTTTTGTATCTATATAGTTCATTCAAAGATATTTGAAACAATAGCAATAATATTATTATATATATATATATCAGCGGATGACAGCAACTTAGTTACGCAGAAAATAATTTGGCACTCGCTCATTTAACAGACATTCAATACTCATAATTCTGTAAGTCAGAATATGCAGAATTTTAATATGCACAATTATTAAAAACTGGCCAGGCGTGAGTCTGGCTTCGCTCTATAGTTTCCGTAAAATCTATTATTTGTATTAGGCTAGTTGACACTTTTCGAAAATATGTTTTAAATGTTGTTTTATTTTACCGAAAACATGTAATTTATTTCTTTTGACCCAGAAATCTACTAAACTTTAATTTTAAAATAGCATTTTCATGGACATACAAAAACGCTGTCGGCTATTTAAGACCACAGATTTATCTATGCTATGACGTAAAAACATTTGTAAACTAATACTCGCAAGCACGTAGGAAATAACCTATCTGAGTTTACCTTATTATAATATAATAAAATGATGATGATTTCTAATAGATTACATGAAAAATATAGTAACTACCTACACATGATTGTATTATACGAGAAGAAACACATCGTTAAAGACTCCAGACAGCTTGTGGTTTAAATTGCCTAGTAATAAAAACATACCTACATATGTTTAAAACTTGCTAAATCCTGTAACTTTATCGGCTGAAAGTCATGTCTTTTTGAAAATATCACTTCGATGTAAGTACTCATTGAATAAATATTTAAAGTTTAAAAATACAATTTTTAAGGTGTGTAATGTACCTGCCAAGTCAAAGAGTTTTGTCGTTTCTGTTATCACAAATCCACCATTAATTTAGTCAACAAAACCAATAAACAGAAAATTTTCTGCAATATGTAAGAGTTTTTAGATTTCGATTTTGACGGCCCCCCATTTCACTTATAGAAAATTATGCCAAAGGAGTAGAGATGATGACGGGGTTAAGTAAACGAAATTACGTCCGCCAGTTAGATCACCAAAAAATTATGTATAAGTTCTTATTTTATCTTTTATCAATCAACCAAAACATCACAAAAATAAAGCGCGTTAAAGTTTGGCAGTAGCGTCTTGTGAAGTCATTGCTAAGCAAACATTGTAACAGGATGTGACGTCATGCGGTATTTCAAATCGATCATATCTCTGTTATGTTTTGACTACGAAAAAAAATGATTATCTTGTCAAGTTTCGGTAATGGAGCTTATTAAAAAATATAAATTTATTATAAAGTTCACTTGCAATAGATTACAATATTTAACTTATTTATAATTAAATTAAATGTCATGATTACGTGACGTCACTCCCGGAAAGGGCTTCGTTCCTGGGAATGTTTATATTATTTGAAGTGGTTTTCCCGAAATACTTAGAGATGCTTACAATATCAATTAACACCAATCGATAGTGACGATTGTTGTTTTCAATAATCGAATTTAAAATGGATTGCCTTAAGGGCACTGTGTTAATTTGAGATTCCTCTTAATTGTGACGCAATAATAATTAACATTCTATGAATTACGGTAATGGTGTGGATTGATCACCCATAACAATCTACATGATGGTGGACGAAGACTGAAAATAAAATTCGGTATCATTCCTATTTCAGAGAAACAATATTCAGCCAGATAGAGAGAACCCGAGGACGTAACGTACGGAGTACTAAATTCATTAAACCAACCCGAGTGAATAGGGTTGGCTAATACCTATTACGTACATGGGCACAGCTTGGTGGTCGCAACTAACAATACGAGTTCTCAAGGTTGAAAGCTTAGAGCTTAAGATAAAGGATTTACAGCTCAAAATATTGAGGCTATACGATCATCACCATTATCATCAACGTAGCCGTACGACGTCCACTACTGAGCATATGCCTCCCCCAAGGGACTCCACATCCATCGGTCTTCATGTTCATGAGAAAGCTGTCCTCGCGATAGCGGTGGGTCGTTCTCAAATTTTCTGACGACGAAACGCAACCGTTTTTCCTTAAACGAAAACTAGTCCGCGAAACGGTTCTCGTTCGCAACTGGTTTTGGTTGCGGCTGGTTGACGACGCAACGAAACGACACGCGACGCGAACCGGTCGAACCAATGTAACGCAACGAAACTGAACTAAATCAAATACATATTAAACGATAATCGACGTTAGATGTTCACTAATAAAGATGATATTATTGTAAAATCGAAGCTCAATTGTCAAAGAACGAAACGGTCTCATATCATTGCGTTCTATTATAGACTGTATTTACTTCAACATAAAGTACATATTGGCGGGCAGACAATTCGAAGACTAGTTGTTCGACGAAGACTGTTTTGATCCGAAACGTAAAACGGTTCTATCGTCGCGGAACACAAAACGGTCCTTGAAACCGGTTCGTCTTTGGAACGCTCACACCTACCGCGCGATAAAATTCTTCAGTCAGAAGTCAGACGTGACAAGGAAAATTGCTTCTGTTCATTTTCGCCCGTCTGTCAAGTGTGAGTCGAATATAGGCGGCCCTTGCTGGCCGTTTAAAAATAATAAGTATGCCCAAGGTGTGCACGGACCACACATCTAAAGTGAAACTTCTTTTCTTAAATAACCTAACTTAGGCGGTGCATAAGGCATAGGGAAATTTAGTAGCGCACGCATTACTCATTTATACGATTCATATATATATATATATATATATATATACATATGAAATGAAATGAAATGAAATGAAATGTCATTTATTCAGTCTAGGCTGTTACAAGCACTTGTGAAGGTCAAGAAGCTACGCCATCGGTTCGCAAAACTACGGCGGGAGACCTTGTACTGAGAAAAACCGGCAAGAAACTCAGCAAGGGCTGTTTTTATCTCCCTGTATTGTTATATACAGTGTCGTCAATTTGAAAAATTACTTCAGAAATACGTCTGAAGTCACTTTCCATTACATCATCTAGAATATAAATAGTTACAATTAATTTTATAGTTAACATTTTAAGTAGTATATAGGAAGCGGCATTAGATAGGTACAATATTACTGTTATGAAAAATGAGTAATACCCATTTAATATCAAATTATAAGAAACACTATGTCCATGCATTACGATCATTTAGATAATCATCAACTTTATAATAGCCCTTATTCATAAGAGTATTTTTGATCTGAGATTTAAATTTAGTCCTATATATATACATATATATATATATAAATATCATCATCATCATCATCAGCCTATTAATGTCCCCACTGCTGGGGCACAGGCCTTCCCTATGGATGGAATAGGGAGATTTGGGCCATGACCCACCACGCGGGCCCAGTGCGGATTGGTGGGTGCTAACGACTGCAGATGCAGCCGGGACCAACGGCTTAACGTGCCTTCCGAAGCACGGAGGAGCTCGAGATAGTGATTTTTGATCACCCATCCAATGACCGACCACTGCGAAAGTTGCTTAAGTTCAACGATCGCAGCCGAAAGCGCTAACCACTTGCGCCATCGAGCTCCTCAAAAACATAAATATGTTTAAATAATATAAATATGTTTTGTGTATATTCATATGTCTTTTTGCGTGTGAAGCTCGTAGCGTTTCAGTCTTTGCCGAGTTACCCTCCAACTTTCATGCACGTCGAGAAGAGATGGTTTGATTTTTTTCTTAAAAGTCAGTATTGTAAGGTCAAAGAGCTTTTTCTGGAAATAAATTCACACTCTTAGTTGTCTATTTATTCCACTCTTTGTTTTATCTTAACATAATTTCATGTAATGTGTATTAATTATTTTATAGTGTATGTATATGTATATGTGTATGTATGTATTTATTGTAAGTATTTGTGTATATATATATATGAATATATATTTATGTATGTAGTCTTAGATAGGTATATAATCTGCAAGAGAGTACTTTTTTCTCTCACTAAGCCTTGGTTGGCAGGAAGAGATCTCTCTTAGAGATAAGCTCTCCTTTGCTCACATATATGTATCTTACAATTTTTGTGTGCAATAAAGAGTATAATACCATTTTTTGCTCTTATTTTATATTGTTTTATTGGTTACCGGTTAAAGTGGCAGCTCTCAATAGCTCAAACTCTTTGAATATAGTTTTTTTACTCTGTTTTCGCAACTCACCAATAGGTTTAAAAACTTGTATGGAAGTTGCACATGTTTTAGTTATCCAAAATGATATATAAAAATCTAAGTGTTGCGTCAACGCTGAATTTAAGAAGAAAATGGTCTCACACTATAAATAGTAAAAGATTTTAAATAAACAGATAAATTTAAAAACACCAACAAATTTTTCAAAGATGGTTCAATTCTCCCACCTGGGAATCTCTTTGTTTTCCCCTATATTTACTCCACGCAGTGCATTGTCTGAAGGAACGTCGAGAGATAATGAGAAGATGCTGCGAAAAAAACAGCAAAACGGACGAATGTTTACTAATAAATAACAAAAATCTCATTTGGACAGCCCAACAAATGGGCAGCATTAGGAACAGACAAACTGCCCGGTTTTATATCGCCGTACGAAACAAAAGAAGTAGATTAAAGATTTGGGCCTTCTTTCCACTATACGCGCTTTTACTAGCACCTGTTTCCCATCCTTTTCTAACATATATAGTTTTTAATGCCTTATGGTAGCCATAAGGTATTAAAAACACTACACACACACTACACACTACGAGAAATCGTTACGATTAGACTGTACAGTCCGAACGGTACCGATAAATCGTAGCGTGTATGTAATACCCGCCATACACACTACGAGAAATCGTTACGATCAGACTGTACAGTTCGAACGGTACAGTTTATACGATTTCGTTTAGTATAGGAAACTGTGCAATTTTATAACATACACGCTACGATTTATCGGTACCGTTCGGACTGTACAGTCTAATTGTAACGATTTATCGTAGTGTGTATGGCGGGTATTATAAAACTGCACAGATTCCTATACGTACGCCACGTGCGATAAACTGTTACGTTCGAACTGTACAGTCTGATCGTAACGATTTCTCGTAGTGTGTATGGCTACCATTAGAGTAGGAGACGAAACGAAGAAGTTCATAATGCATCGATTACACCAAAAAATGCGTCTGTCTATTGTCTAATTATTGTATTTAGATAACCATAGACCTCATTTTTTTATTTAAAAAGTTTGCTTGTGTACTTTATAAAATGATAATGACGACTTCCGTGGCCGAGTGGTTTATACGCCGGGTTTCATGGTGTCGCCGACTCGAGAGGTCCCGGGTTCAAATACCGGTGGGGGGTATGTTTGTATGATGAATGCGAGCATTTGTGCCCCAGTCATGGGTGTGTATGTATTTCTTCATAAATATACTTATATATGTATAATATATGTATTCTATCCGTTACCCTAGCATCACATAACACAAGCCTTACAGTGCTTACTTGGGGGCTAGGCTAATTGGTGTGAATGTTGGAAATATTTATTTATTTAAATAAAAATGATTTTTTGTAAAAGGCTGAAGGACTACTGCTTTTAATAGACAAAAGAAAGGAGTGCAGAAGGATATCTTGTAAGCAACAGGAAGCAATAGAGCAGTCACTCAGTGCATCTACACATATTTTAGAGAAACGATGTATTTTGCAAATCTTGAGCGGTTAAATGCCTTCCAAAATGAGCAAAAACTACGTGGAGTCTGTTTGCTTTATATGCGGAGATTTTATTAAACTTAGGATAAACAAAAGTTGTTGATCCAGAAAAGACTTAATTAAGCATATGAAGCTTAATTTTAATTGACTATTCGAAGTCAGGATAAAAAATGGGCGTCACATGAGGATATATCAAAACTTCCATGTTAATTTTGTTTACTTCACTACCAGCAACACGTTCAAAATGTCAAAAAAGAAATATAATATGAAGAATGATATATTATTTATTCTATACGGACCTTATGCTTATTTTACGTTTCCGGTGCATAAAAAATTGATTTATTGAAGAGAAACGACCTATTTTGTGAGCCTTGAGCGGTAATATGCCTTCAAAATGTATTTCTATATAAACATACACAGTCAGGTCATAAGTATTGTCATACAGTAAAAACTTTTCTTTTAGAATGTTCGCCACAAATTTTTTTATTGAATTCGAATTTCAAATTGTTCATGCAAAAAAAAATGTATACTTTATAGAATATTACTCATTTTTAAATATGGAGTGGACGCTTAAAGAAGACCGTGTTGCAGTTATTGCGTTGCATCGTTTCGGTTACGCGCCAATTCAAATGCCCTCCTCCAGTCCAGATTTGAGTCCGTTAGATTACAAGATATGGCAACACTTTGAGGAACAGGCGTGCTCGAAGCTTCATCCCAATTTGGAGTCACTCAAGACATCCTTGATTAAGGCAGCCGCCGATATTGACATGGACCTCGTTCGTGCTGCGATAGACGACTGGCCGCGCAGATTGAAGGCCTGTATTCAAAATCACGGAGGTCATTTTGAATAAACTTTATTGTCAATAAGAATCTATGTTTTGTTAAGTTAATTTTGGTATATAAATGGTTATATAATGAATAAACTTGTTTCAATTATTTTATATAAAACATGTGACAGAATTTATGACCTGACTAGGTATTTATATATGTACAGTATATGTATTCTATCCGTTACCCTAGTACAGTGCTTACTTTGGGGCTAGGCTAATCGGTGTGAGTGTAGGAAATATTTATTTATTTTTTATTTATAGTTGTAAGTTTTATATTTTTGAGAAAATTTCATCAGAGTTCCAATGTGTACTACCGGGTGACCCGCTTTCTTTGCGGTCATGTGTAAATACGCAGAGATTTTATGGCACATTTTACTTCCAAACCAGTATACAAGAGATCACTACAAGCAGGCAGAGAAGTAAGACACTATACTGGAAATAACGTCTGCGTTGAAATTTATATGCGATGGGTAAGGAATTTTTCATTAATTTTGCATAAAAGCCTGTAACCGACACTGGTTCCGCAGTTGGAGCGCTGCCAGCTCTAGTCTGTGCCACTCCGCGTGAAGGATTTATGCACAGCCTCCTCCACGTAGATAATGCATGAGCAGGCTGTGTTACTTTAATGTGTTAGCACTTTTTTATGCACAAAACAGGGCGGCAAACTGAGTCCTCGCCGGCGGAGTAATACCGGCCATACACACTACGAGAAATCGTTACGATCAGACTGTACAGTTCGAACGGAACAGTTTATACGATTTCGTTTAGTATAGGAAACTGTGCAGTTTTATAACATACACGCTACGATTTATCGGTACCGTTCGGACTGTACAGTCTAATCGTAACGATTTCTTGTAGCGTGTATGGCCGGTATAAAGGGTGTAGGGAAAGACGAGAAAGGGGACCGTGAGAGGTGAGGTGAGAGGTGCGGTGCAGGTACATTCTTGTCAAAATTGCAACCGCCTAACCTCACTGCATTTCTTCTTATCCGAATCCGGTATTGAAATTATTTTTTTATTATGGCGGTGAGGGTTAGCACTCTGTCTCGAAGAGAGACACATCGCCCTCCACACCGAGAAGAGGAAGCCACCGAATGAGACCCATGAGGGAGGCCCAGTGAGTGACCTGCGAGCGGGCGGTGGACTTATCGTGAGGGCCAATCAGGTTTGGATTGTCGTGATCGTGGAGGTGTCATTTCCGAGGATTGTAGTTTCAGTTGGCTTGGCTGATGTCAGTCCGGTGATGGTGGCTTAACCAACTCCAATGGTGGAGTAAGCGTCTAACCTAATCTTTTCAAGTGCTTATATACTCTTTATAAAAACGTAACATTAGCGCGATTCAGACTCAAGCCGTTGCCGTTGGTACTCGCGGCAGCGTTGTGAAACTAATGAAATTTTATTGTGGTTTTTAAAAAGTTTTTTTCATATGTTGTTGCAATGCAAGATTTTACGCTACAATAACTTAATCTATGACACAATTTATGTTTTCTTCTAAGGAATTTCCAATAGGTCAGTTTTTTTTAACCAAAGTTGAACGACTATTATCTAATCTTAAGCTAACAAATCTATTTTAACCGTTATAATTTCCCTTAAAAGGTAATGAAAAGGACTATTATCATGATTTTTCTAGGGTTTTTCAATACAAAAGTTTAGCTTTTAGAAGAGGGACGCCCTACTCGAACAAAAATTTGCACTTTAAACTTCAATATTTCGCAAACGGATTCCTAAATCGAAAAATAATCTTAGGAACCCCTAAGTAATTTTAAAGGACCTATTCAACGATACCCCACACGATGGGGTAGATGATGAAAAAAAATCGCCAGGTTACATGTAGGGGTGGTACCCTAAAAAATTGTTTTTACAAAATTCTACTGTACTATTTTGTCGGGTAGATCGATATACATATCTCCACATAATTACATCTCTGTTGCTCTCCAAGCCAAACCGGGGACAGACAGACGGACATGACGAAACTATAAGGGTTCCTTGTCAGGACTACGGAAACCAAAAAAAAGTATGTACATCACATAAAAAAGTAAATTGACCGACTTTTCTAATAACGTAGCAGGAGTAATTGTAATCTGCACAGCAACATTGCCTCATCGTTTTCTTATATCAACGATCGAGTCGAGTTTCCTGCAAAATTGGAACGATCTGCCTCCACCTATGAGAAAACTGGCTTCCAAAGTCACTTTTAAAAAGCAGATAAAAATATTTAGAAATCCAATAATTAGACATCCCGAAGGTTTATGTGTGGCAGGGCAGGTAGCCTTGTTTTCCAAACAGTTTCCGGATACTACTTTTGTATATAAATAAATAAATAAAAAGCCTTTTTATTTCCAGTACTTAAAGTTTACACATTTTACAATCTATTTTAGTGTTAGTTCATGTAGTTTAATCTATGTTGGTATAATTTCTTTTTTCTCTACTTAATTCTATGTGTATCCTACTTTCTATATTAATTTTTATAAAAGTATTTTAAATCTAATCTACTGGAACCCCAAGTTGGGTGAAGGCCTCCTCCAGTGACGCCGATTTGTCTCTGTCTTCAGCTACTTTTCTCCAGTATGGACCAGCTATCGCTTTAATGTCGTCTTTCCATCGTGTAATAGGTCTAGTTTTTTTGTTCTTTTGCCTAGTGGGCCATTCCAGAAAGTTACTTTTTTGGTCCATCTATGGTCAGTTAGCCGGGCAACATGTCCTGCCCACTTCCATTTCAATTTTTTTGCGTAGCTTAAAGCGTTTGTTGCTTTGGTTATTTTTCTTATTTTAGTATGACGTATTTTATCTAATTTTCTTATCTTTAGCATGCTTCTTTCGAGTCCTCTCTGACAGACGATTATCTTTTTTCTTGTTTCAGCAGTGAATTTCCACGTTTGGCAACCATATGTCAAACATGGCAAGAGGCTTGAATTCATGACTTTGGTTTTAATGGCTTGTGGTAGATCCCCTTTAAAAATTTCCTTGAGACCCCAAAATTTGTTCCATGTTAGTTTTATTCTTTTCTCTATTTCTGTATTTTTATTTTTCCTGTCAAAACTTATGGTTTTTCCCAGATAGACATAATCTTCAACGTATTCCAATGGTTTGTTATTGATTGTTATTGGTCTTTTAGAACTGTTTGTCATTGTCTTAGTCTTTGTAATATTCATCTCTAGTCCTACCTTTTCACTAACTTGGTTCAGGGTTTCTACCATGTTCTGTAGTTGAGAAGATGACTCGGATATCAGTGCTAGGTCATCCGCGAATCTCAGGTGGCTCAAGTAAGTACCGTTTATGTGTAGACCTTGTTTACTCCAATCTAGCTTGCTAATGATCGACTCGAGAACAGCTATGAATATTGTTGGAGACAGCGGGTCACCTTGTCTCACTCCTCTTTTTATTGGAAAGCTAGGGCCTAAGGTTTCTAGCTTAATTTTATCTTTATTGTTTTTGTATATGGATTTAATGATTTTTATATATATTTCTTCTACTCCCTGTTCTTTCAGGCTTTCCCAGATGCTGTTATGTCTTACCGTATCAAAGGCTTTTTGGTAGTCAATGAATGATATATAGAGTGTTCTTTGTTTTTCTTGATACTTTTCCATTATCAACTCAAGGGTATGGATGTGATCGACTGTTGTATAACCCCTTCTGAAGCCTGCTTGCTCCACTGGTTGCTTTTTTTCCAATGTGTCTCTAATCCTTATGTTTATAATTGTGGAGAATAGTTTATATAGACTTGGCAGCAAGCTGATTGGTCGGTAGTTTCCGATGTCCTTCGGGTCGCCTTTTTTGTATATTAATATGATGTTGGATTTGGACCATTAGGAAGGTGTTTCCGACTTTTGCAAGATCTTGTTAAACAGTTCCGCTAACGGCAGGGCTAGAGGTTGGTGTCCAATTTTCAGTGTTTCATTTGTAATATTATCTGACCCAAGGCTTTTATCTAGTTTCAGTTTCTTTATTGCTTCAATTATTTCTGTTGCGTCTATGGGTTTAACGTTATTTCTAGGTGTGGCATCTATTTCTGTGTCAAGATTTATGGATTTCGTGTCTCTGTTGCTGTAAAGATGTCTATAAAATTCTGTTTTTCTCAGTCCTTCTATCCATGTTGTATTAATTTTGAGCTTCTTATAGGCCTTCTTTGTACTTCCATTTCTTTGCAGATGTTCTTTTATTGTGTCTTTCCTATATTTTTTGTAGTCTGTTTTTATATACTTATTGACTACTTTGTACAGTGCGGACAGTTCGTTCTTCTGACTTCGTGATTTGTTTTTAGTTTTCTGTAGTTCCTTCCTTCTTTTTAGTAGCCTTACTGTACTTACCGACAGTATTTTGTGTTGTTTATTTTCTTCTCTCTTTGGGCGAGCTTGTTTTAAGCTAAAAGTGATAGCCTTTTCTATCCTGTCGTAGCAGTATTGTACCGTGGTATTTTCACTTTTGTATATACTTTAAATAAATCATGTGTAATTATAGTTATTATATATATGTATGATATCATCTAATTTTATCTCGCCAACAATCACTTCATTATTTGTCTCTATATTGTAGTAAATATGTGTTTGTCTCCACTGCATTGTCATGGCTGTTTTCTCTTTTCTCCTTGCAAAATCTTTTAAATGTTTATTATTAATAAAGCTAGTCTACTCACTCATAAAGACGATGGCTGAAAATCGGTATTTTGCCTTAAAACTCTCAATTAGCCGAGCCTTGGCCTTTTGCTTTCTGCAGCATACATATAGATATTTCATAGCTGATTTCTTGTATCTTTTTTTTATTGTATTACTCTGTCTGTAAATGTATATGTATGTTGAAGAAAAAAAATAAACGCATTATCTATAAATCTATCTAAAATAAACGAAGTTGTCCAAGTAATAACTTTGTTAAGCACAACAGGTAGGGGGCGCCGCGTGAGTTCCGGATCCAATCCCGTATTGTCTCCGCCGCGTTAATGAATATTTGATTCGTTTAATGAGAAACTTCAGTAGCGGCTACATCTGCTTAAATAACTTACTGTTAGTCAACTTCGCGTCTTGGTTTCTAATGATTAAAATAAACTTTAGTACTGATTGCACTAGGTTACACTGGTAATCTATATATAGCTATATCTATCTAATCTATATATAGGTATATATAACTCGAAAGGTGACTGACTGACATAGTGATCTATCAACGCACAGCCCAAACCACTGGACGGATCGGGCTGAAATTTGGCATGCAGGTAGATGTTATGACGTAGGCATCCGCTAAGAAAGGATTTTTATCAATTCTACCCCCAAGGGGATAAAATAGGGAATGAAAGTTTGTATGAAACTTTGTCAATTTTAAACCGATCGAGCTGAGACTTTGCATGCAGGTATAAGAAGAATCATAAATGAATGTATAATACAAGCCTGAAAACAAAAACTGTAGTCTACAATTCAGCTCTACGCCGAAGCGAATCGAGGGCGGGCCGCTAGTTATTAAATATAGCAGTTAAATGCTTGAATAACAAATAATAAAACGACTATTTTATTTACTAGAGGCATAATAAATTACTACTACTCTCTTCTTCTTATTCAATTATTACTTAGCACTTTCGGCCTGCCATCGTGGAAGTTAAGCAACTTTCGCAATGGCTGTTCATTGGATGGGTGACCAAAAAAGTTATTATCTCGAGCTCGTCCATGATTCGGAAGGCAAGTAAAGCCGTTGGTCCCGACTGCATCTATAGTCGTTAGCACCCACCAATCTGCAGTGGGTCTGCGTCTGTGTGGTGGGCCACGTGGTCACGACCCAATCTCCTCATTCCATTTATACAGAAAGCCTGTGCCCCAGCAGTGGGGACGTTTATAGGCTGACGATGACTTTTTATTTACACTAGGCATAAAAATTGTTCCACCCCACTTGATGTTAAGTGTAAGTGGAGCCGAGCAGTAAAGATAGATGATGCTGCAGAAAGTGTACCGTCAGACCCTCACCTGGCATTGCGAACTAAACCCTCTAACCCGTGGAGTCTGGACTCTTTCGAGTACTAACCAATAGAAACATAACTCTACCAGAAAGTAGTGTTATTTTACTTAGAACAGAAATCTGCTATGCTTCACCTCTTGTTTGAATAATTATAGTACCCAACAAACAGGGATTTCACTTTTCAAGATTTGTCTCATAGTAAACCGTCACCATGGCATAGGCCTTTAAGCGCTTTTTGAAGGGGAGTGAGAAACTACTTAACGAAGAATAAAATCAGAAATTCTTACACAGAATCATTATATATCACAAACCCATGTCATTTAACTAGACTAAAGAACCGCATCTCCTGAATAATGTCGCCACTTCATCACCAAATACTAAAACATCAAAGACAAAAACGAAAGAAAACATGGAAGGCTTGTAAATTGAATAAACTTTCAAACAGGAAAAGGAAGGAGTTAAATTTTCTATCGCAGCGGAGAGTGCGGGTGTAATTGTATTAAGCGGGCGGGATAATACAAAAACTTTGATAAAAGAGTTGAGAGCGAACAAGTTGGGAAACCTTAGAATTAAATGCTCAGTCGGTCCTTTGAGGGACGCACCATGGCACAATGGGATCTACTGAGACATCGAGATAACGAGAACAATGGGGAAATAGCCAAAGGGGTTTTTAATGTGATTGCACATTTGCTGGGTCGAACTCACAGACACTGCACGTCTATCTAAGATTTGAAAAAATAAATGTGTCTTACTAGAATTTGCTGTGGGAAATTTTGGATTCAAAACAATCCTGTAAGCGGGTTAACAATTTCAGAATATCTAACTCTCCTCAAAGAAGTCCTGTAATTCGTTTTTATGGTCTCACAAGAAACTTAAATTATGCCAAAATAAAAAGTATTTAGTGTCTGGGTAATAAATTATCAGTGTATAAGAGAGAGAGAGAGATTTTTTTATATTAACCGTTATAACCGTATAAGATAAATGAAGTATGAGGAAATCTGTAGATAGAAGAACTAGAACCACGGAATCCGCTCAACGCATCTAAAAGCTGAAGTGGCAATGGGCAGAGAACATAATTCGGCGAACCGATGGACGAAAACCAACGTTCTTCAATGGCTACCTCACACAAGCGCAGTGTCGGTAGACCCATCACCAGATGTACTGATAACATCAAGCGAGTCGGGGGATGACCCACTGGATGTGGAAAGCGCAGTATCGTTGTGTATGGAAATCCCTTGAGGAGGCCTATGTCTAGATTTGGACATCCATAGTCTGATGACGATGGTGTGTGAGATGACCGATTGATGCTACTGCAGCCTTCTGCTCCGTATGTCCTGGGTTAGAATTATTAGTTATTTTTGATTTAAATACTTTCATTAGTTTTCTTAACGTTATTTAGTTTCCATAGTGCTCTGCTAATTTTGTGACAGAAAACTTTAAACAAGAATATGTTTTCTTAAAAAAAATAGTCTACAAGTTATTGCTCGCACTTAAACCTAGGTACACTCGCGGAAAGACCCGCTCTGTCACCCATAATACCATAATCGCTTGCGGTAGCGGCGTAGTAAAAATTCATTCATAGACATGTAATTATCGCTGTCTTACTTTTTCGTATAGCGCTGTCGCGATCACGATGCGGATGACAAATTGCAACTAAAACAAATGCATTTCAATTCATTATTCAATCAATGAAATGCTACGGGGCGTAGTAAAAACTACTGTAGAAAACCGTTCAAAGCATTTTGTTCAAATGACAGAGCGCAAAATTCCGCGATAGTACACATAACACGGGAGCACTGTTCCTAATACAATAGTATTACATCTCTAAGGAAAAATAATACTTTAGGGTATAATTCTAGACTTCTGTTTTTTTTGTTATTTCCATAAAGTCTACAGACACTCGATCCGTACCCTTTTTGTGGCACATTACTTTATTCATATCTTGTGTATTTTCCGCGTTTACCGACTCGAAAACAACAAACCTAATCTTACCTATTTACTCTGGTTGAAAGTTCTACTATTATGGTAGGACATGAGTCTGTGTCTCATATTATAGTATCAAAATAAAATAAAATATTGTTTAGACGAGCGCGCGTTGTCGTGCACCACATAAAATATCACATCCGTTTCCCTCACACACGAATATACGATGATGCACGAGTAAGTACATTGTTTTGCCATGTTCAGTATTGTTCGCTGTTTCAGTTAAAATAACATCAAAGATTTGTTAACCGTAAGATTTGTTAAATTAAATGCTATTTCAGTTATATGAAGGTTACTTTTCTTGAATCCATAAATAAATAAATAAATATTTCCAACACTCACACCAATTAGCCTAGCCCCAAAGTAAGCACTGTAAGGCTTGTGTTATGGGGTACTAGGGTAACGGATACTATACATATACTGTACATATATAAGTATATTTTTATTTAGAAATACACATGAAACATCCACGACTGAAGTACAAATGCTCGTATTCATCACACAAACATCTGCCCCCACCGGGATTCGAACCCGGGACCTCTCGAGTCGGCGACACCATGAAACCCGGCGTACACCACTCGACCACGGATGTCGTCAAAATCATTCTGAGCAACTTTATTGGATCATTCTTAGTCTGAAACTAAGGATCTGTTCTGTGGAAATTGAGTATCAGATAATTAAGTATATAAATAAAAATCTCTATGACTCGGGAACGATTGTGTGTGCTTAAATCAGTTTTGAATTCACGGGTTAATTTTAACACTAAACCGCTAATGGTTATTTTTAATATGGTAACTACCATGAGCGCCTTTTTATACGAGGCGCAACAAATTACACCAACCCACCTGATGTTAAGTGTAAGTGGAATCCACTGCCGAAGTTGGATGTTGCAGCAGAAGCTGTGCCTCTCCAGCCATCCTAACCTTGCTGGCCTAAACCCAATCCCCTACCCCTTAGAGCCATTGAACTTTACTTACCAGCAGAAATACAATACCACAAGTATGTAGGGTTATTTTACCGTGGCCTTCTCTAAGCTAGAGGTTGCTTCCAAAGACGCGCGCTCCATTTCAAGCAGACAATCCATTGTGCCTTACCTCTCTTAATACAAAGTACAAACAAAATGTGGACGATACTGTATCTATAACCATTATTCTTACTCTCGAAATAAAGATAATCGAAATTTTCCTGGTGATATAATGCATACTCGCTTTATCTATGAAAACAAGTCAGACTATAAGTTCTGTTTAGACGAACGAGCAACTCCTATTCGTACACGCCCTATGATGGATAGCCATTTTCAAACAAGAATTCCTCCGAAATATTATAGACATCCCTCCAAATTGATTGATATTGCTCCGGGTTTATTTCACCCGCGGTTTACTAGCGTCGTTATAAATTGACGAGGCATTATCGTTGACATTTATACTGTGTGCGTTATCCGCGGCGCCCACCCATCCGTTACGTGATGCATTGTTTATTGTGTACGCGGGCGACTTATCGACTCCGGCGGTATCTGAACCGCTTAAGATAAACTACTGCGAGGTCAACCTTTTAAAACTAAAGCCAAATATACAATCGCGTGTCACTTGTTTCGTGTCTTCACAAACGAGCAGACATGACCAAAGTAGCCGTTGTCACTGGTTCGAACAAAGGCATCGGATTCGCCATTGTAAAGGGGCTATTGAAGAGGTTCAAAGGTGTCGTGTACTTGACGGCTAGAGACGATGCAAAGGGAAGAGCGGCGGTGGAAGAACTCAACAAAGTCGGCCTTCAGCCGGCGTATCACCAACTGGACGTAACCGACAGGGAGAGTGTGACGACATTCCGAGATTACATCAGAGAGCAGCACGGCGGTATAGACATCCTGATAAACAATGCCGCAGTTGCGAACACCGTTTCACTGTACAACTCATATGAAGACAACAAGTACGTTGTAGATGTGAACTTCTTTAGCGTTCTGACAATACAGGAGATTCTTTACCCTCTCGTGAGAGATAATGGACGAATTTTGAACGTATCCAGCGACTGCGGTCATCTTTCGAACGTCCGGAACAGTTATTGGATACAGAGATTATCTAGCAAGGAGTTAACAGTGAAGGATATTATAGAATTCGTGAATTGGTTCTTGGAAGGAGTTAAGGGCGGAACTTTCAATTATGATGACATCGCCGATGGTGGTACATTAGCTGGTTATAGAATCGCCAAGGTGGCTCTTTGTGCCCTGACGATTGTGCAACAGAACGATTTGGCTTCTAGAAACATATCAGTTAACTCAATGCACCCGGGATTTGTCAAAACTGATATGACGGTCGGCAGAGGCTTCTACGACGTAGATCAAGCTGCTGAGACCCCACTTTACTTAATCCTAGAGGCTCCTCAAGATCTGAAAGGTGCATACGTTTGGTACGATAGAAGAGTGCTTGATTGGTATGATTATAAAGCTGATTATTACTTCAAATCGAAAGAATTCACAAAATAGTTCTTTTCCTTAATATATAATTTGTTAATGTTTTAATAAAAAGTGCATCTAATTTGTTTTTTTTTTTGCCGTTCATTAATTAAATAAGCAATCGATTATTAAAATGTTATTAGTTTAATGATAATGCGTGGAACAAATTTGTTCTAAATAAAGTTATGCATCAAGGGTGATGAATTGAATTTAATTCTACATTGATTATAATCACCAAATTTCTAATAATATAAATTTTGTATGTTTTTAATTTTTTACGCAACCACGCAAAAGTATCTGAACGTATTCGGGGGAAATTTGGTACATGTATAATAGTTTAACCACAATAGGGGTGATGACGGGGTACAGTAAACGAAATTCTATTCAGTCCGTCAGCGAGATGATCAAAAAATAATGGACACGTATTTTTTCTTTGGGCAATCAACCAAAAAATGACAAAGTTATAGCGCGCGTATTTTCACTTATAAGTGTACCAAAACGTGACGTCATGCGACTTGTCAAATCAATATAATATATCTCTGCAATGTTTATATTATGTGAAAAAAGCAAAAATACGTGTCCAATACTTATTGATAATATACCTGATAAACGAAGAAAAAATTAGTGATCATCCCTTTTCACCCCAGAAAAATGTTAGGTTCCTCAGAAATTCTCAAAAACATTTATGTACGACGAAAGAAGTCGATGAAATTCGCTAGTAAATTTAATACTAAAAAATTAACTACATCGCTGCATGAATCCAGCAAAACCTGTCTAAGCCTCAGCCAGTTCTTTTTTTTTCCCCTCTCTATGTTGCTGGATAAATTTTATTAAATGAGATTCGTTTTCACTTTCACAATCCGCAAATGACCTTGGTTTATAAAGTTATATATGGTACTTGTTACAAATAAAATTGTCTTATCAAACTGCTAATCACGGCTGTGCCGTCGACCTTCGGTTATATAACGCACGCAACAAACCGAACACTGGTTTTCAAAGTCAAGGTCACACTTATCTGAGGTTCCATGTATCTATGAGTCAATGTTTTCTTATTCAACATATTATTATATCATCGTAGATCAAATTTATTCATTTGACTTATTTGGAAGAAAACAGTTTTCTTTATTACTACACTACGTGGGGTTGTAAACATGCTTACGAAACATTTATGTTTCCATACTATGTCGTATTTTTCCGTCAAAATTAAATGCAGTAAATGGGAGAAGTCTTTTGTTTATACGCTTGAGACGATAATTTTATAAGAATTCATAATTGGTGCTAATATGACCATGATCCACGAGATAGGGGTTGGGGTCAGGATAGGCAACAGCGTGAATGACAGTTTTAGTACTACAAGCGTCTATTGGCTATTGAGTCGCTCACCATCAACAACACTATCAGGCGGGCCATATGCTTGTTTGCTACCCTTTTAACATAAAAAAACATGATCTTTATGATTCTCTGTAACATGATTTAAATTATATTTTCAATACAATAATCTTTTTTGAGATTAATAAAAGAGATTGTTTTAAACTTTCATGGTCACTAACATTATAGATATTAACGGGATTGTTACCATCTCCGTGATCATGGCGCTTGCAACAGTACCGAAATATCGGAGACTCATCAAAAACAAGGTACATGGTAACAATCCCGTTAATATCTATAATAAAAGAGATTTCCCTCTGCAACGCTACAAACATACAATTCTCTGTATAGATATACTTTATTATTATGTTTAAATACCTTTATCACTTCCTAATAACAACCAGTTCTGTTTAGATCACGACCAATTTATTCTCTTAACATCCTCATCTCCACAATAAATTGTATTGTTCTTGAATTATTGTGATGACTATTCTCAGTGGAAATCAATTGTAATCGTTACATTCATTTATTCGGCGACTGTGCTCAAAGGTCAATTGTGACGTTATCTTCGTCAACTTTTTTGCCAGTCATGATATACGACTAGTTATGCTAATATGCGTGCCGGTTATCTAAAGATAAATACAGCCTACAGTGTCAGTCGAAATTTGATATTGAATACGAGCAGTCATGTCGGAAAAAGTAGCGATAGTGACCGGTTCAAATAAAGGCATTGGTCTTGCTATAGTTAAAGGTTTGTGCAAGCGGTTTGAAGGTGTAGTGTATCTTACTTCCCGTGATGAAACCAGAGGGAGACAAGCGGTGGAGGAATTGGAGAAAGATGGACTCAAACCCTTGTACCATCAGTTGGATGTTGCTGATAAATCTTCGGTGGTTAAATTCGGTGATTATGTCAAGAAGAAATATGGAGGTATAGATATATTGATTAATAACGCAGGGGTTGCCCCGGAGATGCCGCTCAAAAATAACTATGAAGATAGTAAAAGTGTCATCGATATTAACTACGGAGGTTTACTAACAGTTGAAGAGGTACTGTTTCCGCTACTCAGGAATAATGCACGCGTTGTAAATGTATCAAGTGATTGTGGCCACCTATCTAACGTAAGGAATGAAGAATGGATTAAAAAATTTAGCAATAAAAACTTCACTAGAAGTGATATAAATGATTTCGTTGACTGGTATCTGGAATCTGTTAAGAAAGGGACTTTCAAAAATAGTGATTTGGCCGATAACGGATCAGTTGCATCATATAGAGTATCAAAGGTCGCGGTGAGTGCGTTAACCATTATACAGCAGAAAGAACTTGAATCAAGAGGAATCATAGTGAATTCTATGCATCCAGGGCTCGTTAGCACCGATATGACGATGGGGATAGGTTTCTTCAGTATAGATGACGCTGCAGAAACTCCCATTTATTTAGCTCTCGATTCACCGTCGACTATAAAAGGAGCATACGTGTGGTATGATAAAACAGTTCTGGATTGGTACGATTACAAGGCTGATTATTATTTCAAAAAGAATTCGGTGTACTTCCAGCTGTCTAAAAACATTTTCAAAAACTTTATTTCAATTCGCCACATCGGTGTTGGTATTTTATCTATAGCTTTGATAATAGCTTTTACGAAAATATTATAAATTAATTAATTGAAACAAAATGGTTTTATTTGCACAATTTTCCGTTTCGTGTTCATCCTTCTACATACATAGCTTCGTTGTCTTTTGCGGATGCTCGTAAATCCAACAGAGAAAGCCAGCTCATTTTCCTGGTTCGGGCACACGTCGAAAAGCATATTATTGGAGCGTTCAGCACCGAATAAATTGACATGCGCAACACACTGAATGATTGATCGCGCAGACGAATGATTCTCGTCAGTTAACCGCCAAGTAAATTACCGGATCGCAGTGCGGCAGCGTCGGTACCATGCGTTCCCATAAATTATTCATGGGCTCCATTAATGCAGTCCCGTGTAAGTGCCTGTTTGCTCGCTTTAGAAAGATTGTTTCCGCAAGGAGTTATTGCGTAAACATTGAATATCAAGAGGAGGCAATCGGGGTCCGCAGTTTCTATGTTTACAGTTGGTTTTATAGCGAGGTTGTGCCGTCATGTCTTGTTTGGTACGCGGCATCGCTGTTATGGTCGGGTGTAATGCTTTTATTATAGCTCCGTAAAGATCGGAGAGGAGTTTTCGACAAACCGAATTGAATACAAAGGTTGCGATAAAATTTAACTCTTCCGCAAAACCATATTCAGAGAGCGACCCGATTTGTATATTTTTCTTTTCCAACTTAGCATGGGGAGTTGTATCGAGGTAGTAATTAAGTTTGTTTTACTAGTGCTAGCCTGGGAACAAATGAAAAGTATAGAATAAACCAACTAATTACTTAATGTCTAAGTAAGTTAATGTCTAAGTTAGTTAATGTCCGTCATAGGACAAGTTGGTTTCGGGTCAACTTGTCATTGCCATAATTTTTATTGCTTCATGTTGGTTACATTTAGTTCTTAAATAGATTTAATAGAATTACAGCTCGTAAACATGAGCCTTGCAAGGGCATTGCAAATTGTAATAAAAGTATACAAATATTACTTTAAAATTTCATAAAATTACAATAGAATAACAATTTAAGATGATTTTGTTAGAAAAATTAAAATAGTTATGTTTTTATTTTTTTAAGCATTTAACTGCTAGATGTTTAAATCTAAAGAAAAGTTTTACCACAAAAAATCCATGAGAACCAGGCAGCGGACGGGACTCGAACCCGCACCCTTCGCAATTCGGGCGAATGCACTGACCAATGGTCCGCGTGGATTTTTTTCTGGAAATACTTTTCTTTAAAATTAAAATAGTTAAAAAAAATCATTATCATCATCAGCCTATTAATGTCCCCACTGCTGGGGCACTATGGATGGAATAGGGAGATTGGGCCATGTCCCACCACGCGGACCCAGTGCGGATTGGTGGGTGCTAACGACTGCAGATGCAGCCGGCACCAACGGCTTAACGTGCCTTCCGAAGCACGGAAGAGCTCGAGATTGTAACTTGTGGTCACCCATCCAATGACCGACCACTGCGAAAGTTGCTTAAGTTTAACGAACTCCTCATATATAAATATCATAAAAAAATATAATTTTAAAATTAGTTCATATAATATTTTAATCAATCATAAAATACAGTTAGGGTTAGGTCAAGGTTGTTTGTGGACTATAACTGCATCCAATAAGTGCCATAGATGTAGGAAGCATCGTTAAGTTGGGTCTTGTAACAAATATAGCTCCATTAATTTTATTTGTCAACCCCCCAAGGAGTATCACATATGCCTTCGATTAATAGATATTCTCACTAGCGAAATATCTATAGGTATATATATAAAATCAAAGGTGACTGACTGACATAGTGATCTATCAACGCACAGCCCAAATCACTGGACGGATCGGGCTGAAATTTGGCATGCAGGTAGATGTTATGACGTAGGCATCCGCTAAGAAAGGATTTTGATCAATTCTACCCTCAAGAGGATAAAATAGGGAATAAAAGTTTGTATGAAACTTTGTCAATTTTAAACCAATCGGGCTGAGACTTTGCATGCAGGTATAAGAAGAAGCATAGGTGAATGTCATTGTGTATAATACAAGCCTGAGAACAAAAACTGTAATCTACATTTCAGCTCTAGCGGCGGGCCGCTAGTTCATAATATTTACGTTTGATGTTTTCGTTAGTGAGTTACAATTACTTGTATTATAATAAAAAGACGGCATTATCATGTCATGGAAAACAAGAACATTATCTAATTTAAACCAATGAAGGGTCATAGATAATATCCGTGTCCGCTCCAGTTTAGATGGGCCAACAACATGTAAAAATTAGGACAAATTTTTATTTTATTATTATACATCTGTTATGGTATAAAAATAATTGAAATGAAATTTCATCTTATAAATAATCGAGCGAATAATCATTTTTTTTTACTTACCTATTTCAAAACTCTATCACTTAATTTGGATAACAATCTAAAAAAAAACTTTACTCAATAAATCTTAAGCTAATTACAAACTAAATTATAATATAACTAGAAAACCAGTGAACCAACTGTTCACCAAAACCTGATTTAAAAAAAATGTATTTAATTAATTGAGAACTTCGGAGATTTTGTGTGGTTTCGTTTGAAATTCGTGATTTCTGGAAAACCGGAAGTGCTACGTTACTCAAATCCGGATTGTAGTCTTATCAGACTATTCTTAACTTATAACTTAAACATTCTCTTTATCTATCTCTTACGGTTTAGCCGCTGAAACAGCACCACAGACAGACGGACGGACGGACGAACGGACTTGTCTAATAGATAAGAGATAATTTGTAACATGATTTGTTAATGAATGTGTAGTTAACAATACAAAGTTAACATAACATTACGAAGTTAACGCGTACTGTATGAGATTATGGAAGTTGAATGGGGAATGTAAATAAATTTAAACAAAAGACAAATCAACGAAATAGGTCTTTAAAAGGCTAAATTCATATACTGCACGAACATTCACTTTTTGGAGTTTACTCCTTAAGAATCGATTTGCATATACATATAAGGGGCCGATATGAGAAAAATGTGAGGAGTAAAATCTATCGATGAATGACATTAATGACCTCGTTACGTTTTTGTGCGCAACCTCATCTGTGCACCTTTCACTTTTAGCCATGGTAACGGATAAAAAAGATTAAGTTGTAACAAATGTCAATAAAATAAATAAACTAAAAATAGATAAAATCGGAGCAAAATTAATGAAAACAAATAAATAACAGAATATACAGAAATGCCGGTAAGTGATTTTCAGTACAGATGGAATTATAATACATATTTACAAAATGATGACTAGTGTGTGATGTTTTTGAAATTGTGTGTTTCCAGAAATACATAATAAAATATATGATGAATATCGCTGATGTTAGAAGATAAAATGTGTGACATGGAACCTATGATAGTCGAAACCATGGGACGATTCCTGAGGTGTCTCTACTTGTAACCGACTTCTTCGGACTTGATTTTGTTTTGTGTCTGTTCAAAGACAATCGTTTTTAGAGTGTAAACTCCGGTCGTGCGTCGGAGCTGACACACACAATTTTTTTTAATACAAATAAACTTAAATAAAAACTTCGTTATTTTTTTTATTTCATTATTTAGTAAGATGACTAAAGATCCCACATAAATTAGTAAAGATCAGAATGTTTCTTTATTTTCATATGCAACTTGACGCCATTGGTTTTAGGACAAGTTGAAAAAGTTAGACACGGTTTCAAACCTTGTTTAGGTAAATTTTGCATGACCTTTTTTCTTAAACTCGTGTTAAACGCATGTGCAACATTTTTTTGGTAATAAGGTTTTGGAATGGGCTGACAGGTTGCCCGCACTACAGGTATCTGTGTCCACCAAAATTCATTAATTCAAATAAAATATATACTTCAAACACTCCACGATCGAGTCTCGTTGAATATTCACAGCACTGATCACAGCAACACTTAATGGATTGTAGATGAGGGCCTGCATTAACACTCGTGCCGCAACAAAATATGCATATTCTGTTTATTCGGCATAATCCGGGCCAAGAAATGCGGGATATGATGACAACGAATGAATATTCAGCCACGGCATTAACGCGCCAACTTTATGATGTGTTTCTGAATTAAAAGTTTGAGAGCGGTGTGGCGTATTGAAATTGTGAACGACCATGTTCCCTGGTTGGAAACACACGGCCTTATATCACGGACGCGAACGCTGAATTTCTAGTTACGTCCGAACAATTAATCACTTTAAATCTAAAGAAAAGTTTACTAGAAAAAAAAATGCGGGTTCGAGTCCCGTCCGCTGCCTGGTCCGCGTGGATTTTTTTCTGGTAAACTTTTCTTTAGATTTAAACATCTAGCAGTTAAATGCTTAAAAAATAAATAAAATCATAAATAATCACTTGTTGTTAAGTGACGGTGGTGCCCAGACACGAAAATGGCTGGAAGAGCAGATTTACCTGCCACACCACACCACCTTTGTTCAAGTCCGCAAGTTGCTTTTTCTCACGTATCTTTTAAAACTTTCGGAAAAACATGAGCGTGTAATGCATTCCGTTACCGGATAGTGTGGCAAAGAAATGAGGGGGCAATGCTGGGGAAACGATTAAATATATTCAAAATACTGTTGCAACTGGGATATGATCACATGTTAGTATATGCAGTGAACAATAAGCTAAAAGAAATTAACGATAGATAAGTGTTTTCATGTAATAATGTATGGTTATCGTGTGAATGTAGTCAAATAGAAATGCCAAGGCGAAATTGTCAATTCACAAAATTGAAAGTAGCCTGAAAAAGGCATTCGCTACCCTCGAAAATAATTACCTGGTGTTGTCTTTTATGGAGAAAGACTAGGTGGCTATTTACTTAAACGAGCGCTAAAATCCGATCGAAAAATCTACTTTATCTTACCTCTTATGGACCTCTTGTCATTAAATTATGCACTTTAATAGATACAGCAGAAAATAACTATTAATGCTGTAAGTAACAATAATATTAAAAAAAATACGACCATACAATAAATTATCCATTAAAAAAAACGATGATATAAGCCTTTCATTCGCGAGTCCGACTTGTACTTTTGACGGTTTATTAATAGTTCATGTAATCTAAGATTTTATGTTATCAACTCATAAAAAACATAATATTATAATTTTTATTATTTTAAAGCATGTAACTGCTTGATGTTTAAATCTAAAGAAAATATAACTAGAAAAAATTCCACGCGGACCAGGCAGCAGACGGGACTCGAACCCGCACCCTTCGCAATCCGGGCGAATCGGTAGCATAATTGGTCAGTGCATTCGCCCGGATTGCGAAGGGTGCGGGTTCGAGTCCCGTCTGCTGCCTGGTCCGCGTGGAATTTTTTCTAGTTATATTTTCTTTAGATTTAAACATAATATTCTTTTAAAAACACAAAACCTTGTCTCAAAATATAAAAACCATTACATTTTATTAATTAATAACTAATAACAGGAGGAGGAGCTCGATGGCGCGGATGGTTAGCGCATTCGGCTGCGATCGTTGAAGTTAAGCAACTTTCGCAGTGGTCGGCCATTGGATGGGTTACCAAAAATCTTCTATTTCGAGTTCCTCCGTGCTTCGGAAGGCACGTTCAGCCGTTAGTCCCGGCTGCATCTGCATTCGTTAGAACCCGCCAATCCTGGGCCCGCGTGGTGGGTCATGGCCAAATCTCCCTATTCCATCCATAGGGAAGGCCTGTACCATAGCAGTGGGGACATTATTAGGCTGATGATGATATTTGATTAATTAAGGACTATAAACAAAAAAAATGGTTGCCTGTAAAGTCGGTTTTACGGGCGAAGATTTTACGTGACAACGTCTTTTTCTCGGTAGAATATTTATTGATATGAATATAATTAAATTGCACAATAGGAACAAGGAATTGAATGAAAATAAGAATTGCACAAATTTTAACTATAGAAATATATTTTGTTTACTAAAACATTGTACATGTAAACTTAAACTCATCGTAACGTTACCGAGCGTTACACTTTTTCATAAGTGACTCCCAGCCGCAACCTAATTTAAGACGTTGTCACGTCAAAAAGCACTTATTATTATTTATTAGATGTGCAAAAGTTGTAATGAACTAACCTAAACCTAGAACACTATGGTTGATTTTGAGCACCATTTCATACGCTGTAAATTTTAATTGAATTTATTTTTTTCGGCTTTCATTTTGTTTCGCAATATTTATCCAATTGATTTCAGTAATTTGACATTTGTATTTAAATCTTTTATTTTTAATTTTTATTTAAATTATTATCGATGACCTTAAATGTCATTTAATTTAAGTAGGCTGCTGCTGAGAATCAGTGTCGTGGCACATGTTGCCTCGACATATACTGAGCAGTGACCTGTTTGGTACACAACGTTTATGTAACACAATAAGTTATTTTTGTAATTTGTGCCAAATAAACGTTTTTATTATTATTATTATTATTCTCTTTATTTATTGTATACCATATTGATTACATTTTTAAATATTGATATAAAAATAAAAACATTTAAAAATATAAAAAATAGAAGCCAACCGGCAGCGGGAACAGGGTCCTAGCTACCGGTGGTTAGGGCCCCAGAGAGAGGAACCTCCTCACAATGCGAGCCGTGTCAAGGAGCACTGCCTTCTGTATCAGGCCCTTGATCCAGTCACCCAACTCGAGCCTCCGCAGATGACAGTCGAAGCTCTTAGCTATCAGGCCATTGACTGTCACAACTATCGGCACAATGATAGCCGAGTCAACATTCCACATGGCGACAACCTCATGAGCCAACTCAAGATATTTTATTTGTTTATCTTTCTCGGCTTTCATGAGGTTCTCGTCATGAGGGATGGCCACATCAACTATCATTGCGAGGCGCTTTTCCCGATCTATCATCACTATATCAGGCTTATTAGCAACAATAGTCCTGTCAGTGATGATAGATCGGTCCCAGTACAGCGTGATATGACCACTTTCGAGAACTGGGTCGGGCACATACCTGTAATATGGTACCTCAGAAGCAACAAGGTTGTATTTCAGGGCAAGCTGCTGATGGATAATCCTGGCCACTTGGTTGTGTTATTATTATTATTATTATTGTGCACGAAGGTGGGTTCGTTCAGCACGATGTGGTGCTGCAACTCGCCCTGGCCTTGACGCTGCTTTCTTATACGTTGCGGGTTCGATGTTGGTGGCTAGTGCGTCACTCAAATTAAAGTCACTGGCTTCAGTACGATTCACAGTTTTATTGGTGCTTCACATAATCTAATACATTGAGGTCACTACACTATATCTATTATAATCGTGCTACACGTTAAATTACTTATTATAAAAATATTAAACCACTATTAAATATGGCGACTGCGCCTTGTGTCTCACACAACATGACCACTTGCTACGGTGGTTGCTATCGGAAGAGGAAATGCGCCGCGCTGCGTTCGCGCTAGTGTAGCGTTAAATTAAGGATGCGAATTTGCATGAACAACTATATTAAATTAATAAAGGAAAGGTGAAAACAGACTACGTTTCTCGCTGCCGAAACACAAATCCGTGTGTTTCGCGGGACGCATTGTGAGTAGCATCCGCGGCGATGTGATGCGGTTATGTCGCCGGGAGAGCGAGACGGAATTAGATGAGGCCTCTCTCAGGACCGGCACTCACGCGCTGAGCGAGAGTGGTTCACTCAAATAGGTGGAAATATCGATATATAAAAAATTGTGTGTGTCAGCTCCGACGCACGATCGGAGTTTACACTCTAAAAACGATTGTCTTTGACACAAAACAAAATCAAGTCCGAAGAAATCGAAGAGAGATACCTCAGGAATCGTCCCATGGTTTCGACTATCATAGGTTCCATGTCACACATTTTACCATCTAACATCAGCGATATTCATCATTTATTTTATTATGTATTTCTGGAAACACACAATTTCAAAAATATCACACACTATTCATCATTTTTTATATATGTATCATAATTCCATCTGTACTGAAAATCAATATTCCAGAGTGATGTACACTTACCGCCATTTCTCTATATTCTGTTATTTATTTGTTTTCATTAATTTTGCTCCGATTTTATCTATTTTTAGTTTATTTATTTTATTGATATTTGCGACAACTTAATGTTTTTTATCCGTTTCCATGGCTAAAAGTGAAAAGTCAGATGAGGTTGCGCACAAAAACGTAACGAGGTCATTAATGTTTTTCTCATACCGGACCCCTTATATATGCAAATCGATTCTTAAGGAGTAAACTCCAATAAAGACGAATCTTTGAAAGTAAATAAAATAAATAAACATTTTCAACACTCACACCAATTACCCTAGCCCCAGATTAAGCACTGTAGGCTTCTGTTATGCGATTCTAGGGTAATGGATAGAATACATATACTGAGACATTATAAGTATATATAAATACATTTTAAACATCCATGAGTGTAGTACAAATGCATCACATCGTATTCATCACACAAACACTTGCCCCAACGATTGTTTTAATCTCCTTTGCCATAGAGCTTACAATCGATATATTTCTACACAAAGAAAGCACTGTAAAGCTTTTATTATGGGATGCTAGGGTAATGTTTAGAAGACAGTGTATCTTAAATATGAATATTTTATCCAGAAATATAGGTAATTAAGCATCCATGATTGAGATACGAATGCTCCTATTTCATCATACTTACATTTGCCCCCACCGGGGTTCGAACCTCACAAGTATTCGACATCTTGTAACCCAACGTGAAAGTATCTGACATAAATTTGAGAATTATTCTACCATTCGCATCCATCATTCGCCAATGCGCAACGAGTGGTCGAGACCGCCCGTTGACGTCGAGCGATTCAAACATACAGAAATTATGTCGAATCAAAAAAAATGATAAATTTAAAAATCAAAATACCCGACTGCTAAAATATTACTTCATATAAAAATTGAAAATAAAAAAAAAAACAAGTCCAGTAGCCTATAATTCTGTTAAGTAAGGAACAAAGCTACTTTAACATCGGGACCCATTAGATATTCAAGAATGGATAACATTTTTCATTAATGGGTCCCGACTGTTAAAGTAACTTTGATTCTTACTTAACAGAATAATTCGCGCACTTGCGTTGCGCAGTCGAGTAATAAATATAAATCGAGAATTCGACGCAACGCGAGTGATTCAAAAACAGAGCTCCCGTTCGCCGAAACACCAGCGAAAAACTATAGTTGTGGAAGTTAAACAACTTTAGCAATGATCGGTCATTGAATGGATGACCAAAAACTTATGTCGAGCTCCTTCGTGCTTCGGAAGGCACGTTATGCCGTTGGTCCCGGCTATATTTGTACTCGTTAGTCCCACCAATCCGCACTGGGCCTTCTCCCTGTTCCATCCAAAGGGATGGCTGAACACACATACGCATATGTTAGATAATAAACATCAAGGTCATAAGCAAGCTAAAAACAATTCAATTCAATTCAATTCAATTTATTTGCATTAAATAGGGTACAAATAAAGGTGTTACATTTCATCTAAGTTGTAGCTTAACCTATTCAGTCATATAAAGATAACATGCAAATTTTTCTATTCAATTATAATTACCTATATAAATGTCAATAATTCTTATTATAATATTATAATTATTCGATGTCGTCAATTTATCATGTCCATAATTATGTGAATGTCATAATTAGAATGGTCTTGTAAAGAATATCAAAATTAAATGTTATATTTAAACCCATTAAGCATGTCTTTAACCCATGCATCAAATCCTACCATAATTCATGAACTCAACCATACTGTAAAACGTGTTTTCATTTAACCACTTACGAAGTTTTGACTTGAACTTATTAAAGGTTTGGCTTTTAATTTCTTCTGGAATTTGATTATAAATTTTAATTGCCATCGCTGGTGCATTTGTTTGGAATCGCTTTGTTTTCGGAACTATGTCCATTTTTATTTTATTAGGATACCTCAGACTTCGATCTGTTGCATCTTTTGCGACTGTATACAAATGGTAGTGCTGCTTTACAAAAGTTGCTACTTCGAGAATGTACAAAGAAGTCAAAGTTAAAATATTTAGGTCCTTAAAATATGTTCTACAAGAAACATCCGGGGCTATATTACAAATTGCCCGTATACACCTTTTTTGGCATACAAACAGTCTTTTAATGTCCGTGCCATTTCCCCAGATTATAAGACCGTATCTTAATATCGATTCCACATAAGCGTAATAAGCTGTAATAGCTGTGGCTTTATTTGCAACGTTTGATAGTTTATGCAGAGCAAAGACAAATGAACTTATTTTATTGCTAATTTTATTTATATGTTCCGTCCAATTTAAACATGGTTCTATTATTAATCCTAGGAAAATCGTATTATTTACATGTCGAATTATTTTATCATTAAATTTAATGTCAACTGTTTTATTTTTATAATTATTAAAATTCATATTTTATTTTTAGATAATTTTAGTATGTATTAACATAATTATAATATAATATATAGTTTTTTTTTAAATTCATTAAATTAGTTTTGTCCAAGTTGATTTGTAAATTATTTTCTGAAAGCCATTTGACTATAGTTATCAGTGTGTTTATAATTTCAGTTTGATGTTCTTTTAAGGAAGCACTTTTATCCGACGTTACAATAATTGATACGTCATCAGCAAAGAGTATTGTCTTATGCTTTATAATTTTAGGTAAATCATTTATGCACAGCAGAAATAAAGGCGGTCCAAGAACACTTCCTTGAGGAACGCCGGAACATTGTTCCTCTAAATCGGACTTATAAGTGTGTTCTACCTGTTTCGAATTCAATTGTTTTGTTTCTACAAATTGAGTACGATTTTTTAAATACGTCTCTATCCAACTTAAAGCGGGACCCCTAATCCCAGTGTTCGTCAGCTTTGCCAAAAGTCGGTCATGTGATACACAATCGAAAGCTTTCGACAGATCCAAAAATAAAACAGACGTATAATTACCAGTGTTCACATTTCGTAATATTTCATCAACCATAAAGAACGCTGCATGACTTGTACATTTTTTCTTCTGGAAACCATATTGATCTTCACTTATTATTTTAAATGTGTTGAAAAATGACAAAAGACGCTGATGCATGGCCTTTTCAAAGATCTTAGAGAAAACTGAGACTAGAGTGATAGGTCTATAGTTGGATATGTCAGTTTTATCACCTTTTTTATATAAAGGCATAACTTTTGATACCTTTAGTTTATATGGAAATGTTCCACACTCAAATGATATATTTATTAAGTAAGTCAACACTTGTTTTAGTTCGTCAATACATGATTTCACTACATTAGTACAAATAGAGTCATAACCTTCAGCTGGCGAATTTTTCAGAGTCATTATAATTTTTCTTGTATCATTTTTACCAACCGGAGTAAGGAATATGGAATTTTTTGATAGTGTCGTAGAAGTTACAGTACTGTTATTGCATTCATGCTTGTGCTTGGTATGCAAGTGAAGTAATTATTCATGCAGAAGCAATTTTTTGTGGACTAGTGACTTCGATGCCGTTGTATACTATTTTATTTAAATAATTAGCAGTATTTAGCCTACTTTGTTCAGATTTTATAATACTCCAGGTAGCTCTAGCTTTATTTTTACTATTCATTACAATTTTTTTTTTATGTATTCCCTTTGTTATCCAGACTAATTTATTTGAACTTGTAACTTTTATCTTTACTATCGGGAAACAAAGAACGTAAATAAGACAAAAAAGCTCATAAAAACGATCAAAAGCATTATTTAGATTTTTATGCTCATACACCTCTGAGAAAGAAAGGCTTCTTAGATAATTTTTAAATTTACTAATATTATCTTCTGAATAACAACGTTTGTAAATAAAAAATAAACTAGGAATTTGCTTTTTGTAGTCAACTTGAAATTTTAATATTTGTGCGGTATTGTGATCAGACAGTAACAATGGCAGTATAGTGGTATAAAACCCTCTGCGTGACACACATTGCTAGCTATAATATCAAGACAGGATTTGCCACGAGTTGGAAGATTGATATGTAACATTAAATTATACTTTTTTAATATTTCATGTAACCTTGTAGTACTTTGATTTGATTCACATACATTTATGTTTAAATCTCCCGCCAATATAATAAATTTCCTTGGATATTTATTCATACATTTATACAGTAAAAGGTCAAGTTTGAGGAAGAAATAATCAATATGTCTGATAATTTTTGAAGGAATTCTATACAAGCAGATTATTATAATATTATTAGATAACAAACTAACAATACAAAATTCAAAATAATATGTCAGTGCTAAGTCATTGAAGTACAAAACATTTCTAAATTCTATTCCTTTCTTTATCAGTACACAGGCTCCACCTCTTTTGTTTGTCCTCGAGTATGAGGTGGCCAGAGGGTAGCCATGTATATTTATATTTTTTTCGTCCCCAAATCTTACAAAAGTTTCCGTAAAACATAGTATGTCCGGGTCAAAGTTATTTTTTTTCTTTATATCTCTAAGAGTTATTTCAAGTAACTCCTTTTTTGATAATAAGCCATGAATATTCTGGTGCATTAGTGTGAAGTAATTGTTTATATTAGGTTCGAAAAAATGTGTCTTTTGTGGGTGAGTTTAATGTATTATTATTGGGTAAAAGGTATCGTTCCCTTCCTAGGACTCGTGCTATTAGCTGGTAATTTTTTTATCCGTAATGATGATTTTTGAAGATTGTTTTTTATAACCTCAAAACTTAAATAAGTGTATTTGTATTCAGCAAAGTCAATGCACAGATTAATTTTAAACGTAACATGCCTTAGATACATAGCATTATTTTGATAATAGTCATTTACTTCGAGAATTGTACAGTTTTCAAAGTGTTTTGTCAATAAATTTTGGTTGTAATTTAATAACTTTACATTCAAATAATTACTGTTGTTGATAGGTATTATAATTACACGGTTATTTCTTAATTTATTCAATGTTATACATATATTTGAGTGTAATTTGTGAATATCTTGGTCATGACTGCCAATACCCAATACAACAATATCACTCTTTCCTAAGTTACTATATATGTTATTATTCTCATTATTATCTAATATTTCTGAGCTTGTTGCGCCGGTCCTGATAAGTGCAAATGTCGTATATATGTCATTCCATTTACCATTTCTTGATTGTTTTAATATTGAAGATAATCCTCCAAGTTGTTCATCCCCTAGGATAATAATATTTTTGGGTATATTTTCATGACAGGACGTCTTACGGGTTTCTATGTTTGATTTCGATAAACTTGAGATTCGATTGTTTGGCAGCATTCCCACTCGGTTCTCACTTAACAAGTTAGATGGCGCTGATTGCAAACTATCAATTTGATTGTTATCTTCTGACTGGGTAAAAATCAATGTGGTTTTCTTTGAGTTTTTTTGATTATTCTTGTTACTGGAACAGATTTTTGCCGGTATAGATGTGCCCTCAGGTGTCGGTTTTTCAGTGCCTAATTCATACTTTTCTAATTTCGTTTTTGACGCTTAATTTTTCTTTAACAAATGTTGTATCTCGGCTTCAGCAATTTCTAGTTTTTCCCATAAAACATCGAACGGCTGTATAATTATTGAACACTTAATAATGGTTGATTCAGTGATGTTATTGATGCTTCAATACTTATACTTGATTTTTATAATGTAGGTTTTATACAAAATACTATGAAAATCTATTGCTAGCACTAAATTACATAATTTAATAGAATATTTCATAAATTGCGAAATCTTTGTACACGGCTTCTGAACGGCCCGATGACGTCAGTTGCTTGTCGCCGCCTTTAAAAGACCGAGCTCCAGCCTTTGCGAGGCCCGCATCATCCCCCTCTCGGGGGATGATCGCTTCAGATGAAGCTTGTAAGGCCCTTCTGGCCATAAGCATGATTAAAGGGTGTTTTTTAGTCAGTAAGAGTCTGACATAACCCTACAGCCGGCTGTAGGGTATCCATGAGGATTTCTCACTTTTGCGAGGCGATTCTGTATCGAGCCATCGGACCTCTGAGTTAAGTAATCATTTTCATATTGTTGTTTATAACTTTTATCGGAATTATATTTCTTTAATATTGTAAGTCGTAATATAATAATATGCTTTTGCCACTTACAATAGAAATTGCTTCTGTAATCTTAGAAATTAAAATAAGAGGTTGGTTATTTGCGAGTAAAGATTTTATACTTTGTTTTGGTGTTTTAATTTTAATAATCAATAATTAGTATACTTTAAACATTTAATAATTTTGAAAGTTGTAAAGTAGTTTTACCCTTATAAAATAAAGAAATCTGAATCTATTGAACAGTTTTATTTCAGTCACCAGTCATTGATAACTTTACCGATGTGTATGAATTTTTCATTTGAACAGTAGATTGCAAATATTTCTTTAAATTAATAAATATTACTTGTCTATAAAACAAAATATTGCATTTTATCAAACTAGTTAGTCCTGGCATTGAAATTTAAGATTGAGTCAAGCTGTATTGAATAGTAGGTGGATTTTCCAAGTACAAAAGTTTTAACATCACATTTTAACTAGGGGATTTTACTTCTATGCTCAAATTAGCAAGAAACAACATTATGAATGAGGTTATCTATTCTTTAAATAAAAATCTTTATTGCACAAACTTTTTAAAATACTTCACACACAGTTAGAATAGGAGCTCGATGGCGCGGGTGGTTAGCGCGTTCGGCTGCGATCGTTGAAGTTAAGCAACTTTCGCAGTGGCCGGTCATTGGATGGGTGAACAAAAATATTCTATCTCAAGTTCCTCCGTGCTTCGGAAGGCACGTTAAGCCGTTGGTCCCGGTGGCATCTGCAGTCGTTAGCATCCACCAATTCGAAATGGGCCCGCGTGGTGGTTCATGGCCCAATCCCCCTATTCCATCCACAGGGAAGGCCTGTGCCCCAGCAGTGGGGACATTAATAGGCTGATGATGATGATGATCCCGGTATTTGTGTGATGTATATTTTTTTGAGTCTTGGATGTTTAATATGTATTTCTATATAAATATACTTATATATGTGCAGTATATGTATTCTATCCGTTACCCTAGTATCCTATAACACAAGTTTTACAGTGTGTCGTGTTACGGCAAAATAAATAGATAAATAAAAAAATGTAAAGGAAAAAGTAGAAGAACACTTTAGGATATATATGTTACAGTGTAAACTCTTTAAAAGGACACTTAGTTAGGCCCACTTGCACGTTCCAGGGTTAATTTGTTTACTTCCGAGTTAACCGTTTAACTGGGGTTAAAAAAATATTTTTTCTTGCACTGCCACGAGCAGTGTTGCCAGGTCTCCAGATTTTACAGGAGATATCCTGTTTTTCTGAAATTTATCCTGTTCTACTGTTTTTCTACATGAATCTCCTGTTTTTTTAGAATACGATTTTCTTTTTTAAATTGCATGTTGAGTTGCATTTTTCGTCATTAATAATGTAAATAACCTTAATAATTATAAAATAAATGTAATTGTCTAAAGAAAAAAATAGCTTTGAGGGGCGGCAGATTCGGGGGGGGGGGGGGGGTGCAAATCGGAAAAAGTACACCTGTGCATCTACTGTTTTTCTTTCCATACATCTACTGTTTTTTTCTATAACGCCTCCCGATTTTTGAAAATCCGACCTGGCAACACTGGCCACGAGTTAACACTAAACCTTAGGTTAAATAATTAAATAATAAACCCGACGACGTTGTAGGGTTAAATTGCTAACTTGAGGTCTTGTCAAAATTGTATAAGGTTATTAAAGGCTGTGTTGTGTTTTTACAGAGATAACATTTTTATTTTATTTATTTCTGAATGATGGATGACTTTTTGTTTTCTGATGATGACGAAGAAATTGTCGACTATGATGTAAGTACAGATTTTTTTAATCGGAGAATTGCAGAACGGATTGACCATTTTAATTTGCAGAGAGACAAAGCGTTTCATAGAAGATTTAGACTCGAAAAAGAAAACGTTCTATATTTATTAAATAAGATTGAGCATAAATTAATACAGCCTACACACAACAGGTAAGCTATCTACATTTTGTTTTTAATACTAGAGTATCTATTTATCAATATATATATATATATACTAGCGGACCCGACAGACGTTGTAATGTCTAGTATGGTAGCGCCGTCTGTCGGATCCAATGTAAAACATTCCAAAATCAACAACTACTAATAAATTAAAAATTAATTAAAAAAACATTGTCCAGCGGACAAAATTGTGAATCTAAACCATTCTCAGATCCCCTTGAACACACACAAAAAATTTCATCAAAATCGGTCCAGTCGTTCAAGAAAAGTTCAGTGACATACACACTCACAAAAGAATTATATATATAAAGATTTTTAATGTGCCTATACCTTACATCAATATCTAGTTTCGTCCCTTAGTTAATATCTATTTTGTTATGTTCACAGAGAGGCTTTGTCGCCAATGAACCAGCTACTGTGTACATTGAGGTTTTATGCAACTGGGAGTCAATTATTGAACACGGTTCCCAACTTAGGGGTTTTGTCCCCAGATTTAGGGGCTAGAAGGGTTAAAACGGACTTTTTTAGGGGCTGAAATTTTTTGGTGGTTCTTTTAGGGGCTTTTAACAAAACTTGCAATTAAATCGAAAAACAAAGCGTGTGTTTTCTTTCAGTTTTTGCGTAGAATGGAACGCACCACGATATGAAACGACTGAACTGACTGTGTGGCAGATTGTTTCCTAAGGCTGTATATGGACTAAAGTTCTTTGCCTTCCACCAATCAAAACAGGTAAATAAGATTTAATAGCCTGTCAGCTCATTTTCGTTTGATTTTCCATTCGGAAAATGTATTTATTCAATAAAATAATTTACTGTAACTAAATATGTAACATTTTAATTTATAAGCAACGAAAGAATTTAGGTAATGAGATAAGTAGGTACATATAAATTTCTATATTTAGGGGATTTTAGGGGAATTTAAAAAATACTTAGGGTAAAATTTTCGTGAGGGTTGGTAACACTGTTATTGAAATGTGGTGATTTCATCGGCGTACATGAGTCAACAGAATGTAGAACTGTCCACAGGGTCACTGATGCCATAGCCCATAGGTTGTACCCAGAATTGATATTTATGCCCACTACAGAAGAAGAGCAAAGGCAAGCTGCTACGGAATTTTATCAAATTGCTAGATTTCCTCGCGTTATTGGAGCTATTCGATTCTTAAGGAGTAAACTCCAAAAATTTTTGTCACAACACTAACTTAGTCTAACCTAGTGTGAAGTATCACCACTTAGGCCCTCGAAGTACAGATAAGCCAGAAAGATTTTTGAAAGTCAAACTAACTGTTAAATCGCTTAAGAAACATACAAAAAAATGGATGCGTGTACTTATGTAGGCGCGTGAGAAGTTATCCTTCTTTGGCATCGTTTAAAATTAGTTTTTAATTGTATGCAAATAATTAATTACAATAAATTAATAAAAAGTCTGGAAAAGGACACAGTCAATAAAGTTCAGTTTTAATTTGAAAAAATAAATAAATAATCAAAATTTTCAATTTAAATCGCTACTGAATATAATTTATTAGAACATATGTGATTTGCACTTGTATGAAACTCAAACACGTATTCCGAATATACAAACTAGAAACATGTGGATAAATATTATAAATATGAATACCTATAACTGTTACTTTATTACAAAAAATAAAGATGTGGTTTTTGGTTCTACTACACCAATGGTCAAGAGATGGCGCTGTAGTCTCCTGAATCGCGCTTTGGTTCCGTTGTTCCAGATTAATAAATACTTTTGATAGGCCTTCACAATGCAGTCGTTAGCACCCACAAAATAGAGATTCTATTTCTATTTTGTTGGTAGATTTTCTTAATGTGCGGTAAACACAAAAGTATTTTTTGTGTTACAGTGATGCGCGCGCATCTTAAAATTTCACTCTCATCATTTTTTCATAACGCGCCTAAAGAAGTATAACTTCAAAAATCACACAATCAAATTGAAAACCTCCACCTTTTTGAGGTCGACTGAAAAGAGTTTGCTAGCCAGTTGATTTTTGACCAGTTCAATGTTGTTTTAATAAACTTTAGTTTTTCACGGGTTAATGCACGAAACTTTATTTATTTATTGACGTTACGCGGCCTTTACAGGCTGCGTTTTTTTGTTCTTTTTTTTTGAAAAACGTCAATAAATAAATAAAGTTTCGTGCATTAACCCGTGAAAAACTAGTTTTATTTAACTTTAATAAAGCGCCTGCAGCTACCATGCAGGCCAGGCTGCCATATAAGCAAAGCCGCCGTAAGCCGGCTCAATGCTTACAAACTTAAAGTTTCATACAAGTACAACAAAACTGAGTAGTTTTCGGCACCTGCGCTCGAAACTTGCCTTTCATTAGACAATGAAAACTACTGAACACTACCGCCTTCACAAACAAACCTCGGGATCATGAAAGTACAAAGACTATATGGAATAACGTTCGGTAAGCGATTGTTTAATTTAAAGTAGCAACTTTCGCAAAGTCCTGTAATCGGATGGGTTGCATACGTATATAAAGCGTACGAGCTGTACATACTCATGGCCCTTACCTATAAAATATTATAAACAAAACGGTAAGTAAGTAAAGGTTTCGTTTGAAATTCGTGATTTCTCGAAAACCGTAAGTACTATGTTACTCAAATCCGGTTTGTAGTCTTATCAGACTATTCTTAACTTATAACTTAAATATTATCTTTATCTATCTCTTACGGTTTGGCCGCTGAAACAGCACCACAGACAGACGGACGGACTTGTCTAATAGATAAGAGATAATTAACATATATAACTTAAACACAAGAAATTGTAAATTAACTTTTAAAAAATGACTACTTAACCTAACCCTTGAGGAGCTCGATGGCACAAGTGGTTAGCGCGTTCAGCTGCGATCGTTGAAATTAAGCAACTTTCGCAGTGGTCAGTCATTGGATGGGTGACCAAAAATTTACTATCTCGAGCTCCTCCGTGCTTCGGAAGGCACGTTAAGCCGTTGGTCCCGGCTGCATCGCCAGTCGTTAGCACCCACCAATCAGCACTGGGCCCGCGTGGTGGGACATGGTCCAATCTCCCTATTCCGTCCATAGGAAAAGCCTGTACCCCAGTAGTGGGGACATTAATAGCTGATAATGATGATGATTTTTGGGGTCAAATAGGGAGATGGGTTAACACTGAACAAATCCACACTGCACCCACGTGGTGGGTCATGGCCCAATCTCCCTATACTATCCATAAGGAAGGCCTGTGCCTCGTCACTGTAGATATTAAGAGGCTGTTGATGTTGATGAAATTGTAATTTTAATATTGTATTGAAATCTAAATACCTAGTAATATGTTACACGTAGGAATAACAACGAAGCTAAGTCAATACGGGCTGTTGTTTAAATGAATACAACCTTAATACTTAATATGGATACATACAAGAAAAACAAAAACCAACAAAATTTATTTGTACCTATGATAAATAACAAGAGCCATACAATAATATTATGAGGGAAACATCAATATGTGGTGTTTTCAGTATTCGTTGATAAAAAAATATCATTTCGTGATAGAACTCCACTCACACACACATAAACGCGCGTGTACATGTGTGTGTTTTAATTTAAAGTAAGTAGGTACTTCTTCAACAATCAAATTTAAAAAAAAAAAACGTGTGTCTGGTTTTATAAATAAATAAATAAAACCACGATACAAATGAAACTTTTAAAGTGTTTTACATCGCTTTATTATTATTTGAATTCGCCTCATTTAACTGTAAATTTTCAGGAAATTGTTAAGTCAATGTCCCTGCCAGAATATAAGCTGAGGCAGGGAAATAGTTGACCTCTTTTTTTTGTTATTGCTTTTGTTTTGAGTAATCTTATTATTTAAGGCTAATAAAATTCTTCCTTTCTTTCTTTAATGTTAACCCGGCTTATAAAAAGTGGAAAATAAAAATAGTCCTTTCTCAGTTGGGAAACAAACACATACCACTGTACCACCGATGTTTGCAGATGAGGATTAGTCAATAACAATTAATAATTAAAAAATTCAAAAAATTCATAATTCAATATCATTTTGTAACGGGTTTTTCCCGGCTACGGATAATTTGAAACAGTCAGCTAGAATTTGAGAAGTTAACAGGGACCGTGCCTGGAGTACTGTGTGCAAAACTTATTTAAGAGGCGCCATGCACACAGTAGCAAACGATTTCAGATGGAATAAAAATGTCCACACATTAAATGTTCACATCCATTTATTCTATTATCACATATTTAATGCAGTTTACATAACCAAGAATGTTAATTTAGATTCAGCATATAAGTTAAATTTCTACCCTTAAATGAGCCTACAAAATGGGTTAGTATTACCCGGTTAATCAGTCGGAGCTGTCCATGCGGTATCCACTCATCAACGGGCGGTCTGGTCACACGTGTCACATCCCCTGGATGATGGTATTTGTAGGGCAATGGGCAGCTTCCACACCCCGGGTACACAGGCAATAGTCCTGGCTGGAGTCCACGTGTCTAGGTCCTCGTGGCTCGAAGCATCTTCTGGTTGCTGAGATTGTGGCTTTTAGGTCATCGCGGAGTGAACATTTAAAATAAAAATAAAAGGCCCTAAGCTAGGCTTAACCTAAAGAATTAATTATTATCATGGGTTCAAATTTTATGCCCATTCTGTGGGTGGGAGTTGTGGCATGTTATGATGCTCTGCCGGAGCGAAGTGCAACCAAAAAAAAAACTTATTTGTTGCAGAAAATTCCCTCACATCCTTCCTGATCTGAGGCTTATCGTGGAAAAAAAGATGATTTTTCGTGCGGTGACACAACTATTCGCATACCGAATACCTCGAGACATAAGTCATCGGTATGCGGAATCGAATCAATCAATTTAATGGAAAAAATACCATTACAAACTAAATGTTAATTGTAGAATTAACATTTTTCCACAAGGAGCGAAACGAATATATTCACTTTATTTTTAGGGATGAATTCCCTGAAAGAAACTATCAAAACTCCAAAACTATTTACTAATCGATCAGCTATCGATACCAATTAATACGATCTACAGATTCCGAACTAACAAACATGTCATCCCTATTACATCACAGATGCAAAAACCATTGTTCCTCTCATACAATGCTGGCGAAAGTCAAGACTACTCTGTATTATACAGCCTAAACAATTGATAAATTTATTATTTTTATATTTATATTAAATAATTGGTTGGCTGTATTAATTTTATGATCAATTTAATGTTAAACAAAGATTATAAGTCAAAGAAATGAAATTTATTCATAATTAAATAATCATGGACATGCGTTGCGATTCTGTAACTATTTATGTGAAGGAAAGTTTAAAGTCCGGAATTCTGAACGCAATTTAAAGTGACATTGGGGTTGACATTTGAGGTTATCAACCCTTCTGTTTATTATTATTTACCAATGATTTGATTTTACACTCAAATTAGCTCATTGATACAAAAAAAAAATTGTTACAATTTATTCAGTCTAGGCTGTTACAAGCACTTGTGAATGTCGAAAAGCTACGCCATCGGTTCGCAAATCTACGGCGGGAGACCTTGTACTGAGAAGAACCGGCAAGAAACTCAGCAAGGGCTGTTTTTTTCTCCCTGTATTATATACAGAGTCGTCAATTTGAAAAATGAGTTCAATATGAGATAACCCATGAAGTCACTTTCCATTACAAATGTAAATGATAAAACAATTATGACTATAAAATAAAAAATATAAAAAACAGATTTAAAAATAAAAAAAGTTTAGGAATGCCGTGTCCCACTGTTTAGGCATAAAAACAAATGTACCATTAAAGTTAAACACAACGATTAATAGTACCCAATGTAGCAAGAGCAGACTCATCTCCGCTGGCAGCACCCGTTCACGAGCATGACGCATGAACCAGCCATCGCTTCGCTCAACCATTTTTTAGGGAACGTAACGACCCACCTCACACGACACGAGAGTATGACTACCCATAAACACATATGGATACTAGGTAGCAAAATAGGGGAAAAAAAAATTAAGTACCAGTGTACATTACTATAAAAAACTATAAACACAACTGTAGGACACATGCATGTGATTACCTAAACACTAGTGTCGACTCTGCCACTATCCTCCAAACCCAAAATTAATTGCGACATGCTAAATATGAACGAAAAAATGTGCGGCGATGTAGGATAAGATAACTCATTATTATAGTACCAAACTTCAATATAAAAATATCGTTAACAAATTAAAGTCGTGTCACAATATTATCTTATCGCTAAAAGCGATTTCTTCTGGACAACCGTGGAAAGTTTGCAGAAACTGAAAGATTAGGGTGTTAAATTACATTTACTTATAAACTAAAAAAAACTATTAATATTACAACTTATTTTTAATAAAATTATAACTTATTCAATAATAACATAGGATTTGTTGACATTTATAATGTGATGACATATGACGATTAATTGACATGTTTAAATGGAATTATAGTTTTAATATGATTGACATTAATGTGACTAATTACAATATTAATATTTATTGGATTTCTTATAAAATAATTTGATATTTGCATGCTAATTTAGCGAATCATGTTTGAGCATCATATTTATTATAAAAACTATTTAAGGTACCATGTTTATTGTAAACTAGTGGCCCGCCCGCTTCGGGGTAGAATGGATCAAAATCCTTTCTTAGCGGATGCCTACGTCATAACATCTACCTGCATGCCAAATTTCAGCCCGATCCGTCCAGTGGTTTGGGCTGTGCGTTGATAGATCACTATGTCAGTCAGTCACCTTTGAGTTTTATATATATAGATAAATATGTATATGGATAAGAATACAATATAATAGGAGTTTCTCTTTAAAATTACTAACTAAATAAACTCATTACTTAGTAACTAGATGAATTATTAAAATATCAGTAGGTAGTGTACGATCTGACATTTGTAATTATTGTAAATTTCGACTAATCCTTCTCCTGCAATGTAACATGGCTGTGCTGCTCAGTTGCGGCTACATAGTGTAAGAACTTGCAAACAATTAGCTTTGCGCACGGCTCATCTGATATGTTAAACTGTGAAACTTTGATAACGTTGTAATATTATTTACAACGTGGGGTCCTAATGCTTTAAGGCTATTTAAGGAAATAACAAAATGGTTAGTCGACATCACAGGGGACCGAAGAGCTGGCAGCTACCTCGGACAAAGAATTAGTCTAGCCATTCAAAGGGATAACGCTTCCAGTATCTTCGGATCTTTGCCTAAAGGGACTCCTTTTAATAATTTTATTTTTTAAGGTTTTTAGTTTTAGTTTTTTTGTTCTAGTATATATATATATATAAGCTCGATGGCGCCATGAGCCATGAGGAGCTCGATGCCGCAAGTGGTTAGCGCGTTCGGCTGCGATCGTTGAAATTAAGCAACTTTCGCAGTGGTCGGTCATTGGATGGGTGACCAAAAATTACTATCTCGAGCATTGTGAGGTCGCAATATACTAATAACTTATGTTCTATTCCAGTCTCAAGTTATATATTAGAAAACAGCACATACGTAACAATGAATAAATGAATCTGAATCTGAATCCTTCGTGCTTCGAATACATATATTATGTAATTAGATTGTTATCTTAGAAAACTTTCATTGTAATATTTACATAATATGTTCATATTTAGGTTAAACCAGCCAGCGGACGGTCCCTGGCCGGCTGTTAAAGTAGCTTTGTTCCTAAATTAACAGAATGGTTTTTTTTGAAGTGAAATCTTCTTTAGCGGCGTTGTACACTTTTTTTTGTATGGGTAAAAAATGTTAAACACGCGTCACGTTAAACACGTGGGCTGATCGCATCATGACACACAATAAAATTGGAAAAGTTATTGACTTTCAATATATTGGACGAAACATAGTAATATTTTATTTTACCGTATTATAATAATAAGTCTCTATCTAGGACGTCCACGTGGCAGCTTTATTGCGAAGAAAATGCATTTTTTTTACAATAGATGTCTCTAGGTGCGTTTATATGTGATTCATGTAAGTTGATTTCTTTACGATAGATGTCACTAAGTGTGCTTAAACGTGATTCATGTAAGTTGATTTTTCTGAGAGATAAACTTTTTTAATGTAATATAAATTGTCATGTTTGTGTACGATAGCGCAATAAATAAATATTGTATTCTACCACATACATGATAGTTCTTTTATACTGATAAATTAAAGCAATTCGTGCAAAATTATTCCCTAACCATTCCAAAATATCAAAAATGCACAACCTTAATATTCAAGTTTTCACTTCTGCCGGCACTCCCGGAGTGCAACCCATCGTATTTTTTTTTTTAATTTACTCAGTAAAATTACATTACAGCTGCAGGTGTAGGTGAAACAGCAAACGTAGAGAGTGTGCACAAAAAGATGAGATTTGAATAAAACTATTAGTTGACAACAGTTCGACGGGGCTTTTTACGAGCGGCGTGATTTAAATCAGATTTTACGATTGCTACGTACGATTGCACGGCATCTATTCTTCAAACCTTATAGGAAATTTTACGACAATACATGGATACGTATTTTCATTCTGTTAATGTATGCCTTCGTGGGAAACAAATGGTGAAAGTAGTTCATTACGAAAATATTATACGTCATAATCTTATATATATCTAAATATATATGTATACTAGCTGACCCAGCGAACTTCGTACCGCCCTAAAAAAATAGGGGTTGTCCAACGGACAAAATTGTGAATCTAAACCATTCTCAGATCCCCTTGAACACACACAAAAAATTTCATCAAAATCGGTCCAGTCGTTTAAGAGAAGTTCAGTGACATACACACTCACAGAAGAATTATATATATAAAGACTTATATGCAAGGTAGGGCAGAAGAATTGTTGTGGTAGAATCCCTAAACAAGGACCCCGCGGCTTCGCATTAAGCAGTGTAGAAGGCATTCGCAGGACTTTTTTAGCGTAGTTGCGGGGTCCTCGGTGGGCAGATACTGGAGGGTTCGTTAGACTTCGTTCTTCGTTCGGTCCGTACGGCGGTGTGCCTTTTAAAGGCGCCGTCGTCTGTAAACAGCATTTTTTACCTGCGTTATAAAAATAAAGGGCAGAAGAATTGGAAATGAACTCTACTGAAGAAGTAAATTCCAACTTACAGAATTTTACAGTGTAATAACATTTTGATGGTGTTGTTTTTCTGTTGCAAAGGTTCCAGGGTTTCATGGGGTAAACGCACGGCAAGCAGTAGCCACAATGATCTTGAATCGGAACTAAAAAGTAAATGAAAAGTTTCGGAAAGTAGGATAGTATTAGGGTCATGTGGGGGGCGACGCGAGGAAGTCCCTCAACGGGAATCTCGCGGTTCCGCACTTAACAGCGTATCGTCATCAGCCTATTAATGTCCCCACTGCTGGGGCACAGGCCTTCCCCATGGATGGAATAGGGAGATTGGGCCATGACCCACCACGCGGGCCCAGTGCGGATTGGTGGGTGCTAACGACTGCAAATGCAGCCGGGACCAACGGCTTAACGTGCCTTCCGAAGCACGGAGGAGCTCGAGATAGTAATTTTTGGTCACCCATCCAATGACCGACCACTGCGAAAGTTGCTTAATTTCAACGAACGCAGCCGAACGCGCTAACCACTTGCGCTATCGAGCTCTCGTAACAGCGTATAATGCGATTCAAATAAGAATATGAAAGCCAATGACCTCCAACTGTCAAATGTCGCTTGAAAAGTACGGTTTGCAAAAAACCTTGGAACTCTTTATTAACACTCTGCTAATTCTCAATTAAAAACCACACATTTGTAAACAAACAATAACAAATCTTGCCTACCGCCACCAAAATTGCTTTTGCAACTTCTCTTCTTCTACCTATTCTCGATTATGCAGATGTTTGCTATCCCTTCTTACCTTTGATCTTCAGTAAACTTGAACGTCTGCAAAATTTTTCCATCAGATTCATTTACGATTTACGTAAGTACGACCATGTTTCATACTACAGGCAGAAATTGAAGTGGCTTCCCGTTCGTCGTCGCCGTGATCTGCATATATTATCCCTACTCTTCTCAGTACTGTTCAATCCAAAAGCTCCTGTCAATCTCAAAGAACGTTTTCAGTTTCTTTCTTCTTCTCATAATCTTCCGCTACGTTCATCTGACAATCTCCTGCTTTTCACACCTCCAACTTTTCCAAGGCGTAATAGCCACTCCTTTACCATACATGCCATCCAACTATTTAATTCTCTGCCGGAAAAGATTAGGCGTGCCCAAAGCCTAGCCTGTTTCAAATCCCTAGTTAAGGAGCATTTCTTGTCAGATGAGCATAATTTTCATTAAAATATTGCTACGGTAGGTAGTACTGCTGCATTATATTGCGATATGTGTGAATGTTTGTGTTTACTTTAATTTATTTTCAATTGACTACTTACAAAACTTTTCTCTTGTATTCCGCACAACCTTCCTCATTATTATTATCGTGCTTTCTACTTTTCCAGCTCATTGGGTTGTCTGGAAGAAATCGATGTTTAGCGATAAGACCGCCCTTTGTGCAACTGTAAATGTTTTGCCTTGTATTTGTATTCTATTCGTGTTATTTATGTTGCTGTTGTGCGATAAATTATTATTATGTTATCTTATCTTATCTTAACAAATATTGATAAATTAATATTGGTTGATATTTTTATTAGTTACCGTCAACCAAATGTCACTTTAACTTGCGGTTAGAAACTCAATTTAAGACTTTCGTTTACCTAAAGGATGCATGTTCGTATGTGACCTAGTAATAGTGCATGATTATTCATAACTACTCCGGCGGTAATGCAGAGATGAGCGGAATTGAAGAGCTAGATTCTGATTTATGTTTTTTCTCACCCAGTCTTAATAAATAAATATTTATTAAAAATAAGTTTTTTTTTCTCAATCTTAGTAAATATTTTAATAAAAAAATCTAATGTCTTTTCTCACTTAATCTTAGTTAGAAGTTTTATTAAATAAAATCTTTTTTTTTTGCTCACTCTACCTATTTGGTTTGAATTAACAGTTATGACGTCAAAATATGGCGCCCAGTCGGTCCTATTCTTAGTTGAATCGCATTATAGAGGGTATTCGCAGGGTTTTTCAGCGGATAGTATGCCGCGCTCGTAAGCCGCGCGGACTGCTTAACTGAATTGCCAAGGACCACACATCTGGAATGAAACTTCTTTTCTTATATAATCTTACATTAGGCGGCGCATAAGGCATAGGAAATGGTGCAGCGCACTCATCACTCATATATATGTATGTATATACATATATCTCTGTGGTGTCTGGGAAAACCCGATAACGCCATTTTCGACATCTTTTAGTTTGGTACTGTGTTGTTATTATTTCACAACTCCCACAATCTATCTATATATATAAAACTCAAAGGTGACTGACTGACATAGTGATCTATCAACGCACAGCCCAAACCACTGGACGGATCGGGCTAAAATTTGGCATGCAGGTAGATGTTATGACGTAAAGATTTTGATCAATTCTACCCCCAAGGGGATTAGGGAATGAAAGTTTGTATGAAACTTTATCAATTTTAAACCGATCGGGCTGAGACTTTGCATGCAGGTATAAGAAGAATCATAGATGAATGTCATTGTGTATAATACAAGCCTGAGAACAAAAACTGTAGTTTACACTTCAGCTCTACACCGAAGCGAAGCGAGGGCGGGCAGGTAGTGACATATAAGCTTTGTATCAAATATTTTAAAATAATTATAGGCGCATTTTCAGTACTTGAAACTTAAATGAAGATGTGTCTGGATTGAAAAAAGTCAACAAATATTATTTTAAATGCCCATTTTGATGATGTGTGATTTAGAATTATGATCATACTGATGAAAAGGGTGGCATACAAGCATATGGCCTGCCTGATGGGAAGCGGCCATCATAGCTTATAGATATACAAAAAAAGGTCATAATCATAATCAAAATCATTTACTCAGTTTAGGCTGTTACAAGCACATATGAATGTCTAGAAGCTACGCCATCGGTTCGTAAATCTACGGCGGGAGACCTTGTACTGAGAAGAACCGACAAGAAACTCAGCGAGGGCTGTTTTTTCTCCCTGTTTTATCATTTGCAGAGTCGTCAAGTTGAAAAATGACTTCAGAGATGATTCATGAAGTCAACTTTCATTACATAATGTGAAATTATACATTAATTGTTCACCTGCATTTTGATTGCTGTGTCACACAGTATAAATACAAACAGAGTTATTTATAATAGACTACGGTCACTAGTGCAGTTGCACTCTGGTAGTGTTATTGCACTACGGTCTTCTGTAAGGCGGAGGTTACTACCCTAGTCGGGGGCTCCAATTCGAGCAGAAAACGCTCTACATCTTTGTATATGCATACCTATGAGAAAAAATTGTATAGTTAGCAATTCTTCAGTCTTTTCCTAACTCACAAACTGCTATTTTCATTTTATGGTCGGTTATGGTGATGGCTGGTTTCTGGTATCCCTTGCTGCCTTCTGGACTTAGGATTTTTTGTTTGGTTTCTCAAAGGTATAATAGATATTTTTGTGTATTACGTTTAATATACTATTGCACCTTACTAATAATTTTGTGTAATTAGAGCACTTCTTAGATTACATGTCATTTTTTTCTCTCTGACAATGTATTTTCCAAATTTGGAGTAGGAATTCAATTTTCCATTAAGATATGTAATACACGTATGGTTTATGTATGATAGTCTGGGCCTGGTGACCTGTAAGTACAGGTAGCAATTCGTAGTTACCTTTTATGGGCACCAGTCTCCCACATAATAGGTTTATATATTTGTATTGATTAAGCTATATTTCTTTTTTATTTTTTTTAAAGCATATAACTGCTTGATGTTTAAATCTAAAGAAAATATAACTAGAAAAAGTTCCACGCGGACCAGGCAGCAGAATTTTTTTCTAGTAATTTTTTCTTTAAAGCAGCAACACATGCTTTAAAAAAATTAAAATCCACACGAACCAGGCAGCAGACGGGACTCGTACCCGCACCCTTCGCAATCCGGGCGAATGCACTGACCAATTATGCTACCGCAGCCCTCACGGACCGCGTCTAAATTCTTCTAGCCATTCTTAAGCTGCAAGGCAGCGCCATCTCTTCGCATTATAGGTATAGATTTTTTTCTAGTTATATTTTCTTTAGATTTAAACATCAAGCAGTTACATGCTTTAAAATAATAAAAATTATAAAATTTAAATATTGAAATTTCTCCTAATTGATACGTCAAATGCAATAACATACTAGGTACTTTATACATTCCGAATACTGCAAATTCCACCAATACATATGGCGGGTTCAATTTATAATCCAATAAGTAAGGTGATTGCCGCGGCAGGTTTCTTGCATGCCGGCTCGCACACCCGTGTCACAGGGGCCTGCGTATGACGTCTGACCGGGGCAGGGGCGGAATGCAAAAACATTCAACCATTAGTTTTCTGTCAACGACGCACGAGTGTGTCGTACGCGACCGCTGCTCAGGATGGGTGGGCGCCGGGTGCTGTAACAAAACACTATCGCTTACATTGTATGCCGATATTCGCACTGTATTGTACTGTATGTTTTGTAGTAAAAAAGGGATTCGAGATTTTAGCTATTAACGGGATTGTTACCATGTACCTTGTTGGAGTTTACGCCTTAAGAATCGACTTGCATATATATATATGTCGGAGAGCGTCTATTCACTTTGTCATTAGCGTTCACGGGCTTAGTGGGCGTCATTGGGGCTTGATACAGGCACAAAACCAAACAATCACTCAATCACTGTTCGTATAGTTTTAATTACGTTCTTTTAACAAAAACAAAATAAAAATGTTTCACACACACTTTACACTAAGGACACTTAAATAACGTAACAACCGAGCAGTGGGTTCAAGGTACCAATCTGACTTCACTGAACTACCGTATCACCTTTCTAGTAATGTACCGCTACGATCAGTTCCTCGCGTTTTAAATACGTGCAAAAACTACCTCCCACCTGTGAAAATCAAGATGGCGCCTCGACCCCACTCGAGGCACGTGCTCTGCTCTGATTGGGCGCGACATAAGATGATTTATAAGAGACTTTTATTAAATTGTTAAGTTACTGAACAATACAAAAATTGTAATTAATAAAATCAAATTAAATTAAGATTTTATAAAATTATTTAAAGTGTAAACAATAGCCTTTTCGCGATTGACATTCAACAAGAAACTCTACTCGTCACATAATCCGACATATATATATATATGCATATATATAGACGACCTCCGTGGCCGAGTGGTTTGTACGCCGGGTTTCATGGTGTCGCCGACTCGAGAGGTCCCGGGTTCGAATCCCGGTGGGGGCAGATGTTTGTGTGATGAATACGAGCATTTGTACTCCAGTCATGGATGTTAAATATGTATTTCTATATAAATATACTTATATATGTACAGTATATGTATTCTATCCGTTACCCTAGTATCCCATAACACAAGCCTTTACAGTGCTTACTTTGGGGCTAGGCTAATTGGTGTGAGTGTTGGAAATATTTATTTATTTATATTTATTTATAAGGGGCCCGGTATGACAAAAATGTGAGGAGTAAAATCTATAGATGAATGACCTCGTTACGTTTTTACTGTCTACGCTGTAGCAGCCGTAGTGTTGTACCTTTATTGCCTAGGACGACAAAGAAACCGCGTCGGTGTACCACCGCGCCGTTCGTTGAACACAAAACCATTGAGCTTTACAAGTAAACGTGGATATGGCATTTACAGTATCAATCTTTTTTAAGTTAAATAAACTCTTTTTGCGTCTGGTTAGACTATCGAATTTAAGGAGCAAACTCCAGTCGTGCGTCGGAGCTGACACACACATTTTTTTTTATGAGTCTCCGATATTTCAGCACTGTTGCAAGCGCTGAAAAGCGCGCAAAAATCCTATTAATAGCTATAATGTAAGTGACCATGAAAGTTTAAAACAATATAAGGGATTCGAGACCCTGAATCAGACCATTGGTTCTTCACTTTCGGTCTGATAAGATTTCAAAATTTTCAATACATACTTGGACGCCTCTTTTCATCCGTTTCAAGGATGATTTCAGGGATTGTAACTAATCTGTATCCTTTCCCGGGGTTTAAACTAGCTTTATACCAAATTTTATGGCAATCGGTTCAGCGGTTTAAACGTGTAGAGCTAACAGACAGACACGCTTTCGTTTTTATAATGTTAGTAAGGTAGTATGGATGGATGATGCCTTCATAACGAGGTTATTTTTAAACATGTAACTTTTCAACCACACTCGAGTGTTGTAAAACGCGTACATTTTCATTTTACATGCTAATTAAAGTTTCGGACCCTTCACAATTTTAAGAGGTAACGAAATTAGCTTTGAAAATTAAAATCTACCTGGACCTTTCATGATTACACGTGTTTTTATTAAATTTAGACTACACGCGGAAGTATTAGAAACAATTCTTTTTAATTATGTTATTTTTGCATTTTAAATTAAGCAATTTGTACATTGGCCGGTTATAAGATGGGTGGCCAACATTTTTCTAATCTAAAGGCACGGTTTTTAAATTGTAACTTTTATAACATCGCTGCAAGTTTTTTCGTTCATGTTTAGCATGTCGCATTTTTGATTTTAGTGAATGTTCGGAAATCAATTAAATTTGATAAATTGATAATAATAAATAGGTAATTAATGTATTATCTATACTATATATAAAACTCAAAGGCTTGACTGACTGACATAGTGATCTGTCAACGCACAGCCCAAACCACTGGACGGATCGGGCTGAAATTTGGCATGCCGGTAGATGATATGACGTAGGCATCCGCTAAGAAAGGATTTTGATCAATTCTACCCCCAAGGGGATTAGGGAATGAAAGTTTGTATGAAACTTTGTCAATTTTAAACCGATCGGGCTGAGACTTTGCATGCAGGTATAAGAAGAATCATAGATGAATATCATTGTGTATAATACAAGCCTGAGAACAAAAACTGTAGTCTACACTTCAGCTCTACACCAAAGCGAAGCGAGGGCGGCCCACTAGTGTATCATATGTGTCTTTGTTACTTGAAATTAAAAAAAAATCAAAATAATTGTTATAAAAAATTAGACCTTTTTAACAAGAATTATTCCTACAAAGTACTTTTTTATTTTCCACTTTATAAAAGCCAGAATTAAATGAGGCAATCTGAAACATTTTAAAAGTTTCACAAGCATCGTGTTTTCATAAAACGTACAACAATTGTTTTTCGTCAATAGTGAAGGCTTGTGCCCAGCAGTACATAGGTAGGCTAATGGTAATAATCTTAAGAAAATATATATTTAAAATATATATATTTTCTTTAGATTTAAACATCAAGCAGTTACATGCTTTAAAAATAATAAAAATTATAACTATAATTGCTATTTCTTCTTTCAAATGTTTAATACTTGTAAAAGTATTCATTTGACATTGTGGGTTTACCTATAATGCGAAGAGATGGCGCTGCCTTGCAGCTTAAGAATAGCTAGAAAGAATTTCGACGCGGTCCGTGAGGGCCGCGGTAGCATAATTGGTCAGTGCATTCGCCCGGATTGCGAAGGGTGCGGGTTCGAGTCCCGTCTGCTCCCTGGTTCGTGTGGATTTTAATTTTTTTAAAGCATGTGCTGCTGCTTTAAAGAAAAAATTACTAGAAAAAAATTCTGCTGCCTGGTCCGCCTGGAACTTTTTCTAGTTATATTTTCTTTAAATTTAAACATCAAGCAGTTACATGCTTTAAAAATAATAAAAATTATAACGGTAATAATCTTTCTATACTATACTCAGTCACTTTAAAGTGTGAGGGACTCGTAATTCACCTAATTCAGATGAATTATAAGTCTCTCACGGAAGTAAATTGACAGAAACTCCACAATCCACTGCTTCTTCTTAGTTAAGGGCGCTTACGAACTCCGCTTTTGCTGGGTTTGAGAGGAAAACATTCTGATTAGAAATTATTAATAGATCTAAAGAAAATATAACTAGAAAAAAAATCCACGCGGACCAGGCAGCAGACGGGACTCGAACCCGCACCCTTCGCAATCCGGGCGAATGCACTGACCAATTATGCTACCGCGGCCCTCACGGACCGCGTCGAAATTCTTTGTAGCTATTCTTAAGCTGCAAGGCAGCGCCATCTCTTCGCATTATAGGTAAACCCACAATGTCAAATGAATACTTTTACAAGTATTAAACATTTGAAAGAAGAAATAGCAATTATAGTTATAATTTTTTTTCTAGTTATATTTTCTTTAGATTTAAACATCAAGCAGTTACATGCTTTAAAAATAATAAAAAAAAAATATTAATAGATTTTTTTTTATAGCTGGGTTACGATCAAAATTAAGATTTTTGGAGATGATGATTATATTAAATTGCAGCAATTAACCTTATGGATGTTAGCGTATCTGTTTAGTATGATACTATGTCTGTATTTTTATTACTAAACTAGTGGCCCGCCCTCGCTTCGCTTCGGGACAGAATTGATCAAAATCCATTCTTAGCGCATGCCTACGTCATAACATCTACCTGCATGCCAAATTTCAGCCCGATCCGTCCAGTGGTTTGGGCTGTGCGTTGATAGATCACTATGTCAGTCAGCCACCTTTAAGTTTTATATATATAGACTAGTGACCCGCCCTCGCTTCGCTTCGGGGTGGAAATGATCAAAATCCTTTCTTAGCGGATGCCTACGTCATAACATCTACCTGCATGCCAATTTTCAGCCCGATCCGTCCAGAGGTTTGGGCTGTGCGTTGATAGATCACTATGTCAGTCAGTCACCTTTGAGTTTTATATATATATATTTTAAAGATGGTGTGATTAGGTTTTTATGTACAATTGTGGCAAACAATCGCGTGGAAGTTGACCTCATATACTATCCGCTCAAGATATCAGATATAGAATAATTATATGATGTTCGCGCGTCTGATACACTGACCTGACATCATGTCAAACCTTGTTGTCTTATTTTACTATAGTCTTTGAAGTGAAACTTTTATATGCATGCTTGACTTGGGGGGTAAGCTGGCGAATGCGTTACGCGTTACGAAAAGTGTGTGCGGGCGAGGCGAACGGGAGTTGAGTGGGGGATATAAGCAAGAGAACGCGCACCGCTGCGCGCGCATTTTCTTTCTCTCTTTCTCTTATAGCTAGTAAATGCAATATGTATATGTTCATACCTGCATATATTGTACACACATCAATATACACACATCAAAAGTGTCTAGGGATCAAGCATTTTTATGCGGATTTCTTGAGATTGAGATGTGGCTTTGTAATAAATTTATGATTTTATAAATTTATATGGATCCTTTTTGGTGCATTTCATAATTTGAATCAGGAACTGTGAATCAAATTCGAGTAAAAGATGAAAATCAGCTGTCAATATTTTCCCTATAAAAACATACAACGCATTGAAGACATTATTAGTGCTACTGTTTCCCTACTACTGATTAAAACCAACGTTATTATGGAGCGGCGACGTCATTTAAGCAGGGAAGAAATGCTCAGAGCCGTGGGAATGATAGAAGCTGGTTCCCGGCAACGTACTGTGGCTTTAGCTCTGAATACAAGTCAGAGTGTTATCAGTCGACTTTGGACACGATACCGAAGCACTGGTACCGTGGCTGAGCGCCATGGAGGACGGTATCGCTGCACCACACGGAGACAAGACCGATACATTCAAATCTTAACTCGAAGAGCTCCAACAATAACCGCCATGATGTTAGCCGTGAGGCTTCATCACTCTTCAGGGAACTTAATTAGCGACCAAACAGTCAGAAACCGCTTGCATGAAGTGAACCTTCATTCCCGAAGACCGCTACGGGTACCACCTATAGCAATGCACAATCGTAGGATTCGATATCAATGGGCTCTTGAACACAGAAATTGGGCAGAAGAACAATGGCGTTTCGTGTGCTTTTCTGATGAGTCTCATTTTGGTATGAGACCGGATACAAGACGTATACGACACTGGAGAACCCCTGGACGCCAACAGCGATTAAAATCCTGCCAGGAAGTCCATCCTTATAGTGGTGGAACCATCATGGTATGGGCGAGTATTTGGATCGGCGGAAGAACTGAGTTGATTTGGATCAGAGGCAACCTCAACGCTCAAATTTATGCTGAGACGATTGTATCAGACGTCATCGTTCCTCTACAAGTGCAAATCGGTCCCTTATTTCAGTTAATGCATGATAATGCACGACCGCACACCGCAAGAGTTGTAAGACAGACTCTCGCCGCAGCTAACATCAATGTCCTGCCCTGGCCTGCTCAGTCGCCAGACTTGAACCCGATTGAGCATGCATGGGATATGCTACAGAGAAGAGCTCTGCCGAATATGGAGGGTATCCAGTCGCAAGAAGACCTTTTTTTGTTGTTGCAACGAACATGGGCGGCCATTCCACAGCGTGATTTGGATGAACTCATTTTGAGTATGCCAAACCGATGTTCTTGTGTTGTTAGTGTTCGCGGTAGAAATACGGATTATTAATTGTTTAAGTTACCCAATAAAATTTTAGAGAAAACTGTTATTTCAGTCTTTTTTTCGAACTTTTGTGTTAGTGGTTCAAATGTCAAAAATCCCTTTATTAGGAAAATGGCAAATTTCTTTATTAATGCAAAGGTGACTTGGTTTATCGTTACTGTGACAAACGAAAACACTTTATTTGATGAATCCTTAAAGAAAATTTTAATTAATATCAATCAGGAGAAAAGTTATTGCAAAAATATATGTTGATCCCTAGACACTTTTGATGTGTGTATATACATATACATAGAGATGGAGCTAAAGAAGTTTCAGTTTCAGTCCTGTGGTCATAAGCACACTCGTTTCTTTTTTGTTTATTTATTACAATTTTTGTCTTCTGGAAAGTTCGGACGCTCTGATTCGAGTGAATCAAATCAAATAATTTATTTTTGATACACAGATTCCATGACTGTCAAAGTTACATGGATGTTAAATTGAACAGCCGTGATCAGATCCATTTGGCAAACAACTAATCCACTACGTTCTTAGAAAAATATGTAGAAAAAAACGCTGCCGGCGAGCCACCCGATCTGCGAACGCCCTTACACCGTCGTTAGAGTTTGATTGATCGGTTCGCGCTTTTGATTTTAATTGATGAAGCCTCGCGGCGCCCCACCTGAGCGATGCCAAGCATTCGCGGCCTTTTCGACCCACTCTCGATACGATACCCGCGTTCCTTTCGAATGGCTCTTTGTGAAAGGATTGCATTGTGCCTTTTGCCTTTTTAAATATTTTCCTCAATAAAACGTCGTTCTACGGTTTTCATATATGCAACAGGCGAAAAATTTATTATTATGATGGCGTATTAAGTTTTTTTTGAAGTTATACTTCTTTAGGCGCGTTATGAAAAAATGATGAGAGTGAAATTTTAAGATGCGCGCGCATCACTGTAACACAAAATTTTAACAGCATGAAGTTGGTCGCTAAAGCGACCATCAACATTGCGCATTAACCTGCAAAGTAGTAGGTAGTTTGTATGTTGCTCTCAAGCACCATTGCCCGTTAGGTAGTGAATGGCTTGGCTTATTAAATAATAGGGTTCTTGTGTCTAGTTGCTTGATTTAACACTTCTTCTAACGAGTAACTTATGCATAATCAAAACCTGACTATGCGAAAAGCAGTGATTAAGCTTGGTGTGCGGTTAAGCATGTGTATTTTTTCTTTTGCTTCAGATTAATCCTAAATGGCAACGTACACGTACTATTATGGCTCTTATACCTCCTGAAGATGCATCTTCGTTAGGCAGCAGTAGCTCCTCCGAAGACGAAGTTTTACTCCATAAGCCTGATGATTATGATATAACATATTGTAGTTCTGAACCAAGGTCTTATCCCTCTTCTTTAGACCGTATGCATATTTGGTCCAGTTCTGAAAACGAAAATGCTGATCCTACCCAACCAAACCTTCTATTTTCAGACGAAGAAACTATTCCATTGTCGCCCGTAATCAATGAAATGTTTCCTAATGGTCGGTCTCAAGAACAATTGCCATTTATGCTTAATTCAGTTTCATCAGTTTTGTCTCCATTGACTAACTCACCAGCTACGACTACGCGTTCTAAAAGAAAGTTGAACATTATGCCTAAGGTTGTGGCAAAACGAGTGAAGAGATTTATTAGGAAGCCTTTAACATTTAAGTGGCAGACCAGTAAATTCAAACATGCGGCTACAATAGAATTACCTTCATACGAACCTTCCCTTGATGCATTACTCAAATCACCATTGGATTATTTCCATGATTTTTTTTCTGAAGATATTATAACACTCATCACAGATAATACGAATTTATATTCAGTTCAAAGTGGAGCTACAAGATGTATTAATATAGCTAGTGATGATATTAGAGATTTTATTGCTATTACTTTGTTGATGGGTGTGGTTCAAATGCCAGCCTACCGAGACTATTGGAGCAATTCTTTCAGATATCCTCAAATTGCAAATATAATGAGTTTAAAAAAATATGAGAAAATAAGAAGATATCTCCATTTCGTAGATAACACATACGCAAACGATGACCGCTATTTCAAGGTGAGACCGATTCTAGAAAAAATCCGTAATAACTGTTTACAACTCGTAGAAGAGTACGAGAGTACCTTACAAAGGTACGAGAGCAGGAAGCAGGCGACAGTACTTACCAAAAAAACCAAAGAAATGGGGTTTTAAAATATTTGTACGTGCAGGAGTGTCTGGTTTGATTTATGATTTTATCCCGTACGCAGGAGAAGACACTTTTAGGGGACGGGTTTTCACAGAATATGAAAATAGTTTAGGCCTTGGAGCTAAGGTTGTTATAGCACTGTGTAGTACTATTAAAGAGAAACCCGCAACTATCTATTTTGATAATTTCTTTACTTCACTAGAGCTAATTCACCATCTTCGTGAAGAATATGGCTTTTTTAGCTTAGGAACTGTGAAAAGTAACCGCTTGCGAGGCTGCCAATCAATGCTACCATCTGACAAAATTCTAAGCAAAAAAGGCAGAGGCGCAAGCAAACAGCTTGTTTGTAATAAAAATAAAATAGCTGTTGTAAAATGGCAAGATAATAAAGCTGTTACTTTGGCTAGTTCTTTTGTTGATTCCCACCCAAAGGAAAAAATCAAGCGATACTGTAAAGACACGAAATCAAAAGTTGATGTAGAGTGTCCACAAATAGTTAAACAGTATAACGCTCATATGGGTGGGGTCGACTTGGCTGATATGCTGATCTCACTATATCGGTGGAATTTTAAAACAAAAAGGTGGTACATGGCTCTGTTTACACAATGCCTTGATATTTGTGTCAATAATGCCTGGTTGCAATATAGAAGAGATCAACCAAATACAAAACCAATGACACTAAAAAACTTTAGGGTTGTAATAGTGACCGAGCTATTACATAGAAACAGAAACCTAGAGACGGATACGCCAAGACAAAATGATAACCCTAAAAAAATTCAGACACCGACGGCTCCAAGACCACCCGATTCAGTACGATTTGACAATACGGGGCATTTGCCCATATTTATTAAAAAAGGCAGATGTAAATATTGTAAGAATGGATACACCACTGTTTCTTGCAATAAATGCAAACTTAGATTGTGTCTGCTGGAGAAGAGAAACTGTTTTTTTAACTTCCATGTGACTAATTAAATGCGTTTGATAAAAAGATATCGTTTTCTAATTAATATTTGTGATTTTTTTATGGTAATAAATAATATTATGTATAATAGTCTTATTAATTAACCTAAACTGCTCCGTACACTACGTTGCAATGTAGATGAGAAGCAACATACGTTCGGCCATCTATTATTTTGCAAGATTCGCAGCGTTGCCGATGAGCAACATACGATTTCTCGTAAATTACACATACATGATTTTTTTTATTACTTTTTTTCGTCTAAATAGACCATAAATGAGCAATATAAATCAAAGAAAACATTAATTTCGAAAAAATTCCGTCCTGCGTTAACAAAGGGTTAACTTATCAACTTAGAGGCATCATAAGGATATTTAAACCCAAACCAAACCAGGACACAGCATGAAGCTTTGCCTCTGTACCTTCTTTACTCTTGTCATGCAGCGCTATTGTTTGTGTTGTTACATAGAGAGGCGACGCGAGTGGCTGCTTAGCTTATGCCATTCCATAAAGGACCGCTCCGTTAAGCAATATGGCGTTCTTGTAACTTATTACCGACTGCGCTTGTAAGTTACAATGTAAGTAATGTGAAACAAAGTGAAGCTTGCAATGTTATACTGCAAGTTTCTCCATTGTTAAGTTTTGAAGCTGGACATGATACTTTATAGTATTATATGAAAAGTTGAAATAGGGATGATGACTAATTTTTTTTTCTTCGTTCGTCAGGTAGATTATTAAAAAGTGTTGGACACGTATTTTTTCTTTTTTCACATAATATAAACATTGCAGAGACATATTCATTTGAAAAGTCGCATGACGTCACGGTTGAGTACACTTTTAAGTGAAAATTCACTAAAAAGTGACGTCACGAGCCCCTACTCCCAAACTTTGACGCACTATAACTTTGTCATTTTTTGGTTGATTGCCCAAAGAAAAAATACGTGTCCATTATTTTTTGATAATCTAACTGGCGGACTAAATAGAATTTCGTTTACTGTACCCCGTCATCACCCCTATTGCAATTATGTGTTAAAGTTTCATTGTTATTTGGATACGGATCCCAATAATCGAAATGTGATAAATATTATTTAAAGAAACAAAAAACTATGTCGTGTTACAAGACAATGGATTTACCCACAGGAATCCACCTGTTAACCGGGCGCGGCGATATATCAACCGGAATCAAAGTCTCGCAGCTCCGGACAGTCGGTGTTAAGTTTGTAGTAATACTATTTAATTTATCAAAATCATCCATAGATGGCGTTACTGTTATGTTTAATATTTTTCTATGCAAGTTCTGAATCACGGTATTTAGTTTGTTTTTAGAATACACTTAAGTTCAATATTATTTTGAAATAGTGTTGCCGAACTATCGATATTAAAACTATCGACAATTTACATCGAAAATCATACACCCTATCGATAGGCCTATCGATAGAATCGATACAACCGATAGTATCGATACTATCGATAGCTCAGAACAAGGCAATACTATCGAATGAGTGCAATACTATCGATACTATCGATACTATTGTAGTTCGTTAATAACAAACTATTGATAGTATCGATACTATCGATAGTGTTGATTTTATCTGCAACAATACTATCGATAGTATCGACACTAGCGATTGTTTTAGACTAAATTTTGTGATTGACTATAATACCTGAAAATTGTAAACAATACGATTGCAAATTGTTAAACTATCGATACTTCGATAGTATGGTTGCAAATAAAATCGATACTATCGATAGTTTGTTATTAACGAACTACAATACTATCGATAGTATTTAACTCATCCGATAGTATTGGCTTTTTCTGTGCTATCAATAGTATCGATACTATTGATAATATCGATACTATCGATAAGCCGATCGATTGTCATACGATTGGTTGGCTATCGATAGACTATCGATTAATCATCGATAGTCGACTATCGATCGGCAACACTACTCAGAAGGTAAGGAATAATAATATTTATTTATTTTCGCCACAAATATATAAATACATAATATTATTGGAGTACAAAGGCAAGTATGTAGTACAAAGCTCTTGGTTATCTATAAATTTGTGAAGAACTGGTGTTTGAGAGAGGCAGTAGAAATACAGATCACCACAATTCGTGACTAGAAAATCAATCTCTGTTTGTGCGTTGAAATCTGAGGAATAAACAACTTATCTTGAACATGAATAGTTTTTTGAGAGGCACAATAGATCTAGGACCTTACCTTACAGGATCTGTACACCACCCAATAGTTGGGTCACCAACTGCCTGATTGTAATATACGTCGTTAGATGGTGCTGTTACATCTTGTGGTGGCGCCGCAATATATTTTAATTGTTATTTTGTAATTTATGAAGTCATGTAATGAATTAATTATATATTTCGAGTATTTCCATGCTATATCCCGGGGCTCAGCAGTTTGTTTGGGCTCGGCATTTGTTTTAGATTATCAAATTCAACGCCATCTGGGGATAATTTTAAGCACTACTACAAGATAAAACAACGCCATCTAACGACACATATATCTTTCTTGAAAGAAAACCTATACCTAATCGTAGACCTATAAAACGTATCAAAGCCCACTATGCGCTTCTGAGATTGGTGGTGTCTTAGGCGCTTTGCAGACGACGGGGCGGAGCGGGCTTTTTGTCCGCGAAGCAATAAAAACCGCGTCTGCCCATCGATGTCTGCGGCTGCCCTCGCCGCGTACACAAAGCACACGACGGGCAGAGGCAGTCAGTTCAGGACGTTCGTTCTAGTGAATAGTCCATCACTAAAAAGTGCGTGGCGCGGAGTGAGCTAGCCGCCCCGCGCCGCCGTCTGCGTTACTGCATATAAACTGGTTTGTATGATCCAAAGCGGGCAGCCGCGGACATGCCGCGCCGTCACTGCCCGCCGGGCACCCAAGGCGCGGTCTTTTTGCCCTCTGTGTGCGTTTGTAGTATAGGATTCACTTTGTGCTATCGTTCGCGGTGAAATTGACCGGCCCGCTCCGACTGCAGATGCAGCTGGATTTAACGTGTCTTCGAAAACATAGTAAAATTGTTGGTTTCCAATCACAATATGACGGACCACTGGAAAAGCAGCTTAACTTTCACAACCATTGACCGAAATCATTATTCATTGTAACTCTTCTCTCTTTATGTTTATTCCTCTTTATGCGTTTTGTGTTGTGTTGTGTTTTTGATTAATATAGCATCTTCGCCTAACCACTTATATGATTAACAACCAGAGGTAGATTATTTTTTTTATCTGTCATACTACCTCACTGTTCTTTTACTTAACATAGTCCCTGTAGCATGAGCACCTCAGTTTATCACGTTTTTTATCGCGTCTAACTGTCAAACTCCATAGTAATTTGACAATCAAACTTGATAAAAATGAGTTATATACAGGGTGTGACAAAAGTCCGAAATAAAACTTTAGGGTTTGGTTGTGTTCCTTGTATAGAATTACCTACGAAAGTTTGACGTCTGTCAGACCACTTTTATTTTCTAATTAAATTAATAATAATATCGTTTTACACCTGCCTATGACAACCCTATGAATGCGTACGATTACTACTACCTAAACAGACCCCCCTCTCTCCCCCAGGCTCGCCTGCGCACAGCTCAGATACCTACAAATTTTTATTTCGGAATTCTGTAACACCCTGTATATATCGCCGTGCTCATGCTTGGGGGGTAGGACTACATAGTATATTCTTATCTTCATCGCTTCTTTTAAACTATAATTCTCTGACGTCTGAATAGTTGTTCCCCGAGTTAGTTTGCTCGCTACATTTTACATCCACTTCATACTTAGGAGCAGAGAGCGCTGAATATTATATTCCAACTTCGTCTCTATGAGATAAATAAAGCATTAATAAAGTAAAATGGAGCAAAGACATTCACAATTTGAAGATTCTACATGAGAATAACGACTAAAATGTAGAGTAGAAGAATACAATGAATTTATTAAACGGCTTCGTACTATAGAAATGAAAGTAAAGTTGTTGTTGTTCAGACCAGACAATCAGAAGTTTATAAAAAATGTTACAGATAAAGTAACACATTGACTCATGTCGATTTGTATTAAATAAATGTTTATTTCTTAAAGTATTTGGTCTAAGGAGCCTCAATATATCGATTTCACTTCATTAAAGCAGAATATTGCTGTAGAAAAATAATTTAAAAAAATATTTTTTCTGTCTATACTTTTTAAACACTAAAAACGCTGTTAACCACATCCGCCATGATTGTGACGTCTTTGGTAGTAAACAACTAAATGTCATTCATACATAACCTTCAAACTTGTATTATTAAAACTGATAATAAATGAAGAGACTTAAAATATTATTCAATGAGTACTTACATCAAAGTGATCTTGGCAAACATATTTTTTTCTATGAGTCGATAAAGTTGCAGGATCCCTTTTAGCAAATTCTAACCAGGTATTGTATAGGTTAATTTCTTTCGGCACTTTAATCCACAACTTTCCTGGAGTCTTCAAGGATGTGCTTTTACATTCTCTTACAGTACAATAATGATAATTACTATATTTTTCGTGGTATTTATTAAAAATCATGTTTTTTTATTATAAACTCAGATAGGTTATTTTCTACGTGCTTACGAGTTTTTGTTTACTACCGGTTGACGTCATGGCATAGATAATCTATAGACTAAAATGGCCGACAGCGTTTTTGTATGTCCATGAAAAGTCTATACTAAAATTAGAGATTTGTAGCTTTCTAGGTCTCAAAAAAATACAATACATTTTTTTCGGTCTAATAGATCATTTATTAACCATTTAAAACCTTTTTCCAAAAAGGGTCAACTAGCCTATTATTTTGATGTTGAAACTGGTGTCGATACTGGCATGATTTTCTTAACCTAAAATTAAATTTGACAACGGTGTGTCCTTGTCGTTCTCTATACAGATGAAAGGAAAACTGATCTTTAAATTTTTTAGTTTTAAAAATCATGTCGTCATCGACACTCTTCTCCACCTGAATAAAAGCTGTTATCATAGTAGAAAGACATGAATCTTCAAAGACAGCCAACCAACGGGTTAGCGTGCTTAGATTAAAACAAAAAGGGTAGATACGGTACGCTCATACTTGCATTAAACAAAAAAAAATGGTTGCCTGTAAAGTCGGTTTTACGGGCGAAGATTTTACGTGACAACGTCTTTTTCTCGGTAGAATATTTATTGATATGAATATAATTAAATTGCACAATAGGAACAAGGAATTGAATGAAAATAAGAATTGCACAAATTTTAACTATAGAAATATATTTTGTTTACTAAAACATTGTACATGTAAACTTAAACTTAACACGAGAGACTCATCGTAACGTTACCGAGCGTTACACTTTTTCATAAGTGACTCCCAGCCGCAACCTAATTTAAGACGTTGTCACGTCAAAACTGATCCCACGGCAGCGCGAACGGGACGGCGAGATCCGCGTCACTGCATTACCGACCCGAACGAAACAGCACGTTAAGTTTCAACGGCAGCGCAAACGAGACGGTGAGATCCACGTCACTGTATGACCGACCAATCAGGCGACCAGTACTTGACGTTACTACCGAATAAGATACCAAACAAACAACATTTTTTATGAAAAAATATATTAAATAAAACTAGTTTAAACGGGATAATGCACGAAACTTTATTTATTTATTGACGTTTCGTAGCCTTTACAGGCTTCGTCGTCAGAATAAAGATAGACAATAAATAAATAAAGTTTCGTGCATTATCCCGTTTAAACTAGTTTTATGTGCGTGAAAACCTAAGAAACGAAAAAATATATTTTATAGTACGTACTTACGAATGAATAGTGATGCCGTGGGTTTTATTTTTAGTTCTTCAGCAATTTGAGCACTTTTTAAAAACACATTCAGGGATTGTTTTATCATATAAACACAAAATATTAGCAATATTTCTTTTTGGCGTTCACATGTACGTCGTTTGCATGTCAAGTTGTGACTAAAGCAATTAGAGTCGTGGACCACAATTGGTGCGGATCACTTTTGTGATGCTAGTGCCGTATCTACCCTTTTTGTTTTTATCTAAGTTAGCGTGCCTTCCAAAGAACGAAAGTGCTGGAGAGAATCAATATAATCTTATGACCAACCATTGCGACAGGAGCTTAACTTCCACGATCGTAGACCTAACGCGTTAACCACTTGCGCCATCAAACTCCTCGTAATTTTATACATACCGAATATTAAGAGGCACCGGTTTATTTTGATAGGTAATCCTCAAGATGTGATGCTGGGCGAATTTAAGGCAGCCGCCAAACAAATTATCTCATTTATAACCGGAACTACCTATCTTGGCAATCTGTCATAATTTTTCATAGATTAAATTAATTAATTTTGTGTCTATCCAATTAAGTCCAATATTCCAGTTTGAAATCAAAAAGTTTAAAGGTGCTGCTGAAATGACAAACACTCTCAAACTTGTTGCTTGTGTTCTGTGGCGTTTTTTAAAATGCTAGGAAAGTCAAAACTTTACATTGAATATTTTTTTAAAAGAATACCTGGGGTGTGATCTGCTATCGATCGCGAAGCCAAAAATATAGTTCTTAGAGTTTTTGTCTGTTTGCCTGTATGTATGTCCGGGATAAACTCAAAAAGTACTGCATGGATTTACTTCAAAATTGACACGAATATTATTAAGAAGTCAGGTCAACATATAGGCTACATATTGTCACAAATGCTCTCGAAACAGAAACGCGAAAGTGCATGAGACCGAATTTGTCAGAGCACCGCGGGTCGCGATAGACGTCGAGTAATGCGGCTCATTCTAAAATGAGCCTTATGCAGTGCGGCGTAAGGGAGAACGCAAACACATCTGCACTTGTTTACAAGTTATGCGCGTTACCGCGTAGGTATAAGTAGGTACGTACTCGCGGGTGCTAGCTAACTCTCAATTTAACAGGTACTTTCTAGAATGCGTCGATTGTCCTATATAAGCGCCAACGGCGCCGCGCAGAGACAGTTGAGTTTCAACAGCGATTTCGGAACGAATCCAAAGGCGATCAAAGTGCAACAAAAGTATTCAAGTGCGATTGAGACTTGTGTAGTGAAATACAGTGTTTAGTGAGTGTATTGTGATTAACATTGTGTGTTAATTGTGTGGTGAATAAAGTTCTGTCAAGCGTGTACTGGCATATAATTTCGAACCCCATCCCGACACGTAACAATATTATCACGCTATCACCTACGGGGAACGAGCAGTGAACCTTTATTCCTAACTCCACGCGTACAAAGTCTGGGGCGGCCGCTAGTAATGAAAATTGAAATACTTATTATTTTCGTATTTATGAATAATAATACCTATATTATTAAACCCAAGACTTTACAACATAAAACGTTATTCGGATTCTCTAATTTTGATATCAGTAGTGGTCAATAATTTCTCCGTTAGTAGGATCTTTAATTAAAAGATTAATACTTATTACGCAGCTAGGGACGTAAAATCTCGACCAAAGTAATTAAGTTTTCAGTGCCCGAACCTGAGAGGTTACAAATACCTATCAAAAGGCCATCCTTGTAAAATGGGAAAGTAAAACCTCTCTAGCACAATCAAAAGAAGTCTCTAGTAAGGAAACTCCGTTTCTTAGATTACTCTAGGCAATGGAAGTTTATGAGAAACTTTTTCACGACATTGGCCAGACTCAATTCTAGGAAGTTGATAAAATTCAAAATTCAATATCGTTTATTCAGTCTAGGCTGTTACAAGCACTTGTGAATGTCGAAAAGCTACGCCATCTATTAGCAAATCTACGGCGGGAGACCTTGTACTGAGAAGAACCGCCAAGAAACTCAGCAAGGGCTGTTTTTTTCTCCCTGTATTATATACAGAGTCGTCCAATAGAAAAATTACTTCAATGTGAGGTAACTCATAAAGTCACTTTCCATTACAAATGCAAATAATATAAAAATTATGAGTATAAATTAAAAAAATATATAAAAAACTGGTTTAACAAAGTTTAGGAATGCCGTGTCCTATTATTGAGGCAAAAAAATGAACTATGAAAGTTTAGTACAACGATTAATAGTACCCAATGTAGCAAGAGCAGACTCATCTCCGCTGGCAGCACTCGTTCACGAGCATGACGCATGAACCAGCCATCGCTTCGCTCAACCATTTTTTTGGGAACGCAACGACCCGCCTCACACGACACCACCGAAGAGTATTTAAGAGAGCATGACTACTCATAACAACACATGGATACTATGTTACAAAAATGGAAAAAAATATATAAGTAAGTACCAGTGTACGGTTCAATAAACCGCACAATATAATTATTTCACATTTTATATTTTGCAGCATTGCATTTTTACTTTGGTGTGTCGAATCTAGAACGCGACGCATCAGTCTACGTTTCATCCGCGACTCATAAACACCATACACTATTTCATTACTCAAATAAGTTTCGTGTGCCAATAAACGGTATCTCTGTGAAATCCATTTTCTTTTCTTGTACGTACACACATCCCGTACAAAATGGTCCTTCGAGTCTCCGAAGGCGGGACCAAATTTGTGTGATCAAGTGCTTGGTTAAGCCGTGTGAGTGTTTGAATTCAGGACACCACTCTGCCACGTCGAGTTAAATAAGTCACAAGTCCGGTCTTTGGTGAGTTATCTATTGCTTTCAAGTTATTTTACAAACATGGAAGAACTTTTGAGTAATCAGAACCGCATCATGGAAACTATGAACACTCTTCTCGTTAATTTCAAGAAAGTTAGGTCCGAGCGCAAAACTGAAAAACTGTACATGATATTCTTTAAGATCCTAGTGACATTGAAGTGGTCGAACGTGACAGAAGGAAGTTTATGCGACTCCTCCACCACGAATGTAGGCACGGCATCTGGATCAAATTCCTTCAGCAGGGTGAAGATGTCCTGCTGACTTTTCTGGGTTCCATGCCTCCGGAGAGATGGCATCTAATCCGTCTTGCTAACGGACCTGAACAGCAATGCCTTGCTACTACAAACCGCCTTCTTTTTGGAGTCCGATTTGCAGATCTGCAGGATTCTGATCCCGTCCATTGTATCTATGGCGGTTTGAATGAACGCCAACAAATCTCTAGCTATGCGTTATGGGAACCTATTGCACGCACGACGGCTGTTATCGAGTGAGACGCGAATAAGATTCTCACAGTATAAGCCGTTTGCAAGCATGCATCGCACTGCACTTTTTCTACCTGTACCATATAAGGCATACAATCATCATCATCATCACTAGCCTATAAATGTCCCCACTGCTGGGGCACATGCATGGAATGGGGAGATTGGGCCATAATCCACCACGCGGGCCCAGTGCGGATTAACGTGCCTTCCGAAGCTCTGAGGAGCTCGAGATAGTAAATTTTTGGTCACCCATCCATTGACCGACCACTGCGAAGGTTGCTTAACTTCAACGATCGCAGCCGAGCTCCTGCACAATATGTTTCGAAATTTGAAATGGATCCGAAAAGATGGCCTACTTTCTCTGCCATTTTAGTATGGTAACCTAATATTTGTGAGTAGGCTCAATAAAATTTGAAGTGAGATACTCGACGCGGGCGTGATAAAAATTTAAAACCGTAGTCGTTATTCTCTGCTACGGCCGGTGCGGCGTCAAATGATATTTCTCGGCGAAACAACATCACACGGACGAGGCCAAATTTTGAATGCGAACGTTCTACCTTCAGAAGAAGTTACTTCGCCAACAAATTCTTGAATATATTAAGTTTATCTCGAGACTGGGAGATTTGTGAGCCCGGGCTAAGTTTCGTATAAATCCTTAATGCTTACTTCGCATTTATTTGTCGATGCAAAAGAGTTGAAGTGATTTTATTTTATTTCTCTGAAAGGTTGTCAGATTCAAAGAATGATTGGCACATTATAGAGAGAGCTGTTCGCACCGTAAACAATTTAAAGTCAAGACAATCCCTTAGAGAAAATTTTAAATAAAATAATATTTGAACACTGGCGTTGCAATACATTTATAAAAATTTAATATAGATATGTAAGATAAAACTACGATGCATTTGCAAAAAAAAGTCAAACCCATAACTTTAACACGAGATTTAAGAACAAGCTTGCCGTTCAATGTTTTAGACTCCAAATAACAAGAGGTTCATTTCTGGATTGTAGTATTGTATTGTTTAATAAAGCTCCCTAAGATCTGATTGAGCCTCCAATAACCAAATTTAAATCTCAGATCAAGAATACTCTTATGAATAAGGGCTATTATAAAGTTGATGATTATCTAAATGATTGTAATGCATGGACATAATGTTTCTTGTAATTTGATATTTGATGGGTTTTATTCATTTTTGTGCAGCCCTTGCCGGTTCTTCTCAGTACAAGTTCTCCCACCGTGGTTTTGCGAACCGATGGCGTAGCTTCTTGACCTTCACAAGTACTTGTAACAGCCTTGACTGAATAAATGACTTTGCATTTCATTTTCATTTTATTTCATTTAATAAAGGAACATGGTAAATCTACAGAAATTTTAAACCGAAACTTTAATTAACTACTTTCATTTAGAGCAAAGTTATTACTGTTCAGGATTTTTGTTACAAAAGGAACTTTGAACAAATTCAAAAGGCTTTTGAGTACAAAGTCGAGTCGAGTTAATCCAATACAAGCTTTTAAGTTACAAACTTTTAGTCCAACAAAACGTAATATAAAATTGTCAATCCAAGATTTTAAAATACACACCGAATACAAAATTATGAGTACGTTTACGACGTCCACACGACATACACGTCATTTTGATTACACAAAGGAATGATTGACTGATTAAGGAAATATTTTGATTAGAAAAACGTAACTTTTTGTAGCAGTTGTGATTTCGTATTAGACTCAAGAAGTAAGTGCTGATCGAACAAAACTTAGCAGCTTTCTAATTTTAATCTCAAATATTAAGATAACTACTTAAGTATCAAATTAGTTTGCATCAACCTTAAAAAGGAGTTGCTAAATTGCTAAGTCAATTCCAAAAACAGTGATTAACTAAAATTGAACTTGGATTCTCTTAAAATAATTTCTCAACGTGGACATTGAGCAATAACAATGTTTTTTACTTTTGCGTATTAAAAATAAATAAATTAATAAATATATCATTGACATAAGTTGAAATACCTACTGCAGCACGTTTCAACCCCTGTTAATTCATATCTTACGATTTTGAAGATGTTGCAAACCAAAATTCCCTTTAGACGTTAAGCGACTTTAACTTTTTGCTACCACCTTTAATGTCTCTCTCTGGTCGGTCCCTCATGACTGAGGATCGTGGTCAGCATGCTAGTTGCATCTGCAAATTTGGACGACGACGTTTCTTTTATTTGATCTGTCCGTCTAGTTGGTGAACGACCGCGCGATCGTTTGCCTTCGGTGTTCCCAACAACAATAATTTTTTCCAAATTGCCGTCATCCTTGCGCATTTTTGTACCTTTAATGTAGTTAGCTTTAATAAATTGAATTCTATATAACACCATCGAACTACTTATTATTAATTTTATAAAGTAGCTAAGTAAAATATTGTAGCTGCGAGTAAGTCCCAGTACTTTGTTAGCCTCTTATTAGAATTGTAACTAGTTCGCTTACAAAGTTCCGCTGAAGGACGCCAACCGGCTGACATAGTATCGGCTCTGAAATCTAATTGGTCTAGATTCTGCTACAATACCTTCCTGTCCTACCCGCAAATTGACTGAAGTCTGTCATCAACACAATATGCTATTTTCTGTATCTTTAATTTTCTTTTCCTACTTTTTGCTTTCCGCATAACTATCTTAGTATTATTTTGATAGAAAACGTTTTATTAAAAATCTAAAATACATGTTGGTTGCCTTTATAGCGGATTATCGCTGTATTAAATTGAGGGTTGGTTTCTGGGGGTTGATTGACAGGGGGTTTCTTAAATCAAAAATAACTGGTACCCTGTTTCCACAGATCGCTGTGGCCCAATTTACTCGCAATTTTTGAACCTTATTCATCTATCATAAGTAAATACATAAAATAATTTCGTCAGCACGATTTAGAAAATAAACCCGAACATTTTATTAGCACCATCTTTCGTAACCAAATGGTACTAAATACATATCAAACCCAAAATAAACTAAACATTGTTTAAGGTTGAACAAATGTTTATTGGACAACAATCCTGTAATGGTATTGTGTCTACATACACTCGAAATAAAGAAAAGACAATTTAAATAATTAAGATCTCCCGTTGTCTGATTACTAATTAATATCTACTGAAGCAGTCCGAAAAGGCTGTGAGAGTGTTTGTAGCGCGGCGAGACGCTCAGAATAGCAATATAATTTTCTTACTTATTAACTCAGCTAATACCGTTTACCGCGTCGTCGGTAATTAAAAATCGTTGAAAATGGAAAATAAATATGTTTCCAAAAAATATGTATTTCCAAAAAATTGTTTTGGATATTTAAATTTGTTAGTAGCGTTTAATTTAGAGGCTCGTGTGCGTCGCCCGCAGCAGGCGCATACCCGTAACTCTCTTCCACACATTGGATACACTGCCCTGTTTATTTAACTTTATGGTAGCATAAAAATTATTAAAATTAAGCTTCGAAAGAATGTTGCCCGTTTAATAAACCTTAAACATTACTCTCGATCAACAATATCCTTTAGTACAATATATGAAAGCTAACGTAATTTTTATATTTCTACCCCCATCTAACACCAACAATAGGAAAATAATCACGCGATCTATACATCCCTCTCATTCCAGTGCTTCTATTGGTTAGAAACATGGTTTGAAAATTTGACCAATAATATTTTTTACTTATCTAACGGTTTCACACATAAGACATTTTAAATGCCAACTTTACTTGAGCAAGCACTTATCCTAAGTGCATCTATATATATAAAACTCAAAGGTGACTGACTGACATAGTGATCTATCAACGCACACCCCAAACCACTGGACGGATCGGACTGAAATTTGGCATGCAGGTAGATGTTATGACGTAGGCATCCGTTAAGAAAGGATTTTGATCAATTCTACCCCCAAGGGGATAAAATAGGGAATGAAAATTTGTGAAACTTTGTCAATTTTAAACCGATCGGGCTGAGACTTTGCAAGCAGGTATAAGAAGAATCATAGATGAATGTCATTGTGTATAATACAAGCCTGAGAACAAAAACTGTAGTCTACACTTCAGCTCTACATCGAAGCGAAGCGAGGGCGGGCTGCTAGTATTGAATAAAGTAAATAAATATAAATTGAAAAGACTTATTTACATGAGAGTTCTTGCTTTCGATGAGGCGACAAAATTTGAAATAAACTCTTATAAAAAAGGTATTTCGACAAAAATGACACATAGGAGATTTTGAAGTGGCAAAGACGATATCCAGTCATATGTCAGTTTTTTATGTTAAAAGTGTGGCAAACAAGCATATGGCTCGCGTGCGGCCTCCATAGCCATTACCAGGGCTTGAAACCGGTTTCGAAAATACCGGTAAATAAAGGTTAATACCGGTTTTTAGTAAAGGTTTCGTTCGGAGCGCGTCCGATATGAAAGCTGTACCTAAAACCTTAATAAACCGGTTCATTCCAGAGCGACACGTGCACGCGTCGGCATTGCTTGAAGTTTGTTTTGTTTGAACTAATCAAGCCACAACTTGTTAATGCTCAGAGATTGATGCATTTATTGACACGTTTGCTACACGGACACGGAGCAGACACAAAGGTGTACGGTCCGGAACCTTTGCTGCCCATACCTCAGGCCCAAATTAAAACGTGGCTGCGTGAAATAACTCAGAAGGATGCCGGCAAACGAAAGACGCGGTTCCGGCGGTAAATTAAAGTTTTGCCCTCCCTGACTAGTCATTGTCCCCTAAACAAACACCTATATACAATAGGAGTTACAGACAGCCCCCTATGCAGAGGATGCATGGAGGCAGAAGAAACGCCACAGCATATCATCATGGAATGCAGGAGTATGACCGACCAACGGGCACGACTTCTCCAGTCACCAGAATCGTTTCCGGAAGCTTGCAGCAGTCTACCAAGGCTGCTTTCTTTCTGGACCGATATAGGCTGGCTGGAGTAAACGGGAATGTTTTTGAGACACGCACAATCGTCCAATAATTAGGACTAAGTGCGGAAACCGCCCTGAAGAACTAACTAACTAACTAACTGACACGTTTGCTAGCGTCTAATGAGTCAAGTTATTCATTTTGTAGTTGTGTACTGACACACTACTTCACTCACTCGCTCTGTAGTTGGAAAGAAACTGACATAAAATCATTATAAATTTGAATTGAAACTTCGAAGGTGATGCCGTCAGTAAGAGCGAAATGAAACCCTTTAAAAACTTCTAAATTGATTCAAAACCTATTTGATTTCACTTTTTAGGAAAACCGGTTTTTATAAGGTTAAGGTAGAGCCAAACCTAAATAAAACGCTCCTAATGTACTTGATACTGATTTAGGTTTGAAAATTAACCGATAAACAAGCTCTGGCCATTACCCTAACCCCATCTTCTACCCCGTGGAGCAATGAAACCCTATTCACCGACAGAAACTCGACACCACCAAAGTTGTCAGTTCCAATGAACATTAGTAATTCACTTGTTTTCGGTTTCCGACGTTTCCAGGAATATTTCAGAATGTTTCAAAATTATTCCCTTAAATTTATAATCACTGAGAATTCAGATGAAATCCTCGACTAGCCCTTTAAATATGTAGCGTTTCTTGAACCATTTATGGCGTAGGGAACGAAATAAGGGTTTGTATTATTGTGATCCATCTTTTTAGATAAACCAATTTTAAAGACAATTTTTTTAAGGAGCTCGATGGCGCTAGTGGTTAGCGCGTTCGGCTTGCAGTCGTTGAAGTTGAGCAACTTTCGCAGTGGTCGGTCATTAGATAGGAGACCAAAAATTTACTATCTCGAGCTCCTCCGTGCTTCGGAAGGCACGTTAAGCCGTTGGTCCCGGCTGCATCTGCACTCGTTAGCCCGCGTGGTGGGTCATGGCCAATCTCTCCAATCCATCCATAGGGAAGGCCTGTGCCCCAGCAGTGGGGACATTAATAGGCTGATGATGAATTTTGAAGACCGCTTAGTGCACCGACAGCGTTCCTGCATTTTGCTCTAAGTTCTTCTTAGTACTCCATTTAACTAACAAGAAGTATTATTATTATTCCAGATTTTTGGGGCTATTCAGTCCTAATGGGACTGTAGTCACTACGACCTATAAGATCTATTGTGACTAGGGTTACCATCCGTCCGGATTAGTCCGGACATGTTCGGACTTCTAGACTGTAGTCCGAACTTTGTCTGGACCTTTAAATTGTTCGGATTTTTTAAATTACATTGAATATGAATAATAAAAGTACATATTAATTTAAATACCATACCATTGTAACTAAGTGAGTAATGGTACCATTTTAGAGCTAAGTCTCTTTAACAATTTATCAATATGTGGGCCCCATTGAAGCTTAAAATCTATTAGTAATCCCTAAGAATACTGTGGTGTCTACAAGGCCGACATTCCTATCCTTTACATTCACACGGTTTCTTACTGTTTTACTAGGGAATACACATTTCATACATTTCGTTTTTCCTTCATTAAGTAATAAATTATTATCATTGAACCAGTGGACTACCTTAGAGATACAACTGTTTACGTCGTCAATAACTGTTTCCTTGCGTTTGAGTTTAAACAAAAGTGATGTATTATCCGCGAACAATACTATCTCATGGTTATCTCTTGCATAGTAAGGTAAGTCATTAATATAAATTAAAAATAAGAAAGGACAAAGGATTGAGCCCCCATCTTTACCGGCGAATCTGGAGGCTAATTGCCATTAATGTGAACCCTCTGAATCCTATCCCTCAGGTATGATTCAATAAGATATAGATCGGTATCTCTAAATCCATAGTGGTGGAGTTTCCTGAGTATTGTTTCATGAAAGACGCAATCAAAAGCCTTTCACAAGTCGCAAAACACACCTGGAGTGTCCCGCGAGTTCTCCCAGGCGTTAAAAATTTGTTTGTATAAGTTCAACAAAAAGTGGCAAAAGGTCTGGACTTTTTTCCAAATGTCAGGGTTTTTGTCAGGACGATTTTATTTATTTTTAAGCATTTAACTGCTAGATGTTTAAATCTAAAGAAAAGTTTACTAGAAAAAAATTCACGCGCAAAAAATCATTTTTTTTTCTAGTAAACTTTTCTTTAGATTTAGACATCTAGCAGTTAAATGCCTAAAAATAAATAAAATCATAACTATAATTACTATTTCTTCTTTCAAATGTTCAATACTTGAAAAAGTATAGTGGGTTACCTACAATGCGAAGAGATGGTGCTGCCTTGCAGCTTAAGGCTAGGAAAATTTCGACGCGGCTAATAGGGCCGTGGTAGCATAAATTTTTGTCAGGACTTTTGAAATTCCTAAATGGTAACCCTACGTAACTCGCCACCAAGTTAAAGTATCTCTTTTAAGTTGACAACTTCCAAGAATCGCAGAACGTTTCTAACTTTTAGAGATTTGATTTCCTCTGGATGTATTATAATATGTCGTTCCAGATAAATACTACGTTTGTGGATAAGAAGCCTGTATTCAGATATCTGATCTGAATCTGGGCTTCTTATCCACTAAATACCAAGTGTTCGATAGCTTAATGTCTTCTATATGTGGATTTCTCAATAAAAATCGGATTTCAGATTATAGAATATTATTCATAGTAAAATACAGATCTATTAAAATTATGTGCGAACGTTGTCTTTTTTGAATTCGAATCCAAGAGGGAGAGTGAATCTATATAAATCAAAATGAGTGAATGTAGTAACGAATGGGTACGAAATGAATGTATGAATGGACGATGACGATGGACCGATTGCAGTTTCTCTCTTCGAAGGATAGATGGCGTTAACATACCGCCGGCCTTGGAAAATTTAGTTTCCAACAAGATCACGCGTTCGTATTCTCGCAGACTTCTTCATCAGGATGCCGAGGAAGAGGACAAAGCTTCGAAAATGTCCTTTGTATATTTCCTGCTGCCGTCCGTATTTCAGCCGCTCGAGATATGCCGTCTGTGCCACGGTTGACTCTCATGATTCTGCCAAGCCGCCATCTCAATGGTGGTAAATTGTCCTCCTTTATCAACACCAACATATTTTCACGAAGATCAGGAGCAGCGGACTTTCACTTGGTACGGGTCTGCATTTCTGAAATATACTCCGCAGTCGCAGTAAAGTGTTGTCGCATCTGTTCGATTATGTCGTAGCGGAGAAGGCGTCCAGGAATAGCCGTCGTCAGGTCTTCGCAAGCTGGAGCGGTCAGAGGCCTTCCTATGAGGAAATGCGCAGGGGTAACGGGAGTATAGTCGCTGGGATCTGAGGAAAGAGGTGACATAGGCCTGCTGTTTAGCACGGCTTCAATTGAAGTTAAAACAGTTGTGAGTTCCTCAAATGTCAATCTAGCATCCCCCACAATTCGTCGAAGGTGATGCTTGCACGACTTGATTCCAGATTCCCACAAACCACCAAAATGAGGACTATAAGGATAAATAAGTTTGAATTTAATATTTTCATTATTTGCAAAATCAACAATGTTATCAGAGCAATTATTGATAAATTTATTTATTTCTTTCTCTGCCCCGACAAAATTCCTTCCATTATCTGAATGAATTTCAATCGGTTTACCGCGGCGAGCAATAAATCGTTTCAAAGCCAATATATAATCAGCAGATGACAGACTGCTAACTAGTTCTAAATGAACCGCACGCGTCACGAAACAAACGAATAAACAAATGTAACCCTTAATTAATTGACAACCCCGGCCTCTACGGTTCATGATCGAAACAGGACCTGCATAGTCTACACCACAGTACATAAACGGATGACCAGGATGCAAACGCTGAGGAGGTAAGTTACCCATGATCGGTGTCAAAATGTTACCCTTCATTCGTGTACATGTAACACACTGTCTAACAACCTTTCTGGCGAGATTTCGACCACCTAATGGCCACCAAGATTCTCGAACAGAACTTAGTAATATGTAACTGTGGGCCCGCGTGGAGCAGTCGTATATGCTGATCGCGAAACAACAACAACAACGTAAAACGATGCTTACTACAAAGTAATATCGGGTGCTTCTTATCATAACTAATAAAATCATTCGCATTAGACAATCTTCCACCTACTCTTATAATTTTATTCGAATCTAAAAATATGTTAATTCCAGATACTATTACGCTTAACAGGTACAGAAAGATTATTTATTAACGTAGAATATTCCGATGGAAACATTTGTTTTTGTGCGACAAACCGAAGCGTGCAGTCGGCCGCGCGGAGCTCATTAACTGATAGTAAACCGGTTCGGCGCGATCGCTTACTCCTTGGGCTCGGGCATTGTACACAAATCTAAGGACGTATGCTATTGTTCTTTTCATTCTACTAAAAATCGAATACCTATCAAAGTTTAATAACATGCATGTGTCAACTATAATAGATAAGGAAATTGTTTGCGACTTCAAATCTTTGATTCGACTCATATGACTCAGGTCAAAATATTCCCTCATAAATTCATTACAAAGCTTTCTATAATGAGCAAAATACTTACTACTACTACGTTCTACTTTACGTTCTAAATTTTTAAATCGATTTTCTGCCGTTTTTAACGAGTCACCGAGAAATTCAGCTGACTCCTTTAATGGGACATATACACAAAACCTATCGTACTCGTCACGTGTGGTTGTGTTACGAAAAATCTCCTCGCATTTACGCTCATCAATTGAGAGTAAGTTGGTTGATTGGGGTATTTCCTCAATCTCCCAAAATCGCTTTAATTGTATGTCTAACGAATCTAAATTAACATTAGTGTAGTTACACTGTACTGCCTGGTACCTCGAGTCGCCATGGAAACTGCCCGATATTAACCACCCTAATTTAGAGCTATGTAAATATGGCCCTTGTGGTAATCGAATTTTTTCTCCATCTAACAACTCCCAAAACCTATCCGCCCCTATCAGAACATCGATGTCTGACGGTACATTGAAGGTGGGATCGGCTAGAAATATATTCTCCGGTAAATTTAACATATTTATATCTATATGCGCTGTAGGCAATATAGATGTGATACATGGTAAAACTATACGTTTAACCTGTGTATTATATTCGCATGATTTCGATCTCAATTTAATTTCGCATACTTGATTTGAGTTGGTAAGCGATTGGCCAACTCCACAAATACGAACAGTGGACTGTAAAACTGTAATATTTAATCGTTTACATAATTTTTCTGTAATAAAAGAATGCTGATGCTGATGATTGTGGGAACAATCAAGCAGTGCGCGTGCATAATGATAGTGATTATTAGAATCGGCAATTTCTATCACAGCTGTTGACAACAAAACCTGTTTCATGACACTCGACATGTCTTGCAAGTTATTTTCGCACCTTATTTCTTGCGTATTAAGATCTATTTTACTATGAAGTGTCGTAAAAGTAGTGGGAACGTTGCTGTCCGTCTCCAGTGCGAAACGCGTCTTCGCAGAGGATAGCACGCCCTTAGTTTCTAAATGTAGTAACCCGTTATGTCTCTGATTGCATTGTCTACAGGAACCGAACGTACATTCGGAAACAGAATGACCAGAACGTAAACAATTAGAGCATAAGTTCTTAGATTCTACGAATTTAATCCTATCTCGAATCGGCAAATTTAAGAAGCGAATACAAGTGTAAAGTGCGTGTTTTTCTTCACACATAACACAAGTGCGAGTTGGCTTATCTAGCTGCTTACTATTGCGCGTAGATACATAGCTATTAACGTGTTGTGCTTCATCAAAGTGTCTCTGATGTTGGCTACTACTATTAAATGATTTACCTTCATGTTGCTGTGACTTTGACGTGTAAACATTTTTAGTGTGGCTCACCATCTCTAACATATCAGCTCGATTTTTCAAAAATGATAGCAGGTGGTCTAACTTGAGTGCTGAATCGCCGCTGAGATCGGAAGTGATAGAACCTTTGTGATTCTCCCAATCTCTTCCAGTAAATGAATCCAATTTTGTGACAATTAAATAAATAATTAATGTGTCCCAAGTATCGGTCGGTTCACCGATAGATTTTAACGCGCGTAAATTACGATTGACGGTATCTATCAATCTTCTTATCTGCGCAGGCGATTCCGGCTGAATAGATTGTAGCGTAAACAGTGATTTTACGTGATTATGTATAAGAAGGCGATTATTGTGGAACCGTTTTACTAAAAGGTCCCAAGCGTTAATATAGTTGGTAGCAGTGAACTCTAAAGCACTAATTACTTGTAGGGCGGTACCACTCAACGATGACCTTAGGTAGTGGAACTTTTGAATAGGATCCAAATCATCACGTTTATGTATCATTGTAACGTACGAGTTTTTAAATTCCAACCACTGATCATAGGAACCGTTAAAAGACGGAAGTTTGATTTCGGGTAACTTAACGGAAACCATTCTCTGCATGTTAGATTTAGAACTAGCTTCGCTATTCTCATCCACCAACCTACATTTGGCAGCTGCTACAACACTAAAATATTGTTCTTCAAATTGCTCACGATACTATAACTGACTAAGCAAATTAATTTCGTCTACCTTGCTTTCTATTTCAATCTGCGTTACATTAAAACTTTTTAGCAAATTTTCAAAATCCTCTATGCCTAATTGTAATTCGGTTTTATCTTTATCGCTCAATAGTTTATCGGAAATTTTATTCAAATGCTTTTCAAACATTGTCAACCGTAACTTTGAAGCAGCCCTCAATCGTTTTAGATCCGCTATGCGATCGGAACTACTTTCGCTCTTACGAGGGGATTTTGGCATTTTTAAACGATCATCGTCACTCATTTTGGTAATTTATAGAAACAAGAAAACACTTACGTGACTGGACGTCGTCAGGAATGCTCGATTGACACGATTCACACTGCAATATGAACAAAGTTGGATATTAGATAATGCACCTCGGAATGGATTAGGATCAGGATAAGAAGGTCTGACCGTTAATTCTCTAGTCTCGTCTTCCAGGTAGCCTGTAGCTCGTCTCGTCTTCTGGGTAGACCGTCTCTCGTCGACTCTCTTGAAGGCGCGAAGTCCAATTGTGATCCGGCTCGAAGGACCAAATGTTCGATAGCTTAATGTCTTCTATATGTGGATTTCTCAATAAAAATCGGATTTTAGATTATAGAATATTATTCATAGTAAAATACAGATCTATTAAAATTATGTGCGAACGTTGTCTTTTTTGAATTCGAATCCAAGAGGGAGAGTGAATCTATATAAATCAAAATGAGTGAATGTAGTAACGAATGGGTACGAAATGAATGTATGAATGGACGATGACGATGGACCGATTGCAGTTTCTCTCTTCAAAGGATAGATGGCGTTAACACAAGACACCTTGTGTTTTGGTGTTTCACGCTCCTAATTTCATATGAAATAGGTATGTGTTGAGTTTGCAATTATAATTTTGTAGTATGAGTGTTCGGCCTGCTAAGTTCTATTAACTCAGCAGGAAGTTTTTGCGAATAACCTTTCCATTAGTGATATAGCGTGGTACGTAAAAGGAGTACTATTTATTTATTTATCTTTGACAAAGTTTCTACAGCGACTTTTGTGAATGTAATACAATAATATATGAATTCAATCTTAAGGACAATTACAGAAACTTATTGTGTACACATTAGATACTAACGGCGTTACTTTGAATCAATATAACGTTTAATTTTACAAAAATTATGAGTAAATTATTATATTTAATGAGGTCCCAAGGTCTGACAAATATAGGAAAAGTTGCTTATGCCTTTGTGTCGAGATCTATAATAAAATCCCTCCCGACATAAAAATACTGAATATGAACATGTTTAAAAATAAATTATATAAATGGCTAAATGAAAACAATTTTTATGACCTAAAAAGTTTTTTCAATTATAAAAATTAATGACATGTTTTAATTTATCCTATAATAATTATGATAAATGTATCTTTTTAATTTTTTTTTTTTTTTTATATCTGACATTTAGAAATCTTGTAATATTAATATGTTGACATTGTATATTTTATTGACATAATATTAGGTAACTCTGACATTCATAATTCTACAGAAAAATGTTATAATTAATTAATCTCTTTTTTTTATTGGTTCCATATTATGTATTTGCATGCTATTTTTAAAATGGCAAAACACGTGCTCAAACCGTTGTGTAATACCTATATACCGTGTTTTTAGCAAATAAAGATTATGATTTATGATTTAAAAAAAAATACCTTAAAAACACTTACACACGGGCTTACAGGAATTTTTCACATGATAACTTTATGAAGTCTGGGTGTGTGTGTATGTTTGTATGTATGTGTGTGCGTGCCTCGTAATTGTAAAAAAATGATCTGTCGGGCGTGCCCCGGGCACTACATCATTCAAGCATTTCAGTTTGAGTGCTTGTAATTGTAGTGCTTGTAAATGTAAATGTAGGTTTTTATGCCGCTGAGAATGAAAACAAATAAATAAGATAAAAGTTTATTTTTCGATTGAGAATAAAATTGAATTTTAACATTTTAGTTTTACGAAACGTTAATGTCAAATAAATTTTGTTTGGAAACTTGAACAGCAGCGCCACAACGGACGTAATACAATGACATTTCGCACTCGCAAACTATTCGAATTCGAATCGTCAAATTGGTACTGATTTTTAGTTCGTGTTACGTACTTTGTGGCGCTAATGTTCAAGTTTTCATACAAAAATTGGCAATGACATTTCGGACTCGCAAACTATTCAAACTCGATATTGGTTCGTGCTAGGGGTCTGATCTTAACTTCAAGACTGACTTACAAAGAAGTTATCAAAGCGGTCAACAACAGTTAAAATTATTTTGAAAAAATCTAAAATCTGTGATGCGTGCCCTCTACAATTAGGTGATTGAGTAACAATCTTTCAAAAAAATCAAACTTTAAAATTTATAATATTGCTGTTAAAGTTTGTTTATGTTAAAGATGATTTTCATGAAACCACGAAACTATAATTTTCGTTTTAATTTGTGATGTTCTTCTGTTTAGATACAGTTTACTTTGCGAAGCGTCGTTCAGGATTGAAACTTAGAAGAACAGCTGTCAAAAGTATAAAAACCTTTGTGAACAAAACAATGGGGCTCTCAGAAGAATTTTCATTAAAGCCTTGGGTAGGTAGGTACTCGGAAACTATTTTCTTTCAACTCGAGATCTTACGTAACGGTTGGACATTGGACTAGAGGTAATCTTTAGTTTCAGTGTCGAAGAATTCTCGGCAATCTCTAACTGGAGCGATATATCAATCCGTGTTCAGTGCGGCCAACTATCGCGTCTCAATGCATCACCGAAGATTTAAAAGGACGTCTCCGTTTGAGCCAGATTTAGATTTGTTTAAGTCTAGACACCATTTATCTGCACACCCCCATCTAGATCTACTTCATTTGTATGCTGCCCGCTTCTGAGGAGGAGCAGATAAAGTATATTGCACGCGGCGATTCACTCGAGACACTCAGTTACTAGAAATCTAATAATCTTTATATATAAAACTCAATGGTGACTGACTGACATAGTGATCTATCAACGCACAGCCCAAACCACTGGACGGATCAGACTGAAATTTGGCATGCAGGTAGATGTCATGACGTAGGCATCCGCTAAGAAAGGATTTTGATCAATTCTACCCCCAAGGGGATAAAATAGCGAAGCGAGGGCGGGCCACTAGTTCGGTAATATAACGCTTTCAAGTTTCAGTTTATAATCTTATCATTACTTATAACATTTTTATTGTGTGTGACGACTCCGTGCCCGAGTGGTTTATACGCCGGGTTTCATGGTGTCGCCGACTCGAGAGGTCCCGGATTCGAATCCCGGTGGGGGCAGATGTTTGAGTGATGAATACGAGCATTTGTACTCCAGTCAAGGATGTTTAATATGTATTTCTATAAGAATATACTTATATAATGTACAGTATATGTATTCTATCCGTTACCCTAGTATCCCATAACACAAGCCTTATAGTGCTTACTTTGGGGCTAGGCTAATTGGTGTGTGTGTTGAAAATATTTATTTATTATTATTGTTTATTTTATTTTATTTTACCGCAACTTTTAGGGTAGGCAAAGTACCAATCAGTACGGCACGAATATATGTGCCGTGTTTTTTTTTTATTTGTTTGCATTTTCACAATGACTACGCAATGCAAGAGCGCGACGCAAGACGCGCAGACAGGGTATAGCGTTTAACAGATACAGTGATAACAGTGATAGGTTAGACGATGAAAAAAATCACCCCCAGCTTACATGTTACTTACTAGGTTACTTTAGTTTAATCAAATGTTAATAACTTTGGTTTGGTGACTGTATAATTATTTAATTTAACGATCTAAGGCAGTTGCCACCAGTGTCCAAAACAACAGACGGGAATTATTGCTTTCGTCAACCTGCGACATTAATGTCATTGATTGGTTTTGTATACATATAGGGTGATTAACATCGTTTGAAGTTAACCTCTGGCATGTACATATTTGTTTTCTGTGAATTATGTAGGTAACAAATTATGAGACTAAGATATTACACTGCATTTGTGTATATCACAATCTTAAAACTAGGCGTTGACAATGCAGTCATTGCCAATTTGAGATAGTCGACGAATAAAAGTAAATTAATTTTATATTTACTCCTATACTAAAACGACTAAAACGAAACCGTGCCTAGACCCGGTGGAAAATCGTCTCGTTATCAAGCGCTCTAAGAATGCTGATGCGGCAGAAAAGTGTGTGGCTCCGGCCATCCTCACTTTCTTCACCGCCTGAAACCAATCCCACAAAGCCCTGCCATCGCGTATACACAGGCCAGTTCGTGAGAGTAAGTAAAGCGAGCTAGTCGGCTTCCAAAGACATTCGTATTCTCTGTACAAATGAATGAGCTGTATAGTTCTCTCATCTCCCCATCGTGTCATGTTGAATGCAAGAACCAAAAAAAACTAGAAAAAACTTGATCTCCGAAATCAAAACAATAAACCTGCGCCTTCGGCCACAAGGAGTCGGCTACTGGCATGCCCGTAGGCTTGTTGAAAATATATCGATGTGTCGATATATCGATATTTTTAGCCGATATATTTGGATTCGATATATCGATACATCGATACAAAATAACCAATATCGAAATTTGTATCAAAAAAGATATTTTTTTAATTATTAGCGGCATTTCACGATCTAACTAAATTCGTATCTGGAAAAATCGTAACTGGATCTCAAATTAATGATATTCAACATATTTATGGTCTGTACTGTATTTAGTACTGTCTATGATTTGTAAATCTGTTTCACTGGTGAATTGGTTGTGCTGAATTCCATTATATTCTGTGGATGTGTGTGACTGTCTAGTCTTGTTTACGAAAAATGGCACCTGAGAGGCCCTGCAATCATTTTCATTATTCGAAAATAGGGTCTATTTTTAGGGAGATAATTTTCGATCCATTATTATTCCGCGTGTCATCTTTCTTGAGATACTGTACTGTCATGTAGTGTAGCGGCAATTTGGTACTTTTATAATTCTTTCTTTAATTATAATTTGTATTGTTATTATTACTGTCCTAGGGTGACCTGAATATATTTTTGGGAAAATTGGTCCGATATATCGATATATCGTTGTTTTTTTCGCGATATATCCAAGCCGATATTGATATTTTTTTTTAATATTGATGTATCGATATATCGATATTTTTTTCAACTTTCGACATCCCTACATGCCCGTAGCTGTCACGTCTGTTCACACATGCCAGGTTAGCAGCCCCCCGCGTCCCCTCCCTCATCGGGCATGCAAGTAAATCAAATGTGCTAGCTGCATGCATGTCAGTATGCCAGTATTACAGGCATGCCAGTTAGCGTATACACATGACAGTAGCTGGCACGTGCAAGGAACTGGTATGCTAGTGTGCAAGCTACGGGCATGTGTATCCCCAGCTTTAATGGTTTTATGTGCATAAGATTTAAAGACACCAAAACATTCAATAGAATGACTGCAGCGCTATTTGATCGCCTTTCGTTCGGTGAATCTTTGGTGACAGCACAATGGTGACGGCAATTCTGATCGTGAAAGTCGAATCGATTCCGTTTGAAAGGATCAAAGTGTGATTTCAAAAAGAAAAGGATGTGACTTCTTTCTTGTGACACTAAAACCGTAGCTTAGCTGAGGAAAACTACAAAGCATTGTCAATAAAAACGACATAGTTTAAAGGAAATACGTTGTTTTACATAAGCACTCTACTTGTGATAATTTACTTCTTTATTTCGAACCCTATCAACAGATACAACAGTAATGACCGTGTTTTTATGGTTCTGTAGCCAAAGGGTAAAAATGGGACCCTATTACTAAGACGCCACTATCCGTCTGTCTGTCTGTCTCACACAGTCTCTAGACAGTTTGAACTTTCACAGATGATGTATTGATGTTGCTGCTATTATGCTATATGACGACCTCTGTGGCCGAGTGGTTTGTACGCCGGGTTTCATGGTGGCGCCGACTCGAGAGGTCCCGGGTTCGAATCCCGATGGGGGCAGATGTTTGTGTGATGAATACGAGCATTTGTACTCCAGTCATGGATGTTTAAATATGTATTTCTATATAAATATACTTATATATGTACAGTATATGTATTCTATCCATTATTATTATTTAAATAAGATTGCACAATTTGTAGTTATACTGTGTGGCACAGCAATTAAATTGTAGATGAACATTTATTATTTCTCTAATAAAGATTTAATGTTGGTGTGGATTCTGGCATAGTTCTCTAGACCTGAACTTTGGTTTTGCAGCGATGTATCCTTGTCATAATCTATGCAAAGTGAAGGGGGGGCACTGATGTTGGGTTTGGTTTTGGGTTTATAGAATAGTGGCAGAGTCGACACTAGTGTTTAGGTAATCACATGCAGGTGTCCCACAGTTGTGTTCATAGTTTGTTATAATAAGGTACACTGGTAGGTACTTTTTCTGCCTATTTATGCAATCTAGTATCCATGTGTGGTTATGAGTAGTCATGCTCTGTTAAAAATCTCTTCGGCGGTGTCGTGTGAGGCGGGTCGTTAAGTTCCCTAAAAAATGGATGAGCGAAGCGATGGCTGGTTCATGCGTCATGCTCGTGAACGGGTGCTGCCAGGGGAGATGAGTCTGCTCTTGCTACATTAATTGTTGTATATAACTTTAATCGTACATTTTTTTATGCCTAAACAGTAGGACATCCTAAACTTTTTTTTAAATCAGTTTTTTTTTATTTTATTTTATAGTCATAATTGTTATATTATTTGCATTTGTAATGGAAAGTGACTTCATGAGTTACCTCATATTGAAGTCATTTTTCAATTTGACGACTCTGTATATAATACAGGGAGAAAAAAAACACCCCTTGCTGAGTTTCTTGCCGGTTCTTCTCAGTACTAGGTCAGTGCTACCCGCGGTTTATTAGGGATATTTTCCCGCAGTAAACAGTCCTTATTTGTACTGTTTAACGATTTAATTTATTTATTTATTTATTTATTTATTTATTTATTTATTTAATAATCACTTACATCTATCATTACAGGTATAACCTAATACAATAGAGCAGTTACGATACATCCAATTATTATACAAAACTAAAAATAAAAAAATAAAACACAAACACGAAGATAAAATAAACATTTCTATGATAGTATACAATAAGCGGCCCGTGTGAATTCATTCAATGTGCATTGAAACAAGTCAATGTGCAGAGACAGCGTGTTGAGTGCGCGCAGAGCGCGCGTGAGAGAAGCGCAGTGCTGCAGGTTAGTGCGCGCGCGCGGCACACACAACAGGGGAGGCTGCCTCCGTCGCCTCGCGTACTCGTTGGGCACACACAACTGAACTGTGTGAAGAATCTCTGGGTTCCTTAGTTTACCACGAATCACTTTGAATAAATAAGTGGCCAGAGACACTTCCCTCCTTACTTCTAATTTAAAATAGCCCGTCATGCCTAGTGTGAACAGAGTAGGGTACAAAAGTGGAAAGCCTGGATACACACCATACTGCTTCAAAAAAAGAAATCTAACGAATTTGTTCTGGATGCGTTCTAACATTAATTTATATTTCGCTTCTTGTGGCGACCAGACTAAAGCATTGCATTCTAAATGGCTTTTTACGAGGGATTCGTATAAAGATTTTATTGCACTGAGATTTGTAAATTCGTTCGCTTGACGTAAAACTAAGCCCAAATTCCGGTAAGCTTTCTTACAAACTTCTACGATATGCTGTCGAAAATTCACATCGGTAGTGAAGCGTACGCCTAAGTCCTTCACTTCGGATACACGTTTCAGTGGCATGCTGTCCATGTAGTACTGATGGTGACTCGGGCTACGCGCTCGACTAAACGATAATACGGAACATTTGTCCACGTTGAAGTACAATTTATTTTTAAAACTCCACTCTACTACCCTATCTATATCCTGTTGCAAAGAGTCATGACCGGATCCCTTTATTGTGCGAACTAATTTTAGGTCATCAGCAAATAACAATGGTGTAGACATCTTGACTACTTTCGGCAAGTCGTTGATCATTAAAATAAATAGCAGAGGTCCTAAATTACTGCCTTGACTTACACCTGATCTTGTAAAATAGGGTTCGGATAGCCTGCCGCTGCAATCCACGTATTGGCATCGGTCTCGTAGATACGAGGCGAAAAATGACAACGTGTGCGGTGTGCAACCTACGTTAGCCAACTTTGATAGAAGTACATCATTATCAACAGTATCAAAGGCCTTCCTAAAATCAAAGTAGGCAACATCAACTTGGTGCCCGGCATCTACTGTCGGTACTATGTGTGCCATAAGATTCAACAAGTTCCCTGTTGTCCCCCGCCCAGGACGGAAACCGTGCTGTGCGTCTGACAACAAAGCACTTATTTTCGGATACAGGCTACTATGAATAGTCGACTCGAATACTTTAGCTGGAGTGCATAAAACCGCAACTGGTCTGTAATCACTAGCCGCCGATCCTCCACTACCTTTTGGCACCGGTACTACCCTTGTGAGTTTCCAGCGATCAGGACACTTTGCATTTTTGATACATAAGTTGAATATATGTAACAATGGTTCCACTAACACTGCTCTGCAATCTCTAAAAATTAACGAAGGAATGCCATCGGGCCCTGCTGAACGTTTAGGGGGCAAGCGCGCGAGTGCGTGTTGCACTTCCGCGGGAGTCACGCAAGTCAGGTGCGCCCAGGCACCGGTCGCTGCGCCTGCTTCAGAATTTGCACTCGCCGCCTCCACACTTAGCACGGGAGGCTCTGGATTATATACAGAACGGAAGAACCGAGCAAACTCATTGGCACATTCGTTTTCCGTCAATACCCTCCCGTCTTTAATCAATCTACGATTATTCGAATTCCCTTTCTTAGATCTTATGTATTGCCAAAAAGCTCGCGGGTCCCTCACTAAGTGTTGCTGTACGCGGTCGCGGTACTGATCATGAGCTAATGCAGTTTCAATTTTAACTTTCGCTCTACATTGTGAAAACTTTTCATAATCACCGCGCAATTTACTGGACTTATATTTTTTATGCAATCGGTATTTCAACTTTATATTTTTAATAATTTCAGCCGTGTACCACACCGGGTAAATAAACCTGCTATCACATTTGTTTGAATGATTTTTTTTATGAGGAACACATTTGTCAAAAATTTCATATATCTTATCATAAAATAAATTTAAAACTACATCCGGATCTTGTCTATCATACAGATCACTCCAGTCTGCCTCTGTTAATAAAGAATATAATAAATTAAAATCAGCTTTATTGAAGTTCCATGAATTATGAGTACTCAGGGAATGGGTGTATCGCGGAGGAGTGGTAGGTACGGGTGGCGGCTGTGCGGTTGATAATGAGCACGGGCGCGGGCGCGGGCGCGGGCGGTATGCGCCCAGTTCCACGTGCACGGCCAGCGGGGGGTGATATGCGTCCACGGGTCGCAGGCCCTCATCTGCTGCGCTCACAGACACGCCTACGCTCGCGCTCAGCACGAGGTCCAATTGTCTATTATTGCAGTTTGGGACCGTGTTATATTGAATGAACTCACAGAAGGCCAAAAAGTATTCGTAATAGTTTAAAATATTAATGTTGCATGAATACAAATTGAAGTCTCCTAATATAACCAAATTACCCTTATATTTAATACAGATATTTTCTAATATGCTAAACAATAACATATATTCATTCTCGTCACTCTGCGGTGGAATATACACTACACAGCAAGTAAACAAAAAACGATTTTTTATATATACAGTAGCACAAATCAATTCAAAACTTTGATTATCTATATCAACATCACCTGGCACGGTCACTCGACGCAATTCAAACCTCGGTGTGGCCACTAAAAGTACCCCTCCTTGCTTCCGGCCATCAGCTCGATCGCATCTTAATGTTTCGTACCCAGGTAGCACAAATTCTGCGTTTTCAATAGCTTCACTTAGCCCAGTTTCACTAATAGCGAATAAATCAGAACCTGATGACTCAAATAGTGATAAACATTGTGCAGTCTTCGTCCGAAGTCCTCTGGCATTTTGGTATAAAATATTAAAATATTTGCTTGGTTTCTGATTAGTTTGCCGCGGTTGGGCGGCGAAACCATATCCATTCGCTGAATTCTACATTTTCAGGCCATATTTTAGGATTACAAAGTTTCTCAAAATTACTTAACGTAACACCAACCTTGAAGGAAGCATAATCACGCTCAGTTTTAGGGTTAATTTTATCAATTAAAATTTCAGAGTCATTTCCAAGAATTTGTTTGATATACGCCATTAAATGAGAGTCGTGTGACGTCATCTGCCTATAAGACGCCATATTTGCTAGAGAAACATTTCCGTATTTGGATTCACAATTTTCATTTTCGGTTGTTACTGATATACGCAACAGAATTATAGTATCCACTTTATATGAATTCACTGTAAAGTAATAAATAAAGCCGTAATGAGTTTTTCTTAATTTTCTTCCAGGCGAGGGTGCAGATTTAATATCCTCATGGATGGACAGCCGACTGCAGGGTTATAGGCTCTTATTTAATAAAACACACCCGGGGATGCCTATTTCCATAAGAACCTTACAGGCTTAGTCTGATGCCATCATCAAGAGAGGGGGATGATGCAAATAACGTTTTTCAGAAACTTTTCATATAGCCAATTGCGCGTGTGTCAGTGAGCACTGGCGCCGGTGGCAGGGTTTTATACGCCATGTCGAATGCCATTTGATCGGTGGCAATTAACCGAAATCACGATATATCGATTTGCCATTTGATCGAAATTTCAATATTTTCAATTGATTTTCAATAGATAGCTGTCATATTAAATCGAAATTTCGATGCTTATAGCGGATCTTGTTTTGTCAAGAGATGCATTACAAATTACAAATGATGACTAACTTTGAAACCAACTGTGTATCTGGAAAAATTATACCTATCTCGTAAAACGTGTATTAAATAAATAAAATAAATATTTCCAACACTCACACCAATTAGCCCAGCCCCAAAGTAAGCACTATAAGGCTTGTGTTATGGGATACTAGGGTAACGGATAGAATACATATAATTTACAAATATATAAGTATATTTATATAGAAATACATATTTAACATCCATGACTGGAGTACAAATGCTCGTGTTCATCACACAAACATCTGCCCCCACCGGGATTTGAACCCGGGACCTCTCGAGTCGGCGATGCCATGAAACCCGGCGTACAAACCACTCGGCCACGGAGGTCGTCAAATGGTAATGTAATTATTAATATTTCCACTGAGTTTAAGGTCAATATCAAGCAACGTGTCGTCAATTTTACCAAGGAGTTAAAATAACGCAGAAGCATGGCATCGACGATGAAATACGGTAATTGGTAAATAAAAATACGAAGTGTACGCCACAATAAGATTTTTAATCGGAGAGCAGATGCATTCGGCATTCGAACTTATAAAATCGATTTAATTAACTTTTTCATCCCACCACCTCGGAAAGTGTAATTTTGCGCTTCGAAATCTGGCTGGAAAATTCTATTTTATTCGCTTGAGCGGCAAAGTAGATTTGAATTTAGAACATCACATATAATGAGTACTCAATATAATTGTAAATTCAAAACGTCATTAAACCTATTTAATGTAACCTCTATGGTGCCAAATTTATGATTAGAACTTTTTAAATTGTGAAAAAATTTAAATTTGGAACCTTCTTGGTTTCTTTGTTTTATTTGCGTGCTTCGCGCCATTCTAGTTTTTCACGTTTTATTGCTTAAATATTTTGTCATTATAAATTGTTTTCTTTTTCATTTTGTCATTTCCTCGCTGAGGTGGGATGAAAAGTTACGTATTGCACTCGAGTGGAAAGATTTTTCACCTTGTGCTCGTTTGTTTCCCTCGCTGACGCTCAGGATTCTAATTTAGAATCACTCGCTGCGCTCGTGATTCAACTTTAGAATCCTTCGCTTGCTCGGTCATCCAAATCGAGCACGCGGTTAAAAAGGAACTTTCCACTCTTGTATAATAAATAACTATTAATCTTTTGGCATGACGAGCTATTGATTATTATTTTTCATTGTATAAAATGGCATGTCGTTACAATGGCATTTCGGTTTATTGTCACCGATCAAGTGGCATCCTATATGGCGTAGAAAACCCCCCGTGGCGTACACAAAGAAACGTGTCTATTGTTTCAAAATTAGACAGAAGACGTAAAGATATTGTGTTTCGTTCCCTTCCAACTCGCACTGATTTTGGTAGACGTCAATATCCCTCTCAAAGTATTTTCATTTATAATACTATAAACAAAAAATTACAACACAACATGTATCCTATGTTGTCATATAAATGTAAAACAACTCTAGTTAATTGGCTGAAAACACTTCAACTATGAAGACACGGAATTAATTTTAAAAAGAATAACATAATGGTCGTACTGGAAATTAAATATATATACAACTGTACACACATTCACGCACTTATTCTCCATCTCACACAGACACACACACACACACACACACATTCATACACACACACACACACACACTTATACAAATACACCTGATACTTTAAGAAATTAGTTGTTATGTGCCCAAAATTTGTTAACTGCACTAGGCTAAGAGCGAGGCATCCCAACACAAGTATTAATTATTACTTTCTGGGTTGTCTCAACTTGTACTGTAAACTGACTCTTTGGGAAATAAAAACCATTTTCATTTTTTCATTTTCATTTCATATTGTGGGACGACAGGTCGCCAGTGCTTACATGCGGGCACTGTATGAAGCTTGGCGCCTGTGTCTACTCATGTGGCATTAGTATGCCGTTCAGGCGCTCCTGGAGAGCTCGCCCCGGCCATTTCCGCGTCTCTCTAACAGATTTATAGCCGGCGATAATCTGCAATGACGTATTTGTTATGTACGCTTATGTGTTCAATAAAGACCAATATGTAGATTTTCCACATTTTATGGACTACTATTAAATAAAATCACTATATCGTAATATAGTAGAGTACAGTGTAAAAGTGAAAGCGTGGTAGAATAAAAATGACTTTACTAGATGATGATGCTGTTTGTAGAAAATAAAACTGTTATTTTTGAAGTGAATTATCTTTTTGTAGGGGTGTAAATAGAAAAATTCCTATGGTAAAGATGAAACAGAAATGCGTCACGAGCTACACATACATACATACATATCGTCCCTCACATGACTAAGTGTCGTAACTAACAACGGGCACATTTTACAGGGCAACCTATTTTCTGTTTAGTACTAGATATCAGGAGTTGTAGCAGATAGTAGGCGCGTGTTACATACAAGTTAATTGGATAGATAAAGAGAGAAGACCATCAGTTTGGAGACAGTACATGGTCCATTTACATATAACATGTATTTATTTATTTATTAAAACATAAAACAGTTACGTCACTCTGTGATAACTTTGTTTTTTACTTAGTTCTTAAAGGTGACACTTACGCCACCATGTGTAGTGTTTTGGAAGGTAAAATAAAGAGTAACTAATTATAATATTGATTATCAATAACAAAAAAGTAATTAGGTTTCATATTTTTTTATTGTCAAACACAATATTTAATCTAATCACAGCATATTTCGTTTCATCTAAACGGTAAGAAATGCACATTAATCAGTCTTTGCATTGTAATGAATTATTACTTCTCATTAATAAGTATTTGTTTGTAATTTTAATGACAAACTACTAGAGTTATTCATAAAATAATCACATACTTAAACAAACAGTCCTTTAAATGTGTAATATATTATTTTAAACAAATATCAATACCTCTTGATATGAAAAATAAAATAAAATCCTAATTAAAATTTTGATAACTTTAACAAATAAAAAAAAATGGTTGCCTGTAAAGTCGGTTTTACGGGCGAAGATTTTACGTGACAACGTCTTTTTCTCGGTAGAATATTTATTGATATGAATATAATTAAATTGCACAATAGGAACAAGGAATTGAATGAAAATAAGAATTGCACAAATTTTAACTATAGAAATATATTTTGTTTACTAAAACATTGTACATGTAAACTTAAACTTAACACGAGAGACTCATCGTAACGTTACCGAGCGTTACACTTTTTCATAAGTGACTCCCAGCCGCAACCTAATTTAAGACGTTGTCACGTCAAAATCAAACATGTTACTACATTGAAACTAATGATAATAACAAAATCAAAATCAACAAAGAAAATACCTTAATGCGAAAGTGATCTATAAAATTCAATATATTCTGAAGATCTTATTATTGGTGTATTACCACTAGTTAACGACATCAAGTCGTTATATTTTTCTAGTGTAATTTTAGGTCGCTCAAGATTAAGCAAAGGAATTTCTTCATGAAGGCAAGCTGAAACCTGTCTTTTCAAAGACAAAGATCTTGAAACTTTGTCAGCATGACTTGTTTTGAAAAATAGTTTTTCTGGTTCAGTTTTTAATACCGAATATTCCATCATTTCAGTCCAATTAACACTTTTTCCTGTGTCGTCTTTTCGGATTGTAAGCAAGCGTAAATCAGATGCAATTTTTTTAAAATTTAGGAAGTCTGAGTAGTCTAATTTTATTACCTCGTACGGTTTGTTCCTTCGCGCTAATTTGAAAATAGGTATTAACTGGCTAGGTATAAAAATATCACCTGCTTTCTTCAGTGCGTAAGCAATTGCACTATGAGCGGAATCTCCTTCACTCTGACCGTGGCAAGGTACTGAGAAACGTAAAATAATTTCTTTTATGTTTCTAGAGTTATTTATAATATACAGTAACATAGATGCAACGACCGAGTTTTTATTCTGACCGCTGCATCCATCGGCAAACAAGTAAACTCGTTGGATTCCTTTGTCATCACTTTTCTTCAAAAAAGAATACAGTGCAGATGATATTTCACACGATCCTCTTTTACTTTCTCCTTCGTGCCAAGTGAAGCAGTAACAATCTCCCATTGCCATATCGTAAATGGTAAAATTATATACCGAGAGCCGCCTTTTGTAGAATACTGCACTTTCATTACTGATAGGTAAGTTGATGACCTGCTGCAGATCAAAAGTTGCACATTGGATTTTTGACGGAGTGTATTGGGCTTCTTTTTTGCATAATGCTCTTTTCTGACGAAATAAAGATTTATCTTCTTGGTGTTTATTGAAACTTTCACACAAACGTGATTTTTCTTCCTCTGAACCTTTATGGAACGTCATGCAAAGACTACACTGATCCTTTTTAGGACGGTGGAACGACAAATTATTGCATTTAAATATCCGGCGGTACAAGGATAAACTCGGCTTTACTGGACTATCCTTAAGTTCATCACAAAACATTTGATACATTTTTCGTATAGTTAGATCGGAATTAAGGTATTCACGAGTACTCTTTTCGCGGCAATAATGGGATTCCACCTTTGGGAACCGGTTTATATGTTCTTCTATCAATCGCCAACATTCCTTGTCATTCACTAAATGTGAGGCTCTGCGGCCTCCACGCTTATCCTTTTCAACAACACCTGTAATATCAACTTTTTCTAGAGCCGTTCTCACGTTTCGTTCAGTAATATTCAGAGTAGTTAAAAAGAATTTCTTGCACACTCTTTTTGAAACATTTTCAAATGGCATATGGTAAATCAAAGTGTATTGTCTTCTAGAATTTGACTGAACAATCTTACGTTTCGGGAGCATTCTTTGAACATGTCGAACTATATATTCTCGTTGAGATTGTAAGTTACTTTGAGCCCAAAACTTCGCAAATATATTTTGTCGAATTTCTTGATTAAAAAGATAACAATCTCTTTTGTATTTTTTACAAGTGACGACGTTACATGAAGCTTTTATTTCACGTTTTGGAATAATTTTTTTGGTGACCTGGGTAGTATATACCTCCCCACTATCTTTCATAAGTTTATTAAACTTTTTTTTATCGAACTTCTTTTTTCTAGTTATATTTGCCTCTTTTGGTGCTCCTTCAACATAAAAATCTTCTGGAAGCATTTGAATTTGATCATTATTATTAAGTAAAATACTTGGAGATTCAGAATGCGTTTGACCGGCATCATCTGGTTGAATATAAAGATGATTTTCGCATGAACTATCATTTATTGCGAAATGTTCCCAGCAGAGTAAAATCTGACATCTAAAACACGAGCTGAAGACTTCATTGTGACATACAGTTACCTCACAAGATTGAACGTGGTAAGAATCTTCATTTCCTGAATAAATTAACTGATTTGGGCCATAATAAGTATGTTCAGAGGGGTAATTATTGTTTTTATCGAATATAGTAATATTATTTTCCAAACAGACAGTCGCATCACTTGAGACTGATCTGCTTCGTGGGCTTAATGGCATGACAAAGTCAGGATCATTGGGTTCTTCAATGTCAATATTGCAAAATGGATCTTCTTTATCTAACTGAATAGCATACCGTTTCAATACATTAACCAAAGGCTCATCATCTGAAGAATTAAAATCATCCCTTTTGCTGTTCTCCAACGTTACCTGATTAACTTCTTCTGTCATAACAACGGTTCCGAAGTACCACTTATTCTTATAATACATCTTTACTTGGGCACCAATACGAGTAACGTAATCTCCTTTGTTAGTGCATTTTAATTCCTTTGTAGAAACACAGTTCCTTGTTCCATCCCGCCACTTTACTATGACGTCCATTTTAAAAAAAAGGATCTGTAAAAAGTAAAACAATTGATATCTACTCGAATCAATAAAATAGAACCAAGTAAAGGTATAACATACTCACGGTAACCAGTTCAAACACGTTTTCGCTCGGGTGCGGCTACACAAAACACACTACTATACTCGTACGCATCGTCGTTCGCACTAAACTAAGGCGCGGTTGGCGACTGGCAAGTCAGACGCTCTCCCCCCTACCTCTCCCGCGTTTCCAAATAATTTACGATTCTAAGGTAACTCAGTAAAGCTCAATATTTTATAACAATCAAACGCTTAAATGACGGCACTTGAAGTAAATATCCTCAATAAAATATCACTAAATGTCGTATAATACCATACGCCACTAAAAACCATAATTTATACTTATAATGGATTTCACTAACAGTCGTATGTCATTTACTTCCATTAGTCATATTTGATTTTTTCATCTAAGCAGATACGTCAACGGTGCAGGTAGCTCTATTTTTACAACGACGATAGATAGAGATACGACGATTAGTGGGATACGTTTGAAAATTAGTTTTAAATAAGTTCATGTATTTAAGTCAGTTTTGATAAATATGTCAGTTACGACAGTTAGTCATGCGAGAGACGATATATATGTATGTATGTATTTATTTACTTTCATAATCTTTTTTTACTTTAACAAACAACTTTCACAAGAAGAAATAAAAAAATGACCATTTAATCTTTATGTTTATATAATTAAACATGCGGTTAGTCTGAAAGCTTGAAAAGGATAATAAATCTACTAATGAGTTGTGTGGATGTAATTTGGAAAGCACACGGAAATTGAGTTGATTCCGTCGCGTCACTGAAGCCTTACAGAATTATACAATTTGTTTTGTTTAAGGAACACGACCCCTCGGTTTCACATCTAATGTTTAAATTAAGCCGCTGTGAATTCTATGAAAATCAAAATCTTAAGTGCAAGTCTTGTAAAATCGAGCATTGATTGTAATTTAACAAAAACAGAGCGATATAGGGAGCTCGATGGCGCAAGTGGTTAGCGCGTTCTTCTGCGATCGTTGAAGTAAAGCAACTTTCTCAATGGCTGGTCATTGGATGGGTGACCAAAATTTACTGTCTACAGCTCATCCGTGCATCGGAAGGCACGTTAAGCCGTTGGTCCAGGTTGCATTCTGCAGACGTTAGCACCCACCAATCCGCACTGGGCCCGAGTGGTGGGTCACGGCCTAATCTCCCTGTTCCATCCATCGGGAAGGCCTGTGCCCCAGCAGTGGGGACATTAGAAGGCTGATGATTATGAGCGATATAAATAATGAAATGAAATGAAAAGTCATTTATTTAATCTAGGCTGTTACGAGCACTTATGAAGGTCAAGAAGCTACGCCATCGGTTCGCAAAACTACGGCGGGAGACCTTGTACTGAGAAGAACCGGCAAGAAACTCAGCAAGGGCTGTTCTTTTATCCCTGTATTGTTATATACAGAGTCGTCAAGTTGAAAAATGACTTCAGAGATACGTCTGAAGTCACCTTCCATTACATCATTCAGAACATTATGTCAGACTCTTACTGACTAAAAAACACCCGTTAATCATGCTTATGGCCAGAAGGACCTCACAAGCTTCATTTGAGCTGACGACCTCCGTGGCCGAGTGGTTTTTACGCCGGGTTTCATGGCTGTCGCCGACTCGAGAGGTCCCGGGTTCGAATCCCGGTGGGGGCAGATGTTTGTGTGATGAATACGAGCATTTGTACTCCAGTCATGGATGTTTAATATGTATTTATATAAATATATTTATATATGTACAGTATATGTATTCTATCCGTTACCCTAGCATCCCATAACACAAGCCTTATAGTGCTTACTTTGGGGCTAGGCTAATTGGTGTGAGTGTCGGAAATATTTATTTATTATTTATTATTTGAAGCGATCAACTACTGAGAGGGGGATGATGCGGGACACATCTGAAGTGAAACTTCTTTTCTTATATAACCTAACATTAGGCGGTGCATAAGGCATAGGGGAACGGAGCAGCGCACGCAGCACTCATATACAGGGTGTTACAAAAATACAAATAAAGCTTGAAGGGCGTTGAAGTACATGACATAAGGAGTCTTCTCTAATTTTCTTAAAATATTTGCTTGAAGTTTTAACTTTTTATAAAAACAGTTATTTTTAATGATTAATAAAAATATCCATCATTTTAAGACACATCACTAGTTCGAGGATCATTAAAAATAACTGTTTTTTATAAAAAGTATAAACTTCATGCAAATATTTTAAGTAAATTAGAGAAGACTCCTTATATGATGTACTTCAACGCCCTTCAAGCTTTATTTGTTTTTTGTAACACCCTGTATATATATTTATTATTTTTTAAAATCTGAAAACGAATATATATCCGTATATTCATTCACAACCATTTATAAAAATAAAGATTATTCTATTCTATTCTATTCATAAACGCCCATGTCTAGTAACCTGCAATAAAGAGATAGTTCTAATGAGTAATTCGTTGCGCTAAGCTTCTGTTAAGGAATGAAAGCGGCAAATTCAAGCACGCCAAAACAAAGTTGCACAATTTTTAAATTGTAGTTGCATTCGCCACTAAACATTGTGGCATTACTGCCGTAGTCCCAGATTACTGGAAGCTAACTTAATTCAGCGCTTATTGCAAACATAAACTGAATTAGAACTCGCAAATTTGTCGTGCAACCAAATACAGCGGTCTCTGTCCGCACACGCTGCTGTGGTCGCCGAATGAAACGCAAAAAAAAAGGGAACAGTGAACTTTTCCATTTTGCAGTGCGAGACTTTATTAAAATTCTGAAGAACCCGTAAGGAAAATACTGTCAGCAAGAATTTAGAACGATGTAGCCGTCTGATAAGGATACATATTAAAAGAGTTTTATTTTTCAAGAATTTTTAAGAATTGGATTTTATAAAACTCGTATCGATAATTTTATCGGTTTAATTTACCTAATGCAGATTAATATTTATTCGCGATTATTCACGAATGAAAGGTATACTACGAAAACAGACATAGAACAAAAAATGGGTGCGTGTACTTATGTAGGCGCGTGAGAAGTTATCCTTCTTTGGCATCGTATAAAATTAGTTTTTAATTGTATGCAAATAATTAATTACAATAAATTAATAAAAAGTCTGGAAAAGGACACAGTCAATAAAGTTCAGTTTTAATTTGAAAAAATAAATAAATAATCAAAATATTCAATTAAAATCGCTACTGAATATAATTTATTAGAACATATGTGATTTGCACTTGTATGAAACTCAAACACGTATTCCGAATATACAAACTAGAAACATGTGGATAAATATTATAAATATGAATGAATACCTATAACTGTTACTTTATTACAAAAAATAAAGATGTGGTTTTTGGTTCTACTACACCAATGGTCAAGAGATGGCGCTGTAGTCTCCTGAATCGCGCTTTGGTTCCGTTGTTCCAGATTAATAAATACTTTTGATAGGCCTTCACAATGCAGTCGTTAGCACCCACTAAATAGAGAATCTATTTCTATTTTGTTGGTAGATTTTCTTAATGTGCGGTAAACACAATAACAGCATGAAGCGACCAACTTCATGGTGTTAAAATTTTGTGTTACAATGATGCGCGCGCATCTTAAAATTTCACTCTCATCATTTTTTCATAACGCGCCTAAAGAAGTATAACTTCAAAAATAAAAAGCACGCATGTGGTGTTCACATGCGATAGAATTGAAACCTTTCGAAAAATAAATAGTCGGTTTTTTTATTTTATTTTTTAAGCATTTAACTGCTAGATGTTTAAATCTAAAGAAAATTTTTAATAGAAAAAAATACACGCGGTACAGGCAGCGGACGGGACTCGAACCCGCACCCTTCGCAATCCGGGCGAATGCACTGACCAATTATGCTACCGCAGCCCTGATGGCGCTGCCTTGCAGCTTAAGGATAGGAAAATTTCAACGCGGCCATCAGGGCCTCGGTAGCATAATTGATCAGTGCATTCGCCCGGATTGCGAAGGGTGCGGGTTCGAGTCCCGTCTGCTGCCTGGTCCGCGTGAATTTCTTTCTTTTAAAAGTTTTCTTTAAATAAATATTAACCTAATAAGAGAAAAAAACACTATAAAAAAACCGGGCTCAGGATCGACCACCGATCATTTGGCGTCGACCCCAAGACCGTTACCATTCGGCTATCTGTCTCTTGCAGAGAGTTACAAAATTACGGATCTCTTCTTCTTAGTCGGGCACTCTTCCCTTCAGCTGTCGAACGCCATAATCGCGATGATACGTTATCTGTCGCGTCGTATCGTAAGACAGGGAGGGAGCAGCATGACGGCACTCGGTGTCTTTAAAATCATATTTCTCGAGATTATTGTATGAAGCATATATAAAATTTGTTTAACTATTTAATCTTAAAGATATTTACTTGCTATTTATTGATATTTTGAACCAATCATCGCAACAAATAACTTTTGTGTTTTTGTAACGTAATCGAGCATGTGCAAACTTACCTCTGGTCCAAAATCAAAAGTTTAACACTTGTGAAGTGACTACATATCTGGTAATAATTATCTCACCCTTCAATAATTTCCTAGGAAATTTATCACAATTTTAACTTAAACTTCCACAATTAAACGCAAAAGACGCGGCAGTGTTGACGACGAACCGTCGACTAACTTCATATGTAAATATTTTTGGTTTTGGCTATGGAATGCTACGTCAATCTTTAAACAAACCGTTAGGTTGGTTCTTCAATATTATTTTGAGCTCTAACCCAAGAAGCTTAAGTCCAATTTATTAATAATTCACTTATGTGAAGTTCCCAACCTTCCCAACTGCCAACTAGCCGTCTAGCTGTTAGTACACAGATCTGTACATTTTTTTGACGTGACAACGTCTTAAATTAGGTTGCGGCTGGGAGTCACTTATGAAAAAGTGTAACGCTCGGTAACGTTACGATGAGTCTCTCGTGTTAAGTTTAAGTTTACATGTACAATGTTTTAGTAAACAAAATATATTTCTATAGTTAAAATTTGTGCAATTCTTATTTTCATTCAATTCCTTGTTCCTATTGTGCAATTTAATTATATTCATATCAATAAATATTCTACCGAGAAAAAGACGTTGTCACGTAAAATCTTCGCCCGTAAAACCGACTTTACAGGCAACCATTTTTTTTTTCACCGTCTGACTGAGGCTCGACAGCGGAGGGGTTGCACTGACGAGGTACATGGTAGAGTGTTCTTTGGGTCGCTATCAATTACGAGGGTAGCTTTCCCGGCGATATGCTTCATATCTGACGGTTCGAGGTGTCGCGAGTACACTGGACCATGATGGACTCAGTAGCCTTTGTGATGGCGTCTATCCAGCGGGTTGGTGATCGACCGTGTGCTCTCTTCCCTTCCACCTGGCCTTGAACCACCAGCCTTACCATCGAATTCTCATTTCTAGAGATGTGTCCAAAGAACTTCAGTATTCGTAGTTGCACAGTTGATGAGAGTTTGTCTTTAACACGAAGGTCTTGAGGACGGATACATTGGTACGAAATGCCGTCCACGGGATCTTTAGGAGGCGTCTCCAACACCACATCTCCAATGCATCGATTTTACGGCGATCCTGCAGTCTTGGAGACCAAGTTTCGGCTCCGTAAAGAAAGATTGGAACACACAGTTGAACAATCTGACTTTAGTCTACTTGGCAACTCTTCTGTCCCTCCAAATCTTTCCTAGCCGTTCCACTGCAGACATGATAATGGCGACCTGAAATCACGGATACCAGGTATCAAATACTGTCACATTTTCGTTTCATCGAGTTTCAAATCACAATAAGTTTCGACTTCAAATATAAAACAAAGTCCCAAGCACAAGGACATAAGGTTTCGTAGTATCTTACAGAGATTTTACCATTTTAATTCTATATCGTAGGGCTAGAGGAGAAATAGAATGTCCTATCATAGAGGTTCTACACACACACACACACACACACACACACACACACACACACACACACACACATACACACACACACACACACACACACACACACACACACACACACACACACACAAACACAAACACACATACCGTATTTAGTTTAATTTTATCCTTTTAAAGAAAAAGTTATTTTGTAATTATTTAGAGTTAAATAGAGTAGTTATTTAGTTACCTTAATGTATGCCTAATATGTATGAGATCCTAGGGAGGAGCAGAACCGCCCAACACAAGCATCACTACATGCTTCCTGGGTAGTTCTGGCCACAGAATATTATTGTAAAATAAACGAAATAAACTTTTTTTTTTATTAAATTCTAAGATTTTTGATGTCGAGAAACAAGCAACAAAAGGTGTAATTTTGTCCTTTTTGTTTATTGAAGTTGTAACAGAATTATTTATATTGTTATAAATGTCTACATTTTTGCGAAACGTGTTTACGCATCTTTCTAATTAAATTTGTTTAGTGTGCCGTGTTATTTGTAAATAATTGCTATGAACAAATAAATAATAGTAAGAGCACGGTTCATGAAATACAACATTTTCACACATTCACATCACTGCTGTTCATGAAATCAAAATTAATTTATTCAGTCTAGACTATTACAAGCACTTGTGAATTTGGAGTCGTTTGGGTACAACTGTAATTTTAATATTTCCGTTGTCGATGGAGTATATCATCTGTGTTTGTAAAAAAATAAAGTATCTTTCTTTACAGACAAAAGGACAGAAGCACAACGAAAACAATGACTGTTTCGTTTTCACGCTTTAGGTACTATCGCGGAATTTTGCGCTCTGTCACTTGGCGAACAAAATGCTTTGAACGGTTTTCTACAGTAGGTTTTACTACGCACCGCCTTCGCGTCGGTCGCTCCAATCCGGGCCGCTGCACAAAAGTAAGACAGAGAGCATTTCATTGATTGAATAATGAATTGAATTGCATTTGTTTTAGTTACAATTTGTCATCCGCATCGAGATCGCGACAGCGCTATACGAAAAAGTAAGACGGCGATAATTGCATGTCTATGAATGAATTTTTACTACGCCGCTACCGCAAGCGATTATGGCATTATGGGTGACAGAGCGGGTCTCTCCGCGCGTACTTTGAAAAGCTTTTCAATTAGTGGATCGGATACATTAATATCAACAGTAGAATCATAAAACAAATACACATTAGCCATCTCATAAAATGTCTCTCGTTTTCTATTTCTTTTCTCTTAACTTCAACGTAAACTAGCGAAATCAAAGCACTCTTCGAGCAGAGATTATATGTACGTTTAAATTGTTCCTAGGCGTTTCGCGTTTTTAAAATGCAACTTCGGCTTAATGACTTCCGTGACTTGGAGCCAGGCTGGGGGCCTACTCTCGGCTATAGTAACAAGGTTTGCAACTACTTTTATCATTGGCAAAGCTTAAAGGTTGCACAGTTCATAAGTTTATTCTGTGTACCGCAATTGCTTTACAACCAGGAACTCCTAAAGTTAATATTCAATCTACAAAGTTATAAGTCGCACCATGTAGCTGCATGTTGCATCGTTAACAATTATCGTTTTAATTTAGATTTTTAATAACGGATGTATTAATTTTTTATCGCTTTTCAAATTTTACTTGTTGTTATCACAGAATAGAGCATGTATTAGTCAAATAAGGATGTGGCAGAATATCAGCGCAGGGCTTGTAACCGGTTTCTAAAATACCGGTAAATAAAGGTTAATACCTTTAAAACCGCTAAATTGATTCAGAACGTTTTTGATTTCGCTTTTTAGGTAAACCGGTTTTTTAAGGTTAAGGTAGAGCCAAACGCAAATAAAACGCTCCTTATGTATTTGATACTGATTTAGGTTTGAAAATTAACCGGTAAACAAGCCTTGTATCAGCGACTTCCGGTAATACGGCGGTCTAAGGCTGAGTCACATTCCCTTTTTGTTCCCAAACAAGTTGGTATGTCAGATTTTAAGTTTTCTGTATTTGTATATGTATTTTTTAGGGCAAATAAATACTTTGTGAATTTCAAATAGTTTTTATAGACAGGATCAAAGTACTATTCCGAATCGGACATTAACTGCAGTCTGGACCGCTGTGATTGCGTTGTAAAATCAGGTTACAAAGTGATATAAAACGTATATATTGTGGGTGGGTTACCTACAATGCGAAGAGATGGCGCTGCCTTGCAGCTTAAGGCTAGGAAAATTTCGACGCGGCCAATAGGGCCGTGGTAGCATCATGATCAGTGCATTCGCCCGGATTGCGAAGGACGCGGATTCGAGTCCCGTCCGCTGCCTGGTCCGCGTGGATTTTTTTCTAGTAATCTTTTCTTTAGATTTAAACATCTAGCAGTTAAATGCTTAAAAATAAATAAAAACATAAGTATATATTACAACTAGAAACTCACAAATATACCATGTGTATCAAAATTCGAGATCCTTCATAACTAAATCTATTTGCATGCTTTACTTCAATTTATTTGCTTCCTAAAAGCTCGTGAATTTCAAAGCCATTGCAGTAATTAAAAAAACCGGCCAAGTGCGTGTCGTGCCACGCGCGGTGTAGGGTTCCGTCGTTGCCTGTAGTTACCGCAATATAGTTGAGCAGGAGTCTTTATTTTCCTTATCGGAAATTCGAAAAATCAATTACTATCAATCTATATATCTCAACAACGAGTAAAATACCTAAATCAAAGTCAAAGTGCGTCTCAAACGCAAAATCAATAGGGATGATGACTATTTTTTTTTCTTCGTTTATAAGGTAGATTATCAAAAAGTATTGGACACGTATTTTTTCTTTTTTCACATTATATAAACATTGCAGAGATATATTGATTTGAAAATTCGCATGACGTCACGTTTGAGTACACTTATAAGAGAAAATTCACTCAAAACTGACGTCACGAGCCCCCACTCCCAAACTTTGACGCGCTATAACGTTGTCATTTTTTGGTTGATTGCCCAAAGAAAAAATACGTGTCCATTATATTTTGATCATCTAACTGACGGACTAAATAGAATTTCGTTTACTGTACCCCGTCATCACCCCTATTCGATATAATGATAACCACCGATTTTTATTTTGTTTCCTACCAGGCGGGGGGTGTGAAATTCTCATGGATAGCCTACAGTCAGCAGCAAGGTTATGTCAGACTTACTGACTAAAAACTTCAGATGAAGACCTTTTCAAGTGCATATATACTTTTTATAAAAACTCAACGTTAGCGCGATTCAAAAGCCGTTGCCGTTGGTACTATCGGTAGCGCTGTGAAAATAATAATATTCAATTGCGCTTTTTAAAAAGTTTCTTTTTAGTTTTTTTAGCAATGCAAAGTTTTACGGTACAATTACTTCATCTATGTCACTATTAATGTTTTCTTCTAAGGAATTTTCAATAGGTAAGAAATTTTCTTCAAACCAAAGTTGAACGACTATTACCCTTAAACTAACAAATGCATCTGAACCTTTATAGTTTTCCTTAAAAGTTCACGAAAAGGACTATTATTATCATGAGTTTTTTCAGGTTTTTAAGCCAACAGTTTAGCTTTTAGAGGGGGGGACGCCCTACTTGAACAAAAATTAGCACTTTAAAATTCAATATTTGAGTAGGATCCCTACATCGAAAATAATCTGAGGAACCTCTTATTAATATAAAGGACCTATTTAACGATGGGGTAGTTGATGAAAAGCAAAACATTGCCAGGTTACATGTAAGGAAGTGACCCTAAAAAAAAAATGTGTGCGTGTACTAGTGTACACGCGTAAGAAGTGAAACTTCTTTATGGCCTTATTTTTCGAAAAATGATCTACATGCAACTTTCCAGAAATTGGTTAAATAAAGTTAAATTAGATAAAGTTTAAACAAAAGGATTTTATTATCATAGACATGAATACAAATTACTGCCTATGAAACTGTTATGATTACACGGCTCAGTAATCTAAGGCACATGTTCCACCTCCGACGATGAACGATAAGCGAGTAGAAACTAGAAACGAATTGGCAGTCCTGAGTTAAAATGCACGCGCACGGCTTTTGACAGCCAAGCCAGCTTAACCGAGCGAGTATAGCTGAGCGAGTATCGCTGGGCGAGTATCGCTGGGCGAGTATCGCTGAGCGAGTATCGCTGAGCGAGTATCGCTAAACGAGTATCGCTATGCGAGTTTGGCTGAGCGAGTCTTATCTTTAATAACTATTGTCACTCAGCTACAAACGAGTAGAGAGAGTTCTCGCCGGCGACAGTGTGATCATTCAGCTATCAACTATTAATATAAAAAAAGATGGCGCGTAACGGAAAAATGTGACGCGTAACCGAAAAATGTGACGGTAAATTTTTTTCCAACGCCGATAAAGAAGTTTCACTTCAAAAATATATATTTAAAAATTTTATTGTACCATTTTATCGGTGTTGTAGGAAGGCCAAAGGGGAAGATCTTCCTCCGAGCTGGGTGATGGTAGCTCGGGGACCGCGGCCCGACTGATGTTGGTCGGGCATCGTATATATGAAGAATTAGCCTCCGAATTTCATTTGCTCGATGTAGGCTTCCATACTAATATTGATCGCAGTGCAGGTAACGCCATCTCTTGAGGATGGTAAGTAATGATTTCCTACATCCGTTGTATATCTGTGGGGCATATAGTTGTCGCCGCCACAGTGTGATTGTTATATCTCAACAAAATTACAGCTCTCTAGTGCTATTAATCTCCTAGCAAAACCGGTGACGGACAGACGGACATGACGAAACTATAAGAGTTCCTTGTCAGGAGTAAGGAACCCTAATAACAGTCACTTCGCAAAGTAAAGAGTAAAACGCCGGCCATAATATCATACAGAGTAACGGCCGTGCGAGCTGGTGGCCAGCAATCTGATTTGCTGTTTGCGAAATTAAAATGGGCTCCAAAAATTGGGCTGCAGCTAGGGTTACCAGATTGAGAAATCAAAATTTCTGGACAATATTATAAAATATCTGGACATTAGGATATTTGGCTGGACAAAAAAAATCAGCATGACTATAAAAATTTCTTATTATTACAAAACAGAGGAACCTTAATTAAACAAAATTAATATGAAATAACTTTTTTGCCACATATATTTAGCATTTGCTTTAGCCGCATTTATCATTTTGAGAACCTTAATCTGTATTTAGAAAAGATTTAAATTTAGTACAAGTTTCGTCAAAGTTCAAACGAATTATTGAATCCCGGGCATGGATAGCAAGAGGCCGCAGCGGAGCCAGTGTTGCCAACTCGGTGGAAAAACCACTAATACTTGTGGTTTTTTATTTTCAGCTTCATTTTAGCTGGACATTTTGCCTAAAACCGGGACACTGGACGACGTGTGAAATAGCTGGACAATCCAGCCAAGTCCAGTCAATCTGGCAACCGTAGCTGCAGCCGAAACTACCGGCGCGGGTGAATATGTCGTGAGATTGAATTTTCTGAGAGTCGTTGAATATCGTGCTCCGAATCAAATATTCAAACCGTGGGAATAGAAAATTTAAAAATTCAATCACTTACCTGTTCAACTTAGCAAATTGACCTTACAATACATACGCTGACAAGGTTAGTCCACTTTATAGCAAAAACCCGAACAAATGATTCAAAACATAACTATAATTGCTATTTCTTCTTTCAAATGTTTAATACTTGAAAAAGTATTCATTTGACATTGTGGGTTACCTATAATGCGAAGAGATGGCGCTGCCTTGCAGCTTAAGGCTAGGAAAATTTCGACGCGGCGAATAGGGCCGTGGTAGCATAATGGTCACTGCATTCGCCCGGATTGCGAAGGGTGCGGGTTCGAGTCCCGTCCGCTGCCTGGTCCGCGTGGATTTTTTCTAGTAAACTTTTCTTTAGATTTTAACATCTAGCAGTTAAATGCTTAAAAATAAATAAAAACAACCAAATGACTCAAGTTTCGATATGTAGTAGGTAATTAAATTAGATAAAAATAAACTTTGGTTTATCGTTAAATAAACTTTATTATATCGATGTGATTTATACACCTTCATAAACATTGGACAACTGCTTTTTCAAGTAGGTTCTTTGGTGATATAGTCCGTTGATTACATAAACAAACTAACATTATCCGTTAACTAAGTATGATTGCAAGAGAATTACTACCGTACGGCTAAAATCATTGGATTACGTCACAACAGAGGAACTTGGCTGGCATTTCCTAAAAGTACCTAGATACATTTTGAAATGATAATAGATAATGAAATAATTAAACATTGCTTAATAACAGTCGAACGTCGCTTACAGGAAAGCTCGTTTCACTTTTCATTATTTCATTATTATTATTAACAAAGCTGGCTACCAACAGAATTATATTTTACATCCAATTCACGCGGTTGCTTACTATTATTCAATTCATCATCAGCCTATTAATGTCCCCACTGCTGGGGCACAGGCCTTCCCTATGGATGGAATAGGGAGATTGGGCCATGACCCACCACGCAGGCCCAGTGCGGATTGGTGGGTGCTAACGACTGCAGATGCAGCCGGGACCAACGGCTTAACGTGCCTTCCGAAGCACGGAGGAGGGAGAGATAGTAATTTTTGGTCACCCATCCAAGGTAAGCTCGTTTGACTTTTAATTATTTCATTATTATTATTAACAACGCTGGCTACCAACAGAATTATATTTTACATCCAATTCACGCGGTTGCTTACTATTATTCAATTATTGATATGCAACTCGTTAACAATTTAAACAATTGCCTGTCACAGCATCCAACGGGAGTAGAGTTACCACAACTCAGGATTTGTCCTGAGATTTCAGGATTTTTGGATTTGATTTGACAGGATTGCGGCTGGATTTTGAAAATTCTCATGAAATCTCAGGATTTTTTGAATCACACTAATATTATAAAGGCGAAAGTTTGTGAGTATGTGAGTGTGTATGTTTGTTACTTCTTCACGTCTAAACGGCTGGAGCGATTTTAATAAAATGTGGTATGGACTTTGCTGACACCCTGGATTAACACATAGGCTACGTTTTACTGAGGGAAAATATCCCTAATTAACTGCGGGTAACACCGCGGGGCACAGCTAGTTTCCAATAAAATACAGCTTACGTTTTAAAGATCTCTTTAATAAAAAGTTAAACAAACTAAAAATATTGGTAATAATTGCACAATTTAAAATCAGAACTTTATTATACAAGTTGGTACTTAATCAGTTTTATCATACTTAATATGTGAAGATAGATTTTTAAGTAAGGGATTTTCTTTTATTATGGGTACAATGCCCCACATGTTAAACTCTTCAAATTATATTGATTTAAAAGTAGAAGCAGAGTTTAAACGATAATATTACGACTTTTTTAAATTGTTAAGTACGATTGAGAGAAAATTCTCAAACTGTAAAAAATCTCAGGATTTTTCAATGGAAATTTAGCCTTTTCCCCGGACTTTTGATTTTATCATCTGGTAACCCTAAACGGGAGCCGCAGTTGTTTTGAACAAAGCTTTATAATGAATTTCCAATTGTACAGCAACGGAAACACGTGCTATTCGGCCATTTTATTCCAGATCACGGCGAGCTCATATATTTCAGCCTTTCGATGGTACTAGCACGTTTCTTCGTACCTCAGAGTTGTTACGGAAGAGTTGCATTTGCTTGTTACAATTTGAATGTAGTTTGGATGCAGTTGACGTAGAAACTTTATACGCTTACAAATGTAATGGATAACCATTTTTTGAACTCGAAAATCAATTAAGCTTACTTATTCCTTTGCAAGACTCAATAGCATGATGGCTTCGAACCACCGACCACTAGCCTCGACCTCAAGTGACCAAGTGTTCGGCCATCTGTCTCGTAGAGTATATCAGTAACTCTACGAGACACTAATAACAGATCGGTATCTTGTGTCAAATACTTCCGTTTCATCGAATCTCAAGTCACGATGGATAACCATTTTTTGAACTCGGAAATCAATTAAGCTTACTTATTACTTTGCAAGACTCAATAGCATGATGGCTTCGAACCACCGACCACTAGCCTCGACCTCAAGTGACCAAGTGTTCGGCCATCTGTCTCGTAGAGTATATCAGTAACTCTACGAGACACTAATAACAGATCGGTATCTTGTGTCAAATACTTCCGTTTCATCGAATCTCAAGTCACGATGGATAACCATTTTTTGAACTCGAAAATCAATTAAGCTTACTTATTACTTTGCAAGACTCAATAGCATGATGGCTTCGAACCACCGACCACTAGCCTCGACCTCAAGTGACCAAGTGTTCGGCCATCTGTCTCGTAGAGTATATCAGTTACTCTACGAGACACTAATAACAGATCGGTATCTTGTGTCAAATACTTCCGTTTCATCGAATCTCAAGTCACGATGGATAACCATTTTTTGAACTCGGAAATCAATTAAGCTTACTTATTACTTTGCAAGACTCAATAGCATGATGGCTTCGAACCACCGACCACTAGCCTCGACCTCAAGTGACCAAGTGTTCGGCCATCTGTCTCGTAGAGTATATCAGTAACTCTACGAGACACTAATAACAGATCGGTATCTTGTGTCAAATACTTCCGTTTCATCGAATCTCAAGTCACGATGGATAACCATTTTTTGAACTCGGAAATCAATTAAGCTTACTTATTACTTTGCAAGACTCAATAGCATGATGGCTTCGAACCACCGACCACTAGCCTCGACCTCAAGTGACCAAGTGTTCGGCCATCTGTCTCGTAGAGTATATCAGTTACTCTACGAGACACTAATAACAGATCGGTATCTTGTGTCAAATACTTCCGTTTCATCGAATCTCAAGTCACGATGGATAACCATTTTTTGAACTCGGAAATCAATTAAGCTTACTTATTACTTTGCAAGACTCAATAGCATGATGGCTTCGAACCACCGACCACTAGCCTCGACCTCAAGTGACCAAGTGTTCGGCCATCTGTCTCGTAGAGTATATCAGTTGCTCTACGAGACACTAATAACAGATCGGTATCTTGTGTCAAATACTTCCGTTTCATCGAATCTCAAGTCACGATGGATAACCATTTTTTGAACTCGAAAATCAATTAAGCTTACTTATTACTTTGCAAGACTCAATAGCATGATGGCTTCGAACCACCGACCACTAGCCTCGACCTCAAGTGACCAAGTGTTCGGCCATCTGTCTCGTAGAGTATATCAGTTACTCTATGAGACACTAATAACAGATCGGTATCTTGTGTCAAATACTTCCGTTTCATCGAATCTCAAGTCACGATGGATAACCATTTTTTGAACTCGGAAATCAATTAAGCTTACTTATTACTTTGCAAGACTCAATAGCATGATGGCTTCGAACCACCGACCACTAGCCTCGACCTCAAGTGACCAAGTGTTCGGCCATCTGTCTCGTAGAGTATATCAGTTACTCTACGAGACACTAATAACAGATCGGTATCTTGTGTCAAATACTTCCGTTTCATCGAATCTCAAGTCACGATGGATAACCATTTTTTGAACTCGAAAATCAATTAAGCTTACTTATAACTTTGCAAGACTCAATAGCATGATGTCGTTTTCTTGTTCATATAGAGCAATCATTCGGAGCAGTCGGTATATGAGGCGTCACCTGTGCTGTCCTCTGCATAGCAATGAATACCATAAATTTGAAGCATATCATTAATATGTAGAAGAAACAGCGTAGGCAATAGCACTCAGCCTTGTGAACACCCGCCCTTACGAATTTGGAGTCCGAGCATGTCAAAAGTCTAAAATTGAAAAGTTTGAACCCAAGCACTTTTGTCTGAAATATAATCAGACACCTTATATTAGGTTTTAATATTACACTTAATGATAACTCCCAAAAATATACAGCTTTTAGCATAGATAAAATGTATCAGTTATCGTAAGGCAATGATTCACGTAAGTTAACAGCGTTCACATCGGACGCAAAAATGTACCAAATGAAAAGTTGTCCGATGGGACTGGAGACTTCACCTAGTGTATTCTCCAGACTTATGACTATAGCCATGTGCGGTTTAAAATACAAATTGGCGTTTATATATTTAGATGACTGTATAGTTATAGGACGAGATATCCAGGATCATAATAAAAACCTAAATAGTGTTCTTGAACGATTTAAAAAAGTTAACTTTAAATTAAACCCTACAAAATGTTAACGCCAGTTAATTGGCGTATCTTCAAAAAAGCGTAGGCTGCAGAGCTAAGCCTGTTCGACAATTTCTTTAAATGCGAGCCCCACTGAAGCTTCGAATAGTAATACCTAAAAACACTGCAGTGTCGACAAAGTACACATTCTTATCTTTGATATTTACACGAAACAACTGAAGGTTGTGTCGGAAAAAAATTAAAACACTTATGCCTTGCAGCTTAAGGCTAGGAAAATTTCGACGCGGCTAATAGGGCCGTGGTAGCATAATGGTCAGTGCATTCGCCCGGATAGCGAAGGATGCGGGTTCGAGTCCCGTCCGCTGCCTGGTCCGCGTGGATTTTTTTCTAGTAAACTTTTCTTTAGATTTAAACATCTAGTAGTTAAATGCTTAAAAAAAAAAAAATCATAAAACACTTATTTTCGGCCAGACCGCTAAGTTACTCGTAGTTCCATCTGATAAGGAATAAGGAACTTCTTTCCAATAGCTAAAGGTTAGATTAAAGGTAATAATTGTCCTCAATAATACCGAGTGACATTAACTAAATCAATTTGGCAATAAAGATCTGCGCCTAATCTGAGTCGCTTGTTTTTAGTCGGGCCCTTTATATTTTGTAATGCAAATCTTGGGAGAAGGTAGTCATTATGTTGATTTGTCCGGTGAATAAATCTATCAGACGGTTTAATACAGTTTCAAATATTGTAAAGGAGACATTTCATTTTCAAGGAATCTTAATAGCGTCCTCTGTTATTCGTATATATTTCTGATATATTCTGGTATAAACATTTAAATAATAAATAAAAAAAGTAGTAAACCTTAATCTATATATATAAAACTCAAAGGTGACTGACTGACATAGTGATCTATCAACGCACAGCCCAAACCACTGGACGGATCGGGCTGAAATTCGGCATGCAGGTAAATGTTATGACGTAGGCATCCGCTAAGAAAGGATTTTGATCAATTCTACCCCCAAGGGGATAAAATAGGGAATGAAAGTTTGTATGAAACTTTGTCAATTTTAAACCGATCGGGCTGAGACTTTGCATGCAGGTATAAGAAGAATCATAGATGAATGTCATTGTGTATAATAGAAGCCTGAGAACAAAAACTGTAGTCTACACTTCAGCTCTACACCGAAGCGAAGCGAGGGCGGGCCGCTAGTGTTTAATAAAATTCGTATATTCTTCATCTCACCCCAGACACCGGGCTGGATAAAATGAATACAGATCGAAAGTGTAACACAGCCCTTTGCCCATTTTTCATTTACACCAACCCAATTTTTGATTTAGTTCATTGCTTTTTGTTAACCAGCTAATGAGAAGAACTAACAGAAGAAACTACAACATTCAAATAAAGAGTATCGACATTAACAATATTCTCGTCGACCTCCGTGGACTGTATGCCGGTTTCAAGGTGTCGCCTACTCGGTAGGTTTCGGGTTTGAATCCCGGTGGGGGCAGATGTTTGTGTGATGAATACGAGCATTTGTACTTAATACAGTCATGGATGTTTAATATGTATTTCTATATAAATTCACTTATATATGTATCAGTAAATATGTATTCTATTCGTTACCCTAGTATCCCATAACACAAGCCTACAGTGCTAACTTTGGGGCTAAGCTAATTGGTGTGAGTGTTGGAAATATTTTTTTATTTTAAACAAGTACCTTCACGCTCATGATGTTGTGTTCTACAGTACAAACAAGATATGATTGTATGGAAATGTAAAAGGTAATTGGTATGTTTGTTTATAACCAAACAGGTACAGGTGCCTCGGTCCTCAGAGTGCGTGTCGATATCTATATATATAAAACACAAAGGTGACTGACTGCCATAGTGATCTATCAACGCACAGCTCAAACCACTAGACGGATCGGGCTGAAATTTGGCATGCAGGTAGATGTTGTGTCGTAGGCATCCGGTAAAGAAGGATTTTGATCAATTCTACCCCCAAGGGGATAAAATAAGGAATGAAAGTTTGTATGAAACTTTGTCAATTTTAAACCGATCGGGCTGAGACTTTGGATGCAGGTATAAGAAGAATCATAGATGAATGTCATTGTGTATAATACAAGCCTCAGAACAAAAACTGTAGTCTACACTTCAGCTCTACACCGAAGCGAAGCGAGGGCGGGCCGCTAGTCTGGTATAATAAGCAATGTTTTAAGAAACTACAGAGCTATTTATTTGTTAGTTAAGTGTTCACGCACACCACTCGTTAAATGAAACACGCTTAAACGGGTTCAAAAAGCGTTTATCACTTTTTTGACGTTAATTAAAATAATGATTTCTAATTACTTTTGTCGAGCTACCTTAGGTAGCGAAGGCAGCTCAACAAAAGTAAATAAAAGTCATAATTGAGAGAGAGAGACAGAGAGACATTTTACTGACCACATTAAATCACAAAACAACATACAAAAAAAAACATTTTCAAAATTATAACAAATGAAAAACTACGAGTGTGCTTATCACCACACGACAGAAATGAAACTTCTTTAGCTCCATCTGTATATATATACTAGCGGACCCGACAGACGTTGTCCTGTCTACACGTCTTTAATTTGAAAATTTCAAACTTTTTTTAATAAGCTAAAGCATTCTGGACCATTTTGATGAAAATTACCATTCTCAGATCCCCTTGAACACACACAAAAAATTTCATCAAAATCGGTCCAGTCGTTTAAGAGAAGTTCAGTGACATACACACTCACAGAAGAATTATATATATAAAGATTTGACACTGCGATGGTAGCGCCGTCTGTCGGATCCAATGTAAAACATTCCAAAATCAACAACTACTAATAAATTGAAAATTAATTAAAAAAACATTGTCCAGCGGACAAAATTGTGAATCTAAACCATTCTCAGATCCCCTTGAACACACACAAAAAATTTCATCAAAATCGGTCCAATCGTTTAAGAGAAGTTCAGTGACATACACACTCACAGAAGAATTATATATATATAAAGATGTGTGTGTGTGTGTACAATATATACATGTATTTACATATACATAATTCATTTACTAGCTATAAGAGAAAGCGAGGAAGAAGATGTGTGCGCGCACTGCTCTCTCTTGCTTATATCCCTCACTCATCTCCCATTCGCCTCGCCCGAACATACTTTTCGTATCGCGTAACGCATTCGCCAGCTTACCCCCCAAGCCAAGCGTGCGTAAATAAGTTTCACTTCAAAAAGATTAATTATAAAGAAAATATAAGTAGAAAAAAATCACGGGACTCGAATCCGCACCCTTCACAATCCGGGCGAATGCACTGACCAATTATGCTACCGCGACCCTCACGGACCGCGTCGAAATTCCTTTAGCCATTCTTAATCTGCAAGGAAGCGCTCAGTTCTATTTATATTTTCTTTAGATTTAAACATCAAGCAGTTACATGCTTTAAAAAATAAAAATTATAACAAAGATTAATTATATTAATATTTCTGATCAATTAGGACCCTGCCTCAGCATTATGTTAACGCAAACGCCACAAAACGAATCACATAAATGATGATGACGCAGAAAAGGATTACAAAACGTCAATAATGTAATAAAAATAGGCATTTTGTTCGCGGCCAAGCGTGTTGCATTTACAGTGCTGTCCTGCGTGGAATATTGCTCGCACCTCTGGGATGGCTCCGCCAAGTACTTGCTCGATGCTTTGCATAGGTTACAGCGGCGCGCGATCCGCATCATAGGCGATGCGGAGGTGACTAAACACCTTGAGCCTCTTCAATTACGCCGTGACATGGCGTCACTAAGCGCGTTCTGTCGTCTGTACCACGGCGAGTGTTCTGAGGAGTTATTCTCTCTTATCCCACCCTCTCCTTTCCTTCAGAGGACCACGTGCGCTGGCCTACGTTGTCACCGTCTAACTGTGGCCACAATTCCAACGCGTACAAAGAAATTTGGTGACTCATTTCTTTGTATATATGATTTGATAACGTATAGTACACTTATAAAATTAAAAAAATGGGTGCGTGTACTTATGTAGGCGCGTGAGAAGTTATCCTTCTTTGGCATCATTTAAAATTAGTTTTTAATTGCATGCAAATAATTAATTACAATAAATTAATAAAAAGTCTGGAAAAGGACACAGTCAATAAAGTTCAGTTTTAATTTGAAAAAATAAATAAATAATCAAAATATTCAATTAAAATCGCTACTGAATATAATTTATTAGAACATATGTGATTTGCACTTGTATGAAACTCAAACACGTATTCCGAATATACAAACTAGAAACATGTGGATAAATATTATAAATATGAATACCTATAACTGTTACTTTATTACAAAAAATAAAGATGTGGTTTTTGGTTCTACTACACCAATGGTCAAGAGATGGCGCTGTAGTCTCCTGAATCGCGCTTTGGTTCCGTTGTTCCAGATTAATAAATACTTTTGATAGGCCTTCACAATGCAGTCGTTAGCACCCACTAAATAGAGATTCTATTTCTATTTTGTTGGTAGATTTTCTTAATGTGAGGTAAACACAAAAGTGTTAAAAATTTTGTGTTACAGTGATGCGCGCGCATCTTAAAATTTCACTCTCATCATTTTTTCATAACGCGCCTAAAGAAGTATAACTTCAAAAAGCCTTGGCGAAGAACGCGATGGTGGATAACATCTATACACCGTAACAGAACAAGATATAATACAATACAAATACAAATATATTTATTAAAATTTACATCATACAGTCAGCTTATAACCATGGGTCCCACACTAGGAGGTACTATCGTGGGCACCCAATGAATGTTAAAAAAAAATATTGCAACAGATGAAAAGTAAAATTACAGAATACAGAAACTACCTTTTTAACTACGTTATAAAGTAATAAAGTGTGTGTATGGGTGTGTGTGTGTGTGCTTGTACCTATGCATGTAGGACGGTGAGAGCCAAGGACTTCGGGTAATGCTATTCCAGTCGTTTAAGCTATTATGTTTATGAGTTACAATTGTATTTTTCTGGTGAAAATACGATTACTATGTGAGTTTTTTATTCGTCTTTTTCTAAAAAAAAAACTGCTAAATTGTTACCAACTTAATATCACTAAAAATTTTGGTGTCATACCGATTGAATAAACGCGAGAATATGGACGCCGCGCCTCGCCTCGTCTCTCTTCGTACCTCGCGCCCAAAACCGACTCCAGTCGGAGGACAGACGAGACAAGCCGAGGTGCGGCGATGTGACGTGAGGGCCCCCAGTACACTCTCTCGCGCTCCCTCGTCTAACCTCGGCGAGAGTAAAGTGCTAGCATGAGCTGTGCGTTGACAGATCAGTCAGTCAGTATAAGTCGCGGCATTCGAAACTCTAGCGCCAGTGTGACCAGATTCGGTATTTTAAAACTTTTTCGGTATATTTTACTGACTTCTTTTTCAAAAAAATACTGAAATATACCAACAAGCACAGGGCCATGTACCTATTTTCATGTACAAGTTGGTATATTACAGTATTTTTTGAAGAGCTTCGGTTTTTTCGTAAAATTTATTCTGATCACACTGTCTAGCGCTGACCGTTATTGCGCAGAAGTAAAAATTAAGATGTGTTGGGGGGAAACGAGGTGCGCGGGGGGGCGTGCGTTGCGCCGATTGGCTCCCCAGTCGTACCCATGCACAGCTATCCCTGACGCGTTTTGTTCAGCGCTAGAGTTACGTGCCGCGACCTGAAACAGTTTGCCTTTTACATATTATACAGATTGTTGTTCAACGATTACGCTTAAGACGTTAGTTAGTGACGTAAGGATGCCGGCAAACGAAAAACGCAGTTCCAGCGGCAAACAAGAGACTTGCCCGCACCCTTACCAGACTTAATAGGGACAAACTCCGCATAATTATAGGAACCCTAACTGGTCATTGTCCCCTAAACAAGCACCTATACACAATAGGAGTAACAGACAGCCCCCTATGCAGAGGATGTATGGAGGCAGAGGAAACGCCACAGCATGTCATTATGGAATGCAGGAGTGTGGCCGACCAACGGGCGCGACTTCTCCAGTCGTTTCCGGAAGCTTGCAGCAGTCTGCCAAGACTGCTCTTCTTCTAGACTAACCTAGGCTGGCTGGAGTAAACCGGAATGTTTCAAGACTCACACAATGGTCCAATGATTAGGACTAAGTGCGGAAACCGCCCTGAAAAACTAACTAAAAACGTTAGTTAACTTTTAAATTAGATTTATTTAAGTTAATGATGTGAGTTTCGTTACGATAGCAATAGAGTAAGACCACGCTGAAGAATAAAGAAAGATTAAAAGAATATTCAAATGAGCTTTTTATAATTCAACTTGAAGAAAGATTCTATCATTCGTTCACACGAGACTTTCAGTAACTAGCGGTCCGCCCTCGCTTCGCTTCGGTGTAGAGCTGAAGTGTAGACTACAGTTTTTGTTCTCAGGCTTGTATTATACACAATGACATTCAGCCCGATCGGTTTAAAATTGACAAAGTTTCATACAAACTTTCATTCCCTATTTTATCCCCTTGGGGGTAGAATTGATCAAAATCCTTTCTTAGCGGATGCCTACGTCATAACATCTACCTGCATGTCAAATTTCAGCCCGATCCGTCCAGTGGTTTGGGCTGTGCGTTGATAGATCACTATGTCAGTCAGTCACCTTTGACTTTTTATATATATATTGACGCCCATGGGTGAGGCGGTTAGGCTTATCGCGTTAACGAACTGTGATTTAAACTGAATTTAATATCCAACTTGAAGTGGCCATAAGTTTGAGAAAGGAGTTTATTTTAAAGTGGTCCGTGAAGGAAGCATTGACGCGTGAATGAGAAATTTTAACGGAGCGGAGTACACCCAGCGAACCGACGTAATGAAACACAATCAGACAACTGTTAAACCTTGGGAGTGATCCTTTTTAAACAGCCATAATGTTTACAAAAATTACGAAGTGCCCTCTGCGACCACTATAGGGTTGTAACATCTGAAAACGACTTAGTCTTAGTCTTAGTAGAACGGCGGGCTGTTTCCGCAACTCTACACCCAGTGCCTATTTTGCGTGGGGATTGGCATCAGTCCTGCCATCCCAGCTCCTCCAAAAAGCTCAGCAGTCCCCGGATGTTGCTGCAGGCTTCTACTAGTGTCCGCGGGCTTCCCATTAGAGAAGTCCTTTGTCTTGCAACGCCTCTGCACTCCAGCAGAACATGGGCGCTCGTCTCCTCCTCCTCCAAGCAGGCTCAGCACAGAGGGCTGTCAGAAATACCTGTATTATAAAGGTGTTTGTTGAAGTAGCCGTGACCCGTGAGTATACCCACGATTTGTTTCAGGGCTTGTCTAGGTAGTCTCATTAACTTACGTGATAGCTGCTGGTATACCTTAGGAACGGCTTCCCCAGCTTGCCTGCAGTCAGTGTGTTTTGCCCAATATTCATCGTGTTGTCGTTGACAGCGCTCCCTTATCCAGGTTCTCAGCTGTCGATAAGGTCTGAAAACGACTTGTTAAGTTAAAGAAAGAAAGAGGGAGGCTTTTTAGTGTTCCATAGTCCTGACAAGGAACCCTTATAGTTTCGTCATGTCCGTCTGTCTGTCCGTCCGCGGTTTTGCTTGGAGACTGTTAGCACTAGAGAGCTGTAAGTTTGTGGAGATATGTATATCAATCACGTCGACAAAATGGTAGTTTTTTTTTATATATTTTTAGGGTAACTCCCCTACATGTAACCTAGAGATGGTTTTTTTATCGTCTACCCCGTCGGATGTGGTATCGTTGAACAGATACTTTAAATTAACTTCGGAATTCCCAAACTATTTTTAAATTTAGGGATCTATTTGCGAAATATTGAACTTTAAAGTTCTCATTTTTGTTCAAGTAGGGCGACTCTAAAAGCTAAAATATTGGCTTGATAAACCTGGAAAAAATCATAAAAAAGTGCTTTTCTTGAACTTTTTAGGAAAACTATAACGGCAAAGACAGAATTGTTACTTGAAAAGTAATAGTCGTTTAACTTTGGTTAAAGATTTTTTTTTATTTATTCAAAATTTTAAAGAAAACATTAATAGGAAGTAATTGTAGCGGAAAACCTTGCATTGAAAACAAAATTGCGTTATCGACACGTTGTTATTAAAAAAACACTTGAAAAAATCGGCGGTTATGTTATGAGACACATAGTTTAAAATTTATATATTTTTATTTATTTATATATCATCAACAAGTTTCAACAGCGTTTTACACAATATAATCTAATCAAATTTTTTAAACGGTATTTTAGCCACAACGTACTTTAGATATAAATAGCTTTGTTTTAATTTCCGATACAGAAAATAAAGACTCTGGCTCAAGTACATCGTGGTAACAACGGGCAAGTATACCTACGGAACCACACACTGCGCGTGGCACGACACGCACTTGGCCGGTTTTTGCAATATGCACTAGGTTCAATCCACTCTGGACCCAATCCACATTGAGCCCACTCCTTAGGACCCTCTTTAATGGAATGGGAAGATTTGGCTATGAATCGCCTCGCGAGCCCTGTGCGTATTGATGGTTGGATGTTTAACTTGGCTCCAACCGAGTGTTCAACGACACTCGCGCATATTTTTTATTATAGCCCTGCTGTCTTTATATTATACTTACACGCTGTCTGCATTATTTGCGCCAATAACTTACGAAAACGAACATAGAGTAATGCAGTAATAATTATTTTTTATTTCAACTAAAGCGCAGACTATATGGAGAGCGAAGTGAAATGAAACGATCTTCTATTAGCATATTTATACCCATAATGGTCTGAATATTAGTAGGTAAACTGTTAACTGTAACTTTCTTCGGAGTTTACTACTTAAGAATCGATTTGCATATATAAGGGGCCCGGTATGAGAAAAGTGTGAGGAGTAAAATCTATCGATGAATGACCTCGTTACGTTTTTACTGTCTACGCCGTAGCAGCCGTAGTGCTACACCGTAGCACAGTATCGTAGCGTACCTTTATTTATGCACATCTGAAATTGACTATTGTAAAAAGTTTAATGTAAAATATTTCGTCGATTAGTTATAATAAATGTATATGAAATGAACAAATATATATTTATATATGTATATTATTTTCATTAATTTGTTAATTTACCCTTTCATACAGTATCAATCTTCTTTAAGTTAAGTAAACTCCAGTCGTGCGTTGGAGCTGACACACACAATTTTTTTTAAATATGTATATATTATAAGAAAATTCTTAGAGAATTAATTTCTATTTAAGACAAGCAGCTGTGGCAGCCCTAAGGGGACGCGCCCCGACTAAGAGCCGTCGTAAACTGCTAATGAATTTTGATAGCTGTGTAATTAAATTTTATTTTAACTGCGCGCAACCCGCGCTTTGTGAGCTTCAAAAATATATAATTGGTTTTTTTTATTCAATTTCTGTGCTGACGCAATACTATTTTTCTTTTCAGATGTGATAGCGTTTGTGACTTCGCCAATGAAAGAGCAATTGAGTGTGGCCGCACACGGGCCACACGCCACAGCCACAAACGCCGCCACGAGAAGCTAGAAGCGGCTACTAAAGTGGCTGAAGCGCGCGACAGCGGCCGACTAAGGTAAGGGAGAGAGGGGTGGGGAATCGCGCGAGTGACGTGTGGCGGCGTTTTGTATCGGCGCATTAAGTGGCCGGTGCGGGCCACAAGAAGCGAGCAACGACGGCTTGTAGCGTGTGGCGGCCACCGGCGTACCGTGTGTGGCGAGTCCATATCAAATGTATGAAAACTACAAGAAATATGCCGGTGGAGGCGTTTTGTGGTTGTGGTCGGTGGCCCGTGTGCGGCGACACTAAGATAAATTAAAATACACGTAGCTATGAAGTGTTATAAGGATTAATTTTTATTTCATATCTTTTACAGATGTTTTTAATACTTAGCACTGTATTCGTTAAAGGAAATTAAAAGCCAAACCTTTAATAAGTTCAAGTCAAAACTTCGTAAGTGGTTAAATGAAAATACGTTTTACAGTATGGTTGAGTTCATGAATTATGGAAGGATTTGATGCATGGCTTAAAGACATGCTTAATGGGTTTAAATATAACATTTAATTCTGATTCTTTACAAGACCATTCTAATTATGACACTCAGATAATTATGGACATGATAAATTGACTTCATCGAATAATTAAAATATTATAATAAGAATTATTGACATTTATATAGGTAATTAATATAGGTAATTTAATAGAAAAATTTGCATGTTATCTTTATATGACTAAATAGGTTAAGAGACAACTTAGGTGAAATGTAACACCATTATTTGTACCCTATTTAATGCAAATAAATTGAATTGAATTGAAAAAAAATGGGTGCGTGTACTTATGTAGGCGCGTGAGAAGTTATCCTTCTTTGGCATCGTTTAAAATTAGTTTTTAATTGCATGCAAATAATTAATTACAATAAATTAATAAAAAGTCTGGAAAAGGACACAGTCAATAAAGTTCAGTTTTAATTTGAAAAAATAAATAAATAATCAAAATATTCAATTAAAATCGCTACTGAATATAATTTATTAGAACATATGTGATTTGCACTTGTATGAAACTCAAACACGTATTCCGAATATACAAACTAGAAACATGTGGATAAATATTATAAATATGAATACCTAGAACTGTTACTTTATTACAAAAAATAAAGATGTGGTTTTTGGTTCTACTACACCAATGGTCAAGAGATGGCGCTGTAGTCTCCTGAATCGCGCTTTGGTTCCGTTGTTCCAGATTAATAAATACTTTTGATAGGCCTTCACAATGCAGTCGTTAGCACCCACTAAATAGAGATTCTATTTCTATTTTGTTGGTAGATTTTCTTAATGTGCGGTAAACACAACAGCTGTTAAAATTTTGTGTTACAGTGATGCGCGCGCATCTTAAATTTCACTCTCATCATTTTTTCATAACGCGCCTAAAGAAGTATAACTTCAAAAATATATAACACTTAGTCCAGGCGGGTGACCGAATTAATCGTTATTTTCAACATCATTCTTCAAGGCTCCACGGGGGAGGGTATGGGATCAGAGTAGGCAACGGCGCGAGCGATATTTTTAACGCGCTTTTATTTGGTCGACTTGTATATAACTACTAGCGGACCCGACAGACGTTGTCCTGTCTACACGTCTTTAATTTGAAAATTTCAAACTTTTTTTAATAAGCTAAAACATTCTGGACCATTTTGATGAAAATTACCATTCTCAGATCCCCTTGAACACACACAAAAAATTTCATCAAAATCGGTCCAGTCGTTTAAGAGAAGTTCAGTGACATACACACTCACAGAAGAATTATATATATAAAGATTTGACACTGCGATGGTAGCGCCGTCTGTCGGATCCAATGTAAAACATTCCAAAATCAACAACTACTAATAAATTAAAAATTAATTAAAAAAACATTGTCCAGCGGACAAAATTGTGAATCTAAACCATTTTCAGATCCCCTTGAACACACACAAAAAATTTCATCAAAATCGGTCCAGTCGTTTAAGAGAAGTTCAGTGACGTACACACTCACAGAAGAATTATATATATAAAGATGTAATAAAATCCATAAATCTAAATTACACATACATCTAATTCTTGTATCATCATGAAACTTGGCAAATATATGAAGATTAGATGACAATACAATATTATGGTACCATCGAGCTGGTCTGATGATGGGACTGGAACTTGGCTGATGGAACCTTGGACTGCCTACTAGTAAACATATCGAGTTTGGGCGCATTAGATTCGTCTTAACATATTCTATTCATTTTACCTGTTGACTGAAACTGAAAAGAGTAAAATAAATTAATAGTTTAAAAAAACTTAAAACACACTTTTATTTACTGCACTAAAAAGGCAAAAATAAACAAAATATACTCTCTGTTTACTTCATTCTCTAAGGCTTGTGTTATGGGATACTAGGATAACGGATAGAATATATATACAGTTCATATATAAGTATAATTATATAGAAATAGATATAAAACATCCATGACTGGAGTACAAATGCTCGTATTCATCACACAAACATCTGCCCACACCGGGCTTCGAACCCGGGACCTCTCGAGTCGGTGACACCATGAAACCCGGCGTACAAACCACTCGGTCACGGAGGTCGTCAACTATGTTTGCCGCATACCACCAGGCGGCCCATAAGCTTGAGTGCCACCCTTTTAACTTACGATATTTCACGCTGGTATGGGAGCGGCATCTATATATCCAATCCGCACTGGGCCCGCGTGGTGCGTCATGGCCTAATCTCCCTATTCCATCCATAGGGAAGGCTTGTGCCCCAGCAGTGGGGACATTAATAGGCTGATGATGATGGGAGCGGAGTCAGCTGCTAACTTATTCCTGTGCAGTTTTTGAAAGTCTGTCAAAGTTCAGGATGATTTCTTAAACCGTTACAGGCGAGACGACAAATTGTCACTATTGCTTCCGAATCAAGTGTGAGTCTTTTATAAATATCTAGCTTCCCGCCCTCGCTTCGCTTCGGTGTAGAGCTGAAGTGTAGACTACAGTTTTTGTTCTCAGGCTTGTATTACACACAATGGCATTCATCTATGATTCTTCTTATACCTGCATGCAGTCTCAGCCCGATCGGTTTAAAATTGACAAAGTTTCATACAAACTTTCATTCCCTATTTTATCCCCTTGGGGGTAGTATTGATCAAAATCCTTTCTTAGCGGATGCCTACGTCATAACATCTACCTGCATGCCAAATTTCAGCCCGATCCGTCCAGTGGTTTGGGCTGTGCGTTGATAGATCACTATGTTAGTCAGTCACCTTTGAGTTTAATATATATAGATAAAAAATGTGGTATTTGAGTTACAGCTTATGGGTATATTTATTGGCCACAAAATTAATAACATAATCTGCATCCATACTAATTCTATCACAAAACCAAGAAAATATTCAACTAGAAAAATTGTTTCATTTAAAAAACATAAAAAATACTCCATCATTCCTTGTAATAAACGACTTTTACAGGCCAGCAGTAAAATTTTATTAAGCTCTCAAAGTCAAAAGTACAAGCTGAGATATTAGGCGTGCTTGCTCCAGTATTGTGCATTGTAATTATTAAGTTATGGCTGCCGATTTCCATTAGCATTAATGGGTTCCGAAGCTACTCGGCTGACTACAGGACGCTAGCTACTCGCCAGCGGACAGTAAACTCGGTTATTGCTTGCACTGGATGGACACCTTCAAGTCTCGCGCTACCTTCGTTGGGTAAAGTGCTAATGGAATTATGTTGTGTTGGTGTCAAATAAGTAAGTTTTTTAGTTTCTCAAAACTTTCTGAGTGTCCCACGTATAAAAGCTTGTCGCGAAATTGGACTGTGTAGATAAACAAAATTTTATCGGATTATTATTGTTTTAATTTTCATATTGCTACTACCAGAACCTTCTTAAATCTCACGACAAGCTTTTATATCATACTAGCGGCCCGCCCTCGTTTAGCTTCGGTATAGAGCTGAAGTGTAGACTACAGTTTTTGTTCTCAGGCTTGTATTATACACAATGACATTCATCTATGATTCTTCTTATACCTGCATGCAAAGTCTCAGCCCGATCGGTTTAAAATTGACAAAGTTTCATACAAACTTTCATTCCCTATCTCTTCTATAAAGGATCAAACTCCTTTCTTAGCGGATGCCTACGTCATAATATCTACCTGCATGCCAAATTTGAGCCCGCACCGTCCAGTGGTTTGGGCTGTGCGTTGATAGATCGCTATGTCAGTCAGTCACCTTTGAGTTTTATATATAGGGTGAAATTGAATGTTTCTATGAAACTTCGTGAGATTGTTGGGTTATGTGTATAGAGTATGCCTGTCTTTTTTCGGATTTTTTTGAAGTATATTTTTTTCATGTATTTATTTATAATTTGTGTATTTTTATGTCCTTTCCTCGTTTTGAGTAGTTATTCATTTTAAACAAACAAACTTACATATCCAGTGAAAAACAACTAATAAATAAGCACTTCTAAAAAACGGAAAAACATTGAAATTCCACCGCGGGTCAACGACCGACCGCGCCCGCCAGCCGTTGAGTAAGTAGCTACCTAACTCTAACCAGAGCTCAACTGACTCGTTTGATTCCACACAATAGGTACAATAAAATCGTCTTAGATGCCTTTATTGAAATTGAAATAATAAGCACAAATGTCATCTTTTCTTAAGCAGAGAAAAACTTTAAAAGTTAATAATAATTTTGTCACGATTGGAAATAGGCAAATGTTAAACAAAAAGAAATACTTATTGCTTAATACCCCAAGAATGAAATTTATAACCAGGTATTGAAAAGTACTTACGAGACCGGCGATTTAGGTAGGTACAACGAGGAACGAGGAACATATTCATTTTTTTCACTAGAACTTTTTATCAAATCAATCACACTGGTAGTACACAATTAGTTGTTTCTAATCAATAAGTATTTACACTAGCAATAAAAAGAGACTTAAATTATTATCTGCAAAATTGTTGCTCTAAACCACCATTTTGCTGCAAACAAAGGTTGCCTGTTTGCGGACGTGTCTTTTCACCTTTTTTAAAGTGTCCCTATCACTACTCACTGCACAAAATGCAACTTCTATGGTTTAGGGACTCATTCGTAAACCAAACCTACTTCGTCACACTCGCGATAGCAGTACACCATCTCTAAATATTCTTGGTTTGTATACCGAGGCATAATGAAATTATCACAGTGTATGTCACCAAGTCAAAAGATGCGCACGCTCACGCGCGATTAATATACTTGCGACTGCGTTTTGCATGCAATCAAAGCAAACGTCCGCGTGCGGAGAAGAGGGGAGGTGGGCGGAATTCACATCATCAAAGACGCCGCAACCGGCGCTAGTTGCCAGCGTGCGGCGCGCCGCCCGCCCGTGCTTGCCGCAAAACAACATATTATTATGTGTGTGTGTGTGTGTATGTGTGACTGTGGCTGTGATTAAATGTGTTCGGAATTTCATGACGTGGGCAAATCAGACACGAAGAGTTCCTTCCTTCCCTAAGCTCGTAAGTTATACCGATTTGCTCTTAATTTTAAGAAGATTTATATTATTGATTAATTACCTGTGCTTTATGAAATAATATTCAAAGGTATTGTGTATCAGTGAATAAATAATTATAATATAGCATCTAAGACTATTTTATTGTATTGTTTTTAAATAGTGTGGATCAAAGCGAGTAGGTAAGCGCCGAGTCATCTGTGCGTGTAGTTAGGTACCTACAGGCGGCCGCCGGTCGTCGCCCCGACCGGCGCTGATCACGACTGTAGGCATAATGAAGGCATTCATTAAGTTTCCGTTTTTTTATTAGTGCTTATTTTAAGTTGCTTTATAACTTCTATGTAGACGTGTTTAAAATGAATAATTACTCATAAGGAAGAAATGACAAAAAAATAACCAAATAAAAAATAAAAAAACGAAAAAAAATATTTTAAAAAATCCGAAAAAAATCAGGCATACTCTACATGTAACCCATCAATCTCACGAAGTTTCATAGAAACATTCAATTTCACCCTGTATATGGATAATTCCTAGTGATATCGATAATTTATAAGGAACATCCTAATCGCAAAATCAAGAGGACGTTTATTTTTTCTTTTGCCAATCAACCAATAAATTACGAAGATAAAACACGTCAAAGTTTGGATATATTTTATTTTAATTTTTTGAATCGAAAGAAAATATTACTAGAAAAAAATCCACGGAGACCAAGCAGCAGACGGGTCTCGAACCCGCACCCTTCGCTGTCCGGGCGAATGCACTGACTCAATCAGAAATCAATCAGAAATCAATATATCTTTATTCAAATTGGATGTATAGTACAACACTTTTGAATCGTCCTAACATTTTTTTCCCTACCACTCGTTATTGGACATATTTTTTAGCTGCGGAGAAAAACGAGCAACACCAACAAGAAATATTTTTTTGTCCTTGTTACTCCTACGTATCCTCTCTCTCTCTCTCACGGGTAATGGCGGTTTGTGTAAACTTTAACGTGTCTCCAAGAATAAATTTAATTTACATTCCATGAAACTGGTTTTATCTTGCTGCCCACGACGCACCTGAAGACCCTGAAAATAGGTACTTTTTGATGGTCTACTTGATAGACCCCTCTTTATTTCCCGTCCACTAACAATCTATACTTATAATAAATCTGAAGAGATGTCAATTCTGTACATGAAATATATTTTCAAAATAACTATCAGGGGGTGATTAGTGATCGATACTGATGCCAAAAATGCAATCAGTAAAATTTTTGTCAGCCTGTCTGTCTGTCTGTCTGTGTGTATGTTCCTTATAGAAACAAAAACTACTCGACGGAATTTAACGAAACTTGGTACAATTATTTTTCATACTCCTGGGCAGGTTATAGTATACTTTTCATCACGCTACAATCAATAGCAGCAGAGTAGTGAAGGGAAATGTTGGGAAAACGGGAGAAGTTACTCCATTTTTTAAGCTTCCGTCGCGTGTGCAGCCTTAATGGTTAAAGTTACATAGAAATCATGTATGACGGAAATATTCTACATAAAATTGTCTAAAAAATATCACGCAACAGCATATGTCTATCTTCTATGGTTGACTCACAATAACACGTGTAATTATATAAATAAAGTCATTGTTTATAGCACAAGCCTGAGAACAAAAACTATAGTTTACACTACAGCTCTACACCGAAGCGAAGCGAGGGCGGGCCACTAGTTGTTAATAATTTAGATTTTTTTAAACGATTTCCAAATCATTTCGAGGCATTTCTATTAACAAAACAAGAACACTAACATTTGATTAGACAACATTTTAGATTAAATTTGTCAATATAGCGAAAATTTACACGATACGCCCGGTATTATGAAACAATAACAATACCCCGTTAACTACCTCCGGCGGAGTTGCAACTCAATTAAAATCCAAATCTCGCCTTCTGCCCGTCGGACCGTACGGCCGGCGGCGTCTTCCTAGGCTTGTTGAAATTATCGATATATCGATATTTTTTGCCGATATATTTTAATTCGATATATCGATACATCGATACAAAATAACCAATATCGAAATTCGTATCGAAAACGATATTTTTTTAATTATTAGCGGCATATCTCGATCTAACTAAATTCGTATCTGGAAAAATCGTAACTGGATCTCAGATTAATAATATTCAACATATCTATGATCTGTGCTGTATTTAGTATTGTCTATGTCATCATTCGAAAATAGGGTCTAGGTAGGGAGATAATTTTCGTTCCATTATTATTCCGCGTGTCATATTTCGTGAGCTACTGTACGATATTTTTGGGAAAATTGGTCCGATATATCGATATATCGATGTTTTTTTCGCTATATATCGAAGCCGATATTGATATTTTTTAAAAGATCGATGTATCGATATATCGATATTTTTTCAACTTTCGACATCCCTACGTCTTCCCAGCCGTTTGCATCCAATATCTGAGCCGATAGTGTGACCCGGCCGACCGTAATCCTGGCCACAATAACACTTGTATAATTTAACCTACCCAAGATACATCAATTAAAAATTACTTTTTTATAATTTTATTTTAATTATTTGTTTCTTAGGTTTTCACGCACATCACTCATTAAATAAAACGTCAATAAATAAATAAAGTTTCGTGCATTAACCCGTAAAAACTAGTTTTATTTATTTTAATTATATTTCAAAATTATTTTACAATACTAATTAACTATAAATTTATTAATTTACCCCTAATAATATTTACTCAAATTAAATATTAAATTATTATCTTTTCAATGTAAATGAAATACTTTATATCAAGCTCTAATTTGATATTTCTAGAAACACTTTCCAGTACCTCTACTTTGTTACGACTTATTTCAATTTATATATGAAAGCGACGGGCAATATGTACATATTTTAATTTTTAATCATTTTAATAAACTAAATAAAATTACATTAAAATCCACCTTCAATTAATTATGTAAAATTAATATCCATTTTAAATAATGTCGTATGTAAAAGAGGGAAAATGGGTTTTATATTCGGTTCAGTACGTTGTACGCAAGAGAACAAGAATAGAACGGAAATATTTTACTATATTTATATTATTATACTTTATTTATTAATTGATGGGACGGAACCTCCTTTCATACGAGCAAGTGTTATTTCAGCTAATAAGGTACCGGGATAAGACTCTCGGTTACAGCAATAAACTATTGGAATACAAGGACCGTAGCGTGGGAATTCAAATCAAAGATGGCGGATTTTAGTACATGCAATTTTTATTAAATACTCTCGCGGATTACATGGCGGCGGCCCGCAGCGAAACAATCGTTCTTAAAATATACTACCGATGATGGTAAGTAATGATGTATTGACCCCTAAAAGTCATTAAGGTCCAGATGGGACACGTGGCGATGGAGAATGACCCGCGTGCACTCGCAAAAAAAAACAAAAAAAGGGAAACTACGTGAGCTCACGGTTTGACACAAATCACTGGTGGTACCGCGTTCACTCGTTGGGCGAAGCGACGATGACGGTGATGCCCCAGGACGCCAACCCTTGACGTTGTGACGTCACAGCGGGCTGCACCCTGATGGTAGGGGTCTACGGGCTGACGCCGCAGTCCTCAGCAGGAAGCACGCAGACGGACGGAGCTCATGGGCACTTGAGCCCATCGGTGAAGTTGAAGACCCGTAGAATCGGGCGTGGGTGACCCCATGTCACACCACGTGCACGCAGCGCCGCGAGATTATGATTCACTTACATGAATTACTATATTATTATAATTCTTCTATAAAATATCTAATAAGGGCAGAAGGCCATAAAAACTATTTACTATGGGGTATGGCGGAGTGCCAATCTCATCCCCCGGGTTCGGTAAACGGCTGACCAAGCATGGTGACTAGAACGTTCTGTATCCGCGGACTGATTTGGCGACGAGCGATACGGCCTTCACGTCGGAGTGTCACCGGGCGATTGTCTCAGCTAGGGATGTTCCGATACTAGTAAATACGAGTAGGTACTCGATACTTTTGATTCGATACCAAGTATTTATAGCATCGAATCAATCTTGCGATAAATACTCGGTATCGAAACAAAAGTACTTGGTATCAAATCGAATCAGCATCACCATTTAAAAAAGATAAATTTCCGGACGCAGACAGTATGAGAGAGCAAAAGCCCTTTCGCTCGGTTACGGGTATTCATCGCATAGCGTTGTGGCTGCGCCAGGCGAGCCGAACTCGTCCGACTTCATCCGAGTAAGTTGTCCGCCCGCCATGTAAGTTGTCATCATTGTCAACATAATGAATTTTCAAACTGTCAAGTCAAGATTTAATTTGAATATACAAATGATTGTTTTCAAGTAATTTTATTTATTGTAATCATCGGATTATTATTCCCATGTTATCATGGCACCACCAAAATCAATAAAATTTTACCAAAACAAACGAAACAATTGCAAAATGTAAACAATGTTTTAAGTCAGTGAATTCTGTGTGAATTTTGGATAAAGGCAAATTAGAGAAAAAGCAAATAAAGAGACCAATGAAAGGTAGGATCCTATACTTTTCTTTTTTGCGACTGCTCTCCTAAAATGTTAAATAATCCCTTTGAATTCCTAAAATGTTAAAAAAAAGTGATGCAAAACATTTATATTCTCGTTTTTTCTCACTTTTGTTTTAATTTTTGTTCTTCGACGTTTATTTTTTTTACTTTAGTTTCCTCAAAGTAAAAAGTAATTAAAAATAAGTGCTAAAAGTATCGATATCAGTAAGTATCGATACTTTAGGAGTATTTATTTAAGTAATATCGAAAAAAGATTTGAGTACTATCGAAAGAGTAGGTATCGATACCTTGATGGTATCGGAACATCCCTAGTCTCAGCAAGACGCCAATTGCCTCGACAAAGTCTCTCATGCGCGCAGGCACACATGACGTCACATGACGTCACATGACGTTTCGTTTTGTTTTTTTCTTTTTTTTGAAAATGTGATTTTCATTTTTATTGAAAACAAGCCGTAAGATGGAATGAGAATAATTTTCTGAATGCAATGATACCATTAAATCTTGATTTGGTTCGGTATCTATAAAGATATTACGATAAACACTTTTTACAATGAAATCTTATTTATGATCGTGTTTTCAGACACAGCAATGATTCCAGGAATGAATTAGTAGACGAAACGTAATCAAGGATGTATGTTCGATCGTAATTAATGGTTGTTAAATTGTGCTACCTATTATTTCATGATTTATGTACTTATTGTTGACATACTATTTGCGTGACGTCACGTCTTCAAAGAAAAGTCGTGTACCACGACAATAAATTTATTGTAATCCATTATATTCTTAATTATAATCTGCATCTTGATCTAATTAAATTTTTTATTTAAAATTTTAAATGTTATTGTATTATTATTATTAATTATTGTATTATTATTAACCTACGAAGGTTTCTATATAATTGCCGGCCAAGGGCACACTAATTTCCGTACCCGCGCCCATTCATTCGGCTTCATTCATTCGCCAACGGTTTTTGAAAGGAGAAATGAGTTAGCTCTCGCCACCGGCACCGCCATCTTGCTTTTCGTAATGGATTTTAGTGAATGCCTTAGAATTGACGCTAAGCAGTGTTGGTAATATAAATCAGCTTTGAATAAAAATTACGTTTCATTTCTGTTCCTTTAAACAGATTTGCTTTTAATTTTTTTTGGCTCCTCGCGAATGGCGCCCGTTCGCTGTTAAACTTTGTTCGGAGTTAATGTTTTTCAGTGTAATTAATTTATTGAAGCGTTAAATGAAAAGGTCCTTGATTCCGGCGTAAGTTTCGTTTGGGCAGTTTCGACATTTGTACAAAGTTGTTCTGGTGAAGATGCATTTACATTTTAATATCTGTTGGCGACATGAGGAGCTCGATGGCGCAAGTGGTTAGCGCGTTCGGCTGCGATCGTTGAAGTTAAGCAACTTTCGCAGTGGTCGGTCATTGGATGGGTGACCAAACATTTACTATCTCGAGCCCCTCCGTGCTTCGAAAGGCACGTTAAGCCGTTGGTCCCGGATGCATCTGTAGTCGTTAGCACCCACCAATCCGCACTGGGCCCGCGTGGTGGGTCATGGCCCAATCTCCCTATTCCATCCATAGGGAAGGCCTGTGCCCCAGCAGTGGGGACATTAATAGGCTGATGATGATGATGATCTCATCTCCTACAATTCCTAAAACTTGAGCCGACCGTAGAAACTCAATTCCCTCATTTCAAAAATCCAGTATAAAATTAATAGTGTCACAGCAATAACTGATTCCAAGAAACAATTAACCTGATTTTAAATGTATAATACAATAATAACATTGAAATTATGCTGTCAACGTTGTACTATTCATAATTAATGGGCTTTAGCAAATCATTAAAATGTACATTCATGTAATATTTTGATTATTCTAGGCGCTGCCTGGTAAACTGACATTTTCGTAAAGTTTACCTTAGTAATTTATTTTGAAATGATGGATTCTTTGAAATGAATCCATTTTAGTACCTATTATTAACCCAAAATGTCGTATTGATATGTAAAAACGCTACGCAAATATGTGATTATAAACTTCAGGTCTTTTTATACGCAGCAACCCATTAAGCCCGTCACAGACGTAGCTATAATATATATTAATATATCGAGATATATATTATATTACAGCAAACTACCACACACGGGAGCTATACCATAAAGCCCGTCACAGACGTAGCTATAATATATATTAATATATCGAAATATATATTTTAATATAGCAAACTACCACAGACGGGAGCTATACTAAAATATATATTTTGCCCTCACTCGGTCTGCGGTCGTACTGTACCGTAATATACCGAAATATATCTGTCGACATATTTTGGTGACGTCATAGAAATATATATTATAGCTGCGTGTGCGGTCACTCGAAAATTTATATTGAAAACATGTTGTAATATGTCTTGCTATGATTCATATTAATATATATTATAGCTACGTCTCTGACGGGCTTAATATATATTCTTATATATTTTGGCAGGCGTTCGGTAAGAAATGGAACATTCCGTATCATAAAATATATCAAAATGTTTATATTAATATGCCAAAATATACCGAGATATATCTGTCGACATATTTTGGTGACGCCATTGAAATATATATTATAGCTGCGCTTGCGGTCACTCGAAAATTTATGTTGAAAATATGTTATAATATGTGTTGCTATGATTCATATTAATATATATTATAGCTACGTCTGTGACGGGCTTTAGGCGGCTATTAAACAGTAGGTTTTGCGGTCAGTTTGCTAGCAGTCAAAGTTATGACTGATCTCGTCTGATGGTTTGCGTGTTGAATTTTCAGTCACCGTCCTTCTTTCAACATTCGTGGCTCATAGAAGACGTCTTAGGCGAGTGTCCGCAGTTTTAAGTAATTAAGTAAGGTTTTAATCTTGATATTAACGTATTACGTACTTTCTTAAACCGTCGACTTTTTTTTTCAAATTCAAATCATCTTTATTGCGAATACAGGTTGCAAAGTTGTTACATAGTTACATTTTATACAGTACAGCCGTATTCTACCTTATCGACATGCAATATAATATTTCTATAAAACATTAATTATTTCAATGTCACATTAATAAATTTAACAAAGTTAATTCAAAATGTCAATAAGCGATAAATATATGATTGAAATTAATTCATGCATGTCATTTTCTATATTAGTCTTAAAACTTTTGTGTTCCAAAAATTCACGGACCGTATTGTAACATTTTTATATTAAAAAAAAATATGGGTGCGTATACTTAAGTACGCGCGTGAGAAGTTATACTTCTTTTTGGAATTATTAAAAAATAGTTTTTAATTGCATGCAGATAATTAATTACAATATGATAATAAAAGGATTGCAAAAGGATAGTCAACGCAGTCAATAAAGTTCAGTTTTAATTTGAAAAATTTAATAAATAATCAAAATATTCAATTTAAATCACTACTGAATTTAAGTTATTAGTCCATATGTAATTAGCACTTGTAAGTAACTAAAACACGTTGTGTCTATATAGAAACTAGAAACATGTGGATAAATATTATAAATATGAAAACAGTGATCAGAGGCGATGAGCGTGCCAACATTGTCTTTGACAACGCGATCATCTTATGGAGCTCCGTGGATCGTTCAAAGTACCTTTCGAACAGATGTCTAATAATGGTGGATTATTAACCACTAAGTGGTTAATAATCCACCATTATTAGACACTAACATTCATAACGCGCCCGCGGCCAACTTTATGGTGTTACTATTGTGTTACAGTGATGCGCGCGCATCTCGAAATTTCACTCACATGATTTTTTCATAACGCGCCCTCGGCTAACTTCATTATGTTACTTTTGTGTTACAGTGATGCGCGCGCATCTTAAAATTTCACTCTCATAATTTTTTCATAACGCGGCTAAAGAAGTATAACTTCAAAAATGTTGTAATCTCTTTTAATATATATTGGTCACGCTAATTTCTCGCACACTTTCAGGTAATTTACTATAAATATAAGGAGCATTGAAAAACACACTTTTCCTAAATAGTGCCGTATTACAGGGGACTACACAAAGTTTTCCAATATGACGTTCACGAGTTCTGGTCTTAAATATTTTAATATTACTTTTTATGTTTTGAAGTTATACTTCTTTAGGCGCGTTATGAAAAAATGATGAGAGTGAAATTTTAAGATGCGCGCGCATCACTGTAACACAAAATTTTAACAGCATGAAGTTGGTCGCTTTAGCGACTTCATGCGTTACTTTTGTGTTTAACGCACATTAAGAAAATCTACCAACAAAATAGAAATAGAATCTCTATTTAGTGGGTGCTAACGACTGCATTGTGAAGGCCTATCAAAAGTATTTATTAATCTGGAACAACGGAACCAAAGCGCGATTCAGGAGACTACAGCGCCATCTCTTGACCATTGGTGTAGTAGAACCAAAAACCACATCTTTATTTTTTGTAATAAAGTAACAGTTATAGGTATTCATATTTATAATATTTATCCACATGTTTCTAGTTTGTATATTCGGAATACGTGTTTGAGTTTCATACAAGTGCAAATCACATATGTTCTAATAAATTATATTCAGTAGCGATTTTAATTGAATATTTTGATTATTTATTTATTTTTTCAAATTAAAACTGAACTTTATTGACTGTCTCCTTTTCCAGACTTTTTATTAATTTATTGTAATTAATTATTTGCATGCAATTAAAAACTAATTTTAAACGATGCCAAAGAAGGATAACTTCTCACGCGCCTACATAAGTACACGCACCCATTTTTTTTATTTATCTATTGTACTGAGTTCTGGCCTTAAATATTTTAATATTATATTTATCAATGAAAAATACATGCTGTGAGTAACAAGCGCCATAAAGCCTTATAATACCCCTTAATACAGACATACATAAGGTCCGACTCGTTTGTTTAGAGGTTCCGATATCAATATTATCCCGAACGTAGGTAACGTGAACTATCGGCAGCTGGGTGTTATTACAGGGAAACAAGGTGAAGTCGATGGGGTTCATAGTGTTGTGCACGAATCGACGTGTATTATCGATATTATAATCAATCAAGTGAAACTTATTGAAACAAATGTATGATTTAAAGTATCCCATGAGAATATTATCGGCTCGTAACGAATGTTTCATTATAAAAATTGTGCAGTACAAATAATCAAGTTTTCGAAATGCAGGGTATTTGCTTAGACAATAAAAGTCAAATGCGTGGATGGAATACTAAAAGAATGAAATTTAATAACAGCCTTTGATTTAAGTACGAATCTGTAGAAAAAAATATTTTGGAAAATCATCTAGTCTAGCGATACAATGCAAGAAGTTGTAAAATTACTGAAATAAAGAATCATAAATTAAGAAAAGTCTGCATTAAAACCTAATGAGAAATATATTAATATTTTTATTTTTTTAAGCATTTAACTGCTAGATGTTTAAATCTAAAGAAAAGTTTTACTAGAAAAAAAATCCACGCGGACCAGGCAGTGGGCATTGTGGGTTACTTACAATGCGAAGAGATGGCGCTGCCTTGCAGCTTAAGGCTAGGAAAATTTCGACGCGGCGAATAGGGCCGTGGTAGCATAATGGTCAGTGCATTCGCCTGGATTGCCAAGGATGCGGGTTCGAGTCCCGTCCGCTGCCTGGTCCGCGTGGATTTTTTTCTAGTAAAACTTTTCTTGAGAAATATAGTAACCTGAATCAATTAATAAGTCTAACTCAAGAACAGAAACAGAACATTGTTCGATAAAATTCACTTCTAGTCAACTTGCAAATTTTATCGTCCTCAAATAGCGTTGCCGATGGCTGAACGAACAGCACTACGGAATCAATAACAGGAATGTGAAGACGCGACATCCCTCCTCGTGCGAAATACCCATCGACTTACTCTTGAACCGTGCCTGATAACTGCCAATTCGGAGTAAAATAGGTGCTCTTGAAAAACTACCGTACCGGAGAAATATTACGCTTCCCCCGTGTGGATAACACGAGAAGAGTTGTCATAATAGGTTCGCATTTGAAAAGGTGATTCCGCGCTACGATATCGTCTTCCCAGTGGCGGACAAACAGGGGGGCGGAAGGGGCGGCCCGCCCCGGGCCTCCGATCTTGGGGGGCCCTCAAATGCCAACGCGTTCCTATGATCAAATCCTCTAGACTTTAAAAATGTGCTTAGTACCTACATAATTTCATCAAGATCAAAACACTACAGCCATCTAGACTTTCTACGCAGTACTAATATTCTTTTAACTTCGCTGAACGCGTCCAATACGCTGGGGGAATTCCCGTCTCTGTAGTGGATACTTCCTCAGGAATCCCTGAATGAATGAAGTACAAATAATTCACTCTTGTACGCCTACATTTATTAACATTCACTATATTTACGTCGAAAAATAAACAATGGTCTCATTTAAAATCCGTCCAAAGTAACCTCATTAAGTAATAATAATCATTAAGTGTAATACTGTTTTTGATTTTTGTTGCGGCATAAAAGTAAATGAGGTTGAGTTAGTGCATTTTTTAAGTATTTTGAAAGAGTGAGTAATTATTCGTATAATTTAGCCTAGAAATCATAATCCGTAGTTTCTAGTCAATATGTACCGTATTGTAGGTATGTAGGTATGTTTATTTAGCCGAAATAATTAAATTGGAATTTAAATTTCACTTGCCAGATTTTAATGAAACAAACTAAGAAACTACATTTTTTTAAAGCTGGGGGGCCTCATATAGCTTGGCCGCCCCGGGCCTCTAACGAGCTTAGTCCGCCACTGCGTCTTCCTCGTCTTATTTCTCGGATGGCATATCGGTGTGTTTAGCAATAATTTTCCTTGCTGGTCTGGGAGTGAAAAAACACATGGATTACGCCAACTCGATATAGCTAATTGGAGAGCAAACAGTATTTATTATTCTAATCAATGTAACAGAGCAAATTCTGAAACAAATTCTACGCGGTCCGTGAGGGCCGCGGTAGCATAATTGATCAGTGCATTCGCCCGGATTGCGAAGGGTGCTGGTTCGAGTCCCATCTGCTGCCTGGTCCGCGTGGAACTTTTTCTAGTTATATTTTCTTTAGATTTAAACATCAAGCAGTTACATGCTTTAAAAAAAATTATAACTATAATTGCTATTTCTTCTTTCAAATGTTTAATACTTGTAAAAGTATTCATTTGACATTGTGGGTTACCTATGATGCGAAGAGATGGCGCTGCCTTGCAGGTTAAGAATGGCTAGAAGAATTTCGACGCGGTCCGTGAGGGCCGCGGTAGCATAATTGGTCAGTGCATTCGCCTGGATTGCGAAGGGTGCGGGTTCGAGTCCCGTCTGCTGCCTGGTCCGCGTGGAATTTTTTCTAGTTATATTTTCTTTATATTTAAACATCAAGAAGTTACATGTTTTAAAAAAGAAATTAACTAATTAACAGACAGTTAAGATAAAATTATCCTAAATTGTCTTTCTACAACTGACTTTTTTGAGCTTTGTCTTTGATTTTATATACTTACACATTTTTTTCACAATTTTGGTCTTTTGTGATAAGTTGATTTATTACTGACTGCACTGCACAAGATAAGCCAAAAAAATCTCTTAAAATGTATAAGGCAACTCTGAAAACTAATTCAGGTTATAGATTGGTAAGTCTGTAAATATTGTTTCCGGTTCATATTTTTGTATGTTAAAATATCTACTAAACATACGATTTAAAGCTATACCTAGTCAACAAACACCAATGAGTAGTTCCAGGCTTTTTGGACAAATGTTTCATACGTATGATGTTAGTTGTGAGTGGAATTCAGTCTTTAATATACTTAACTGATCTGGCAGAAAATTGTGCGACTCCCAGCCGTTCAGTCTGTACGTACTTACTCAGTACGTACTCAAAACGGACTACACGTTTCTTTACTAGTGAGATAAGACTGCAGGAACTCTCATCAAATTACGGTCATCATTCCCTCCGAATCCGTCGGCATAAGCACGTTTTAGGGTGCGGCCAGAGTGCACTCAGATTCAGATTCAGACTCAGAAAACAAGCGCGAGAAATAAACAGTGTAGTCTAAGCAGGTTGCCCGATGCCACTATGGCCACTTTGCTTTAACTACACTGTTTATTTCTCGCGCTTGTTTTCGGAGTCTGAATCTGAATCTGAGTGCACTCTGGCCGTAACCTTAGGGTGCGGCCAGAGTGCACTCAGATTCAGACTCAGATTCAGATTTCGAAAATAAGCGCGAGAAATAAACAGTGTAGTCTAAGCAGGTTGCTTGCTTTTTCTCGCGCTTTGTTTTCTGAGTCTGAATCTGAATCTGAATCAGGAGTGCAATCTGGCCGTACCCTTCGACTACACTGTTTATTTCTCGCGCTTGTTTTCAGAATCTGAATCTGACTCTGAATCTGAGTGCACTCTGGCCGCACCCTTAGGATAGACGACTGACGACTAGATCACCAGCGCCAACGCGCCTCCGACTCCTCCCACACAGGCCACAAACACCAACACTACACAGCTAGCATACTTGCACACTAGCTTAGCATTAGGCAGACACCGCACCCGTAGGATAAGAGAGCGAAGACCCGGTCTACACACGAGACGCTATACCAGGTACAGATACGTACCTTAGCGTTTTTCCCCGCCCCCCACGACAACGGCTAGCCAGAGCGAAGGTCCGAGTTTCTGAGAAGCCCTCTAGTTGACCAGCTCCCCTCAGCTTTGTGTGGTGTAGAGCAGGGCTTGTTTACCGGTTAATTTTCAAACCTAAATCAGTGTCAAGTACATTAGGAGCGTTTTATTTAGGTTTGGCTCTACCTTAACCTTAAAAACCGGTTTTTCTAAAAAGCGAAATCAAATAGGTTTTGAATCAATTTAGCGGTTTTAACGGGTTTCATTACGGCTGAAATAAATACACAACTACAAAATGAATTACTTGACTCACTAGACGCTAGCAAACGTGTCAATAAATGCATCAATCTCTGAGCATTAACAAGTTGTGACTTGATTAGTTCAAACAAAACAAACTTCAAGCGATGCCGACGCGTGCACGTGTCGCTCTGGATTAAACCGGTTTATTAAGGTTTTAGGTACCGCTTTCGTTTCGGACGCGCTCCGAACGAAACCTTTACTAAAAACCGGTATTAACCTTTATTTAGCGGTATTTCTGAACCCGGTTTCAAGCCCTGGTCTAGAGGCTTCAGTTGGAGAAAAGACCCCCGTGGAGAGATACCATCCGCCTGGAATACCTCAAGAGGCACTCACCAAATCTCGGCTAGAGGTCCCCTTAGGATCTCGCCGTCCCCTATCCCGGTAACGCTGTAAATGTCACCTGCTACCAACAGCATACACACTCAAAATAGAACTGTTATCATTGCAAGCTCATTGCTCAAAGTTGTAGGTAACTTTGCCATTTCGCGTAGCCACTCAACAGCCTAACACCAGTCGCTTTAAATGTTGCTCATCAAAAAATCTAATTCTATTTGTTAGGTCACATGAATATCAGAGGTAGTGTTCTCTACGCCATTTAACTGAAAGGTACACGACAGCTCCTCCATCCGTTAACGTGTGTGTTTAATCATGGCGACACGTAGTCAAGGTAACCTATAACGTCATTCCACGAACCAATTCCGAGTAATTGAATTAGCTGCTCAATAATCTCTCCAGCAAACTCTAGGCGATGCGTGGTAATTTATTATAGTACTCGTACAGCTCCCGTAGCTTGAGTACCACAATTTACATTATATCTCGTTATAATTTCTATTATTTTAAAGCATGTAACTGCTTGATGTTTAGATCTAAAGAGAATATAACTAGAAAATAAATCCACGCGGACCAGGCAACAGATGGGACTCGAACCCGCACCCTTCGCAATCCGGGCGAATGCACTGACCAATTATGCGAGTAGCCCAAGATCGATCTGAGTGGCGTGCATTTGGAGAGGCCTATGTCCAGCAGTGGACTATATATAATATAATAATTCATTTATTTTATGTTAACCGAACGCACTAAGCATCATGGAGCTCCTCCTAATAAAAATGTCCCAATCTTAAAAGTATGCTTGTAAGTATGAATACGGACACATAATATTAGGCTAATTACGTTTTTAGGAAAACATACCATAAAAATATTTGTTTAAAGCAAGATAGAGGGAACCCCTACATTATACCAAGCCATATATATTTTAAATACAAAACAAAGGATTGTAAATTGTTGTAAGAATACTGTAAGCTTTAAGTTTAATTATAAGAAACGAATTAATTTTGTTAGTACCTAGTTCTACAAAATCAATTGTGAATTCTGTTTTGTTACGAACACAAATAAATCCTCTTTTCATTATTTCGTTGATTTAATAACTTCGAATGAGAAGGTAATTTTGATAAGTTTATTATTAGCCGTTTGGGACATAATTTCACTTCTAGTCAAATAACTTGTAGGCAAGAGTCTGGAGTTCCAAGAAATGTAAGATTTATTAAGATTTGATTTTGCTTAGAAACATCTTATTATGATATACAATAATAATTGAAGTTAAATAGTTAATTTGAAGGCTAACAGACATAGAATTTTATCTAGTTATGAGCTAACTTATTACCTATTATATTACAATACATTAAAATAACACAAACTTAAAAAAATAAATGGATGCGTGTAACTTATGTACGCGCGTCAGAAGTTATACTTCTTTAGCATCATTAAAAATATTTTTTAATAGCATGCAAATAATTAATAATTACAATAAAATAATAAAAGGACTGGAAAGGGATAGTTAACACAGTCAATTAAGTTCAGTTTTAATTTGAAAAATTAAATAAATATTCAAAATATTCAATTAAAATCACTACTGAATTTAAGTTATTAGTTCATATGTAATTAGCACTTGTAACTAAAACACGTTGTGTCTTTAAAGAAACTAGAAACATGTGGATAAATATTATAAATATGAAAACAGTGATCAGAGGCGACGAGCGTGCCAACATTGTTTTGACAACGCGATCATCTTATGGAGCTCCGTGGATCGTTCAAAGTACCTTTCGAACAGATGTCTAATAATGGTGGATTAACCACTAAGTGGTTATATGGTTTATAATGTTAGTGTACATTCATAACGCGCCCGCGGCCAACTTCATGCTGTTTCACTTTTGGGTTACAGTGATGCGCGCGCATCTAAAAATTTCACTCTCATCATTTTTTCATAACGCGCCTAAAGAAGTATAACTTCAAAAACTATATTTCTTAACCTACTTACCTACATAAATAAATAATTTACAAAATAAAAAAATATATCACCCCCCGCGCCGCCATCAGGAATGGTGCCCAATAGGCTGGCAGAATTGCCGCGTTGGATGGCAAGGCTGATCAGTTGACCAAGATAGCTGCCGGCCTTTTGATCACCAGTCACTTCGGTGAGCCTCTTTGACAATTCCTTGAAAAGGGACCGAGCGCTTGGTCCCCATGGGCCCATAGTCTCAACACCAAACGCCACAAATATGTAGCTCTCATTGTGAGCTGAATATTTGCGCCGCTTGGAGCACTCGGCAGAGGCTGCCGTCGCGCCTGCAGCTAGGGAGGTACTGTATGGCACGCAGCAAGTGTATCCACGCAATTTGAGCTAAATTCAATTTACATTTGAGGATGAAAAAACAAAAAATGTTTTTTGCATTTTGCTTTTCTTAACTTTAGTTTTTGAGAATCCGACAAGAACCTAAAATTTTTGCTACCATAAAAAGTATCATATGTATTATTTAATCCAGGTCATAAACAATTAGCGTGGGTACTAAATTTCATCCAAATCCGTTCGCGATTGAGTAACAAACATACAAATGAAACAAGTTTCGACGAGTTAGATGCACTGATTTTATTTATTTATTGACGTTTCGCATTCTTTGCAGGAATGCGTCGTCGGAATCCTCATTCCTCAGTAGAAAAGCTGCGCACGCATCCCACACACACACAAACACATACACAAACACATACACAAACACATACACAAACACATACACAAACACATACACAAACACATACACAAACACATACACAAACACATACACAAACACATACACAAACACATACAAAAACACATACACAAACACATACACAAACACATACACAAACACATACACAAACACATACACAAATATATGTTACACAATAATGCTCGTGACGCATTTCCGTGTCATCTTTTCCATAGGATTTTTCCATTAAAGAAGTCCGAAATGAAGTTTGACTTCAAAACTTCCACTCGGTCCTGGTTTCAGACGAGATGACGGCAGCCCCCCCTTGTAGTTCTGTCCTGCAAAGAGGGGGGCGGTGGAGGGGGCTACACGGGCACGCCCAAGTAGCCCTCCGTCAGCGGACGGGGGGCGGTACGGTGGGCATTAGGCCGCGTACTCAGCCCCCACGCGCGGGCCTACACTGCACGTCTGCGGGGTCCCTGCAATACCCCGGGAGACCCCTGCCGTGGAGCCTCGGATAACCCGGGAGGCTGCTAGGTGCGGAAACGCGGAAGAATCCCTAAACGGGGATCCCGCGGCTTCGCGCTAAGCAGCTTAGGGGGTGTTCGCAGGGTTTTTTAACGGATATTATGCCGTAAAGCGCCCGTAAGGGTTACGGGGTCCTCGGTGGGTAGCCACTGCTGGGACTCGTAAGGCTTGCGGGAGCCAGGTGTGAGGTCCGTTCGGCGGTGTGCCTCTTAAAGTCACTGCTATGCTACCCAAAAATCTCGGCCGTAGCCTTATTCGGATTCCTTAAAACTATCCCAACATCTGAGAACATTTCATTATTTGTACAGCGTTTAAGTACAGTAAACACAAGTTATAAATAGCTCTTGCTTGCTGTAACACCCATTTCGCCGGGGCCGCGGTCTTTAAATAAACTAGTTTTCTCCAAAACTAACGCGGCCGGTCCATAGAGCCAAATGAAGTACAACCTAGTAACTCATAAATGAAGGCCCCGAATTTCAGAGTACACTCTCCTCATTCCGTCATTGCTTCACCGCACCCAAATTTCCATTCAAGTTTATTCTGTTTCTCCAACATCAAATTATATATTTGTTATGGGCTGAGTGATTAATCGGGCATTATTCATTATGCTCGGGCAATATGAATAATGCCCAATAAGAACGGGCAATGTGATTATAACGCATGAATTTATCACATTGCCCGGGCATTATGAATAATGCCAAGTGCCCAGTGGGCAGAGTGATGTAAAGTATGTTTAATACTTTCAAATGAATGCTTAGTTAAATAGACCGAGCATTACAAGTAATGAAATCAATTATCGGGTAGAGTAATAATGAAAATAGTTTAGTATTTATTTTTAATATTTAAATAATCAGACTTAGGTTTAAGGGCTACATTTAGAAACTATAGTATATAATAGTTTCAATGCAGTTTGTTTGAAAAATTCATTAAATCTGTTAAATATTCAAAATTTATGGCTCCCTATTTTTTAGGATGCAAGGACTAGGGAAGTAAGAACCAGTACTTCTGCCTTATCTCCGGCGCTGCGGGAATAGCAGCCCCTCCGCCTTTGCGTGACAAAGTCACAAGCATCACTCCCTTTCTGCTCTGCTCTCCCTCCGCGCCTCCGGGCTCTAAAAAACACTCTATAGGTAAGGCAGACCAAGACCACGGCGTGTCGGGGTTGGCCAAGTCGGTTCTGAATTATAGACTGTTGTTCACACACATTCACTTTTTTTTCTAAGTGTTGAGCCCATACTATTTTTTATTTACCAAGATCTCAAAACAAACACGAAATGGCGACACATCTGTCATTTTGACAATATTACCAACTTTTTGAATTTATTCATCGGGCAGTATGAAGTAGTGATTTAAATTGAATATTTTGATTATTTATTAAATTTTTCAAATTAAAACTGAACTTTATTGACTGCTTTGACTATCCTTTTCCAATCCTTTTATTATCTTATTGTAATTAATTATCTGCATGCAATTAAAAACTATTTTTTAATAATTCCAAAAAGAAGTATAACTTCTCACGCGCGTACTTAAGTACACGCACCCATATTTTT